>JAQOTC010000007.1:36882032-36911500 GCA_028554615.1 Rallus crepitans | reverse complement strand
CATTGCTGTAGTATCTTCTCACCAGCACCTTGGCTCCAGCTTGGTGTTGGAGAGACTGAGATCAGCCAAACAGTGGGGAAGAGGAGCCTGGCAGCAGAGACAGCTTGTTACTGTGAGTGTTTAGAAGAGTTTGCAGGAAGCCTCCCCTGGGAAGGGACATGTGCTTTGCTGATCTCTGGAAGGTGAGAGACCCAGGCTGAGACTTTGATTCAGCTGAAGGCAGTTTGGGTTATGGAGTGCAGAAACATCATCTATGGCTTTTATCTCCCTGTTAGCAGTATCAATTCTCAGCCAGGGAGGAAGAGGGGAGGGCTGTGCTTTACTGGCTCCTCAGAAACCTTTGTACCAGAGAAGTGTACTGGTTTTGCAATATGCTTATTTCAGTGTGGCATGCCTTTGTCACACTAAGCTTATAGCCCTTGAGCTCTTCTTGTTTGATAGAATTTGGGATTGGAAAAAAAACAAGTTTGAGAACCAAACCCTGACAAGTTTTGCTTCATTTGGGGGTTAAAATAATGCAAAACTGGGTAGTTCTTATCATCTTCCTGACCTAGGTGCCATCATTCAGCCAAGGCTTTTCAAACTGTGAACCCAAGAGCCAGGTGATCTTCAGTGCTTGCTGGAAAAGCTCAAGTTCTTCTTGGCTGTGAAATAATAACGCTTGATAGGGTTTCTCTAAATGGTGTCCTTTCCTATTGCCCTCTTGGGTTGGTTTCCATGTATTGGAGTTTAGAAGAAATAATTAAATTTAAAAATTCCTCACTCTTCTCTTAGCTTGTGACCCTGTGTGGTCTGCAAATAAATCCCCAGGCCCCAGTGAAGTGCCAGGTGGTTTTACCAATAGCTTTGTGAGTACCCACCTACTTGAGGCTGTCACCCTCACTCAGTGTTTTGGTGAGAACATGCTATTTCCCCCTCACACAAGGGCTAACTGTGGGGTGGTTAACCACCTGCCTTGATGGATTGCTCCCAGGTGGCCTTGGAGAGTCTGACTGACCTCCAACAGACCTCTAGTTATATGCCTTAACTGTGCTCTCCTCTCTTTCTGCAGCGTGCTACCCCTTATAGAGGGGGGTTCCCCTCCTTCATTTGTGGGAGGCTGTGGACATGCCAGCTAAGAGCTGTAAGTAACATCAGCCAGCCTGCTGCTCTTTCAAGGGGAAATTGATGCTTTCTCCTGAATCAACATTACCTTTAAGCAAACAGTGTTTCCTTGACTATGTATGCAGACATTTCAGGGTGGGGATGGGTTATTTTTAAGCTGTGGTGAGGCAAGGCTTGTACAGCATGGTGTGGTAGAGTGATGCAAGCCATGGCTTGAGAGTGCATTTATTACCACCAGCTTCCTTTTCAAAGGAGAAGGAGCTGAAGGGTGAGCTAAGGAGAGGTGGGATGAAGGTTAGGTTGTCTATAGTTATGGAACTGCAGGTGGTGGTGATGGGATAGAAGGGCCTTTTCTCCTGAGTGTGAGAGCTGGTGGTGTATGCTCTCAGTGGGAGGTGACAGAGTGAAGGGTGAGGAACTTGGGCACCAGCACTCTTTCTGCTGGGACCTGAAGATGTGGGATCTGCAACCTCACTGAGTTTGGTCTACTTAGTAGGCTCATAAGTAAGTTGGCTTTTAAAACAAAACAAACAACAAAGCTGTGACTTCTGTGTGGTTACCTGAGAATGAGCCCAGGGAATGTCTGTTTGGCCTAGTAGCTGAGGGAACAACCAGATCTAATGGCTGGAAGCAGGCTAAAGATCAGAGATGGCTTCTTGTCTGAGGCAGTGAAGCCTGAGAGCTGCTGTTAGTGACAGAGCTGTAGCTGTGTTCTGAGATGCCCTGTGACACAGCCAGTGCTGCTGGCTGTGGTGCAGGTAATGGGAACGTGGTAGGTAGGAGTTGGTCAGCAACAAACTACACAAAAGGATGTGCCAAGTTCTGCCTAAAAGACCACACTGTTAGCACACTGTGTGTCTGGTGATAGCTCAGTAGGAACAACTCCTCCCTGAGAAGGGAGCGATGGAAGGGAAGAGGGAGAAAGAACGGGAGGGTGCCCCAAGTCTGCAGAACGATCTCCATGGCTTTGCTAGCAAGACAAAAGCTCACCAAAAGGACCTGTAACGAAGGGGGGCAAATGAAGTAAACGCCATAAAATGTCTTCAGAAGCCTGCCAGGAGATTATTGGGGTGGGGTAGGTGGGTGATGAGCTCTCATAATGGAAAAATGACCCATTCCTTAGAAAAAATATGTCTATTCATATGTTAAGGATACTTCTAGATGTCTTGTTTAACAGTTGGTGTAGCTGACCACGCATTAGGAGGAGTGCTCCCCTGCACTGCTCAGCCCTGCAGTAAAGAATACCAGCTTCACAGTCACCAAGGCTAGTGAATTTTGATTCCAGCTTGCCACAGCATCGGTGGTGTACGCCAGGAGAAGGGAGAGGCTCTTGGCTCTGGTTTGTGGGGGTGTTTTGGATCTCAAGCTGTTTATACTTTCTCAGGATGCAGCATAACCCCTTTCTTACCTTCTGAGGGGTAGGTGTTTGCATAATTGGAAACCAGCTGGAGTTAATGACTGGCAAGTGCAGTGGTATCACCTCTGTAAATGAGTATTGCTCTAATATCAAGAGAAGTATCTTTGGGTGATAACCTGATCACGCTCTAAACTTGGTTTCTTCAAGTCCTGGCTTATACCGGTTGTTTCTTGGAGTAGCCTTAGCAGACACTTTTACCCATGTGCTTGTGGAAGTGAGGATGCAGGCTCCTCATTTCCCCCTTCCTGCTAACAATCCAAGCTGGGTTATTTTGATTGCTGCACTCAGTTTTATAGCTAAGTCTCCATTTGTTGCCATCAAGGCCAGTGCTCACTGCTGCTTAATGTACCAGCAGGTCCTAGGAGAAGGTTCTGTGGTGGCTTTGTAATGCAAGCAGTGACTTTGGGGGGTGTGGGGGTGTGTGTGGACTTTGAGGATTGCTATCAGCAGCCAAAATCTCTTTTGCTAAGTATGGTTAGACAGGCTGTCAGGGAGCATTGTTCTCCCTTTTTGGCCCCCTCTTTCCTTGATGGGTGATCATGGGCCTATAAGCACCAGAGTCAGACCTTTATTCTTATCTTACTAGATCCTGGATCTGCAGAGGGGTGCAGAAAAGGCATGGGTGGGAGTTGTGAGCTGACAAGACTTTGTCTGGAGCAGCTTAATGTGTAACAGCCAAGATAACAAGATTGGCATAATAAGGAGAGATTTCACAGGCAGTAGGGAGTTCATTGTTTCCATCTGGATGCTTCTAAAGGAGAGAAGCCATGCTAGGGGTTGGTGAACCCGAAAAGGAAAAACACGACAAGAGTCTGTATAGCCATAGACAGGTAGGGAGCGAATTCACTCTGTTGTCTTGTTCAAAATCCTGCCTGTTCCCTCGAGGAAGCCCTTTTCAGAATAAAAAGGAGCCCTTTTCAGAATAATTAGGCTGAGCTCAGCAGAGAAAAGGTACCCAGATACTTGTCTAGCCAAGAAGTCAGCTCTGAACCACCCTCAGTTGGGTGACAGTGAGGTTGCCACAAGGACCTGATTTATTCTTCCTGTGAGAAGTCTTAGTGGCAGACAGGTCTGAGTCCCCCTCTGTCCTGCAGCCCACTGCAAGAAGAGGTGTTGGTATTAAAAATAAACTACAACCAGCTTGAGGAAACAGAGGGAGATCTGGCCTTGAATGAGAAGTGCTGAGTAGAAAAAGGCTGAAGAGCACGTCAGGGATTCCAGCGTGGTTCTGAGAAGGCAGTTAACTTGGAGAAATGGGATGTAGCTGGGTTGTGTTGAGAGCTGCTAGTTCTGTGTAGGGATTTTTCTCCTGTGTTGGCACAGGGAAGTGTCACTGGCTGAGATTCTCCCTGCTCCTGTGCAGACAGGGAGGCAGGGTCCTGTAATAATATGAGATTCAGGTCAGTGGAGTTGTTAATACGTGATCCTTCCAGACCTCTCTGGAGAGCAGTCACACGTGCCTGCCTTGTTCAGAGTCAGCATGTTGGATGCTTGCTTGTCTTGAGGTTTATATTCTCAGCCCTCCATTCTCACCTGGCTTTTACTTCCACTTTGAGATGCTTTAATAGTCATTTGGAGACTTTATTGTCGCTGTGGTGATGGAGACCCTCTAGTTTTTTGTACTTAGAACTTGGAAACCTCTCAGTTCTTCTGAAGTGAAGACAAACCCATAACGCAATGCAAGCGTGGAGTAGATGTTTGAGAGGTTTGAAACCCTTTTTTGTGAGTAACTGATCTGTGCAGAGCTTTAGGGATCCCATTCCCAGGCAATGCTGCACAAAACACTGGCTTTCAGTTCTTCTGCCTTAGCTGAAGCTGGAAGTGCTCTGCAGTGATAGCAGAAATGTCAGCTGAGCTGATGTCTGGGGGAGGAATGGAAGCCTTCTCCTCTGTTGTCTTAGATCCGTGTTTGTTTTAAATCTTTTTGGCCTCAGCAAAAGGCTGAATAAGAACAATTCGTTTCTGTCCTTTCCTAGGACTGTCTCGCCTTGGGGGCAAGAGGTCTCTCTTTAAAAACCGTTTCCCGTGCAGTTTATCTCCTCGGGTTTCATCCAGCCCCCACTGTAGCCAGTCACAAGGCTTCTGACTCCAGTGCAAGTTGATTTTGATGAAGATTTTGGGAGATTTTTAGGAGAACGGACTAATTAACACTTCAAGGGCCATGCAGGTTTTGCTGCTACAAGGACACCAGCTGCTTCTCCCAGTTGCTGCAAACGTGAGCAGTGATGTTGACCCTGAAACTTCAAGTTTCACTGTTGGCATGAGAAGCGACAGATGGTAGATTCTCAGTACTTGGTTTACTCCACTGGCAAACTAAGAAACTTCCCTTCTGGGTTATTTCTTTTCCAAAGAAGGATGTAAGTTGTTACCACAAAGCTCTTATTTAATTTTTTTTTAATAAGCTTTTCTTTATAAAGCCACTTCACTGTTTTCTTTAAGGAAAAAACCATTTCTGGGTGAGTTGAATGATCCCCCTCTAAGGCACTGCTCCAGAGCTGACAAGCTAGGAAGGATGTGGGACTCTGGTCAAGCTGAAAAGTATTTTCCCCTTTCAGAAAATTCTTACTGTAACTTGTACATATCCAATTTCCAGGCCTTCACTGGTATAGGAAGAGCTTTTAGCTGATTCTTCACTAGAGCATCACTGCAGCTTCTGCAGAAAATGTTCTGCTTGTGGTCTCAAGAAAAAGCCATTTAGAAATTCCAGTTGATGTTTCTGTATCCACCTTCCATGCTGGTTCTCAGAGTACCAGTCTGTGGGGTGGTCACTGCTGTAGCTGATCCATCTGAAGAAGCTGGGAAAGCCTTAGGAAGAGCTGTAGGACATCTGGGGAGCAGCATCCCCAGAGAGGCTCTCTAAGACCAGCTGATAGTGTGCGAATCTGAATCTGTCCCTGCTTCCCTGTATCCATCAGCACTGCAGAACATCTCTTGTCTTCCAGCTTTCACCTATAAGCTTTAACTGCATCCCCTGAAGTGGTAATGCACACACAACTACCAGACAGCTTGTACTGCAGGAGGGCTGTGGATTCACTGGGAGGTAGCTGGAGGGTACACAGATGTCCAGGCAGCGTGCTCTGGGTAGATGACTCCTGCCTCTGGCTCTGTCCTGCTTTTCAGTGGTTCCATGGGTTGTTGTCTCTGTCTTTGCAGCCCAGAAAGACAATTATGGTGGGAGCACGCTGCATCTAGCAAGGGGTTATGTTTACAAGGAAGAGCTCAGAGAGGAAGGTCTGTCCATAAGCTGTGATGCCAAGTGTGCCCTAGTGCTTGTCCTGGGTGGCACTGAGGTACCTTGGTTGCCATGCCTGCAGCAGGTGGGTGGGCATCTCCATCTCTGAGTGACTTGAGGCTGCTTTGTTTTCACAGCCCTGGTAAAGGAGTGACAGGGACACTGGTCCTAGCTGTGCAGCCTGTCTGCAAGCAGAAAAGCATAGAACCACAGAATCATAGGGGTTGGAATGGACCTCAAGAGATTGGGCCCAAAGAAGAGGGGGGTTGAGGTCTTCAGTGAGGCAGAGCAGATGGGAATCTACAAAGAGGGGGAAAGTGCATTGAAGTGATTAGTCTTTGTTGCCCAGTTTCTTCCAGTGTCTTTGCAACTGCTGGCAAGGAGTCACTCTGAAGCCTTGTCCCTTTTCCTGTGGTTGGGTTCCCAGGCTTGTGTAAGATGTGCCCTGCTAGAAAGATGGATCTTCTCCAGGCTCTTTTGTAGCAGCCTAGGGTATTATAAACAGAAGTCATGAAAACTTAGCTCAAAGGATTTTTAAAAAGCAGAAACAAAACTCAACACAGTCAAGGCAAGTGTAAGGGACAGTGTCCTGATACATGTATGGATATAAACCACATCCCATTTGTCCCAGACAGGAATTAAGGAAGGCATACTAGCATCTGCACTTAAGAATGATCCAATGGTTCCTTATACTATGGTGTGTAATAAATGTGGCTTATTGTGCCCACTTTTTTTTGGGAGGAGAATAGGAATAGGGAGTTGGCCTCATCATTTATATTGAGGCCCAAGCAGACAGGGGGAGCTCTGAAAGCCTGAGAGAGGAAAGAGGAGTCCCTTTCCCACTGAAGGTCATGGGACATCTCCCACTGACTTCAAAGGGAACAAAGACCCCCCACCCCAAGGTTAGCACAGCAACAAGGGAATACACCTGGCCAGGTGGCAGGAGAACTGTGCTGAGGAACGCTGCAGGCTCTGCTTGGAAGCCACTGAGGCTGCAACTGCCTAAACCATAGAAAACAGCAGAGGCAGAGGGGGAAGGCAAAACAGATATGGGCATGGTTAAGCTCTACTAAATGAGCAAGGTTCCCTCATAGAGGCAGCAGGGATATTAAGTGGGGAAGCCCAAACTCCAGAAGTGCTGCCATATCTGGAGTCCTGTCAATTTAACAGCACGCCACAAGATCACTTTCTTCTCTGCTGCATTGCATCCAACCCAGTGGCAAATGGTGTTTTGCTCAGTAACAGCCTTGGGCAGTAGTCATGCAGTGGGAGGGGAGACATGGAACATCAGAGAAAAAACCCTCTCTTGACTACAAATCTTCCTATTCAGAGTTATTGGAGGCCTCTCCTTGTATGTCATGATGTAGTTGGCAGACTGTAAACAGCTCTTTGCTTCTTGTCCCCACAGCCTTTGAAACAGAACTTGAGGTGCTGCTCTGGCATCCTTCAACATGTGTGGTTTGTGTTTGAAACCTAATGGCTTGCTTAGCTCTTTGCCTTCTGTGTTTGGTGGAGCTGACAGCAGCCCTTGCTGCTGCAGCAGTTGTGCTGTGATGTGTGTGTTGTCAGATCTGCAGTAACAAAACCAGCGGGAGGGATAACTGGGGAAATGAGTCCTTGTCACGTTTAAAGCGTTATAGCTCTAGTATTTGGGCCTGGCAAGTGACTTGGGTAGCCCAAATTAATGAAAAGTCATCAAAAAGAGGTGGCTGCAGACAAAAGCAAAGAGATCAGGGCTTTGAGAATCAACTATGGCAGGCAGTGGTACATTCACAGCTTCAGTGTGTGACTGGGGGAAAGAAGAGGCAGGAGGAGATGCTGAGCAATCCAGTATTTTAGAGCAAATACCCCATGTTCCCCCCTCCCTGCTTTGTTTAATGTGACCTGGCACATTTTTGCAGGCCTAATTGCTCTGGACCCTGTGGAAGGGTGCACCTGAGGTGGCAAGTGAGATGGATGCAGCCAAACGATCCTGAGAAAGGAGATCAGACTCTCAAAGAAGGGAAGACTCAGGAATCTCTTGGCGAGGTTGTCAGCTCAACAGAGGCTTGTGTTAACTTTGAGATTTGGTTTAGAGCTGGCTCCTTTATTTCTTTACCTAGGTGATGAGTCTCTTTACAGTTTTGCAACCCTCCCAGGTGCATGTTGTGGAGCAAATAGCAACTCCTCACAGCTGAGCAGCTCAGGGATCCTTTGGCACGCTTGCAACACGTGAAGATGCCTGAAAGGCATCCTGCTGTTTAAAGCTTTGTCCTGCTTGTGTTCAGGTGGAGAAGCCTGTGTGCTGAGGTTGATTACCTGTGGCATTCCTTGTGTCTGTGGCCCAGTAGCACGCTGGGAAATGAATCAGTGGGAGAAGAGCTGTAATAGGTTCTGGTGGACAATTTTTACCCAGTGCAGAACAAAAAAGGTCTTTTGACTCTTTTGGAGCAGTGTTGACTCATGCCAAGGAGGAGACCTTCCTCATTTCTCCTGACTGTCTCTTGGGCTCATGTGTTTTTCTTAGTGGTGCTTTGTGCTGCATGGACCCTGAGTAGAGAGCAGCCTTCTTCTGACACATCTCTGTCTCAGTTCCCAGAGACTGGTGCTGGCACAAACCCTCCCTTAAAGAGGTTAAAGAGATGGCTGAGTCGTATTCCTTGCAGGATGGGGCTGGTAGGAAATGGAGTGGTGCTCAGTGCCAAACCCATGACCGTTGCTCTTTCTGTTGGGAACACTGAGTCATAAAACAAAGTAAAAAAGCTGTTCCACTTCTGCATGATGAACAAAAAGGGGCCCCAGTCTAGCCTCTCAGTTGCACTCTCACACTCCCTGTCCAGTGGATGCTTTCTCTGTCACAGGTTATGAAACCTGGCTCCCCTTGGTAGGAATTAAATTTATTTCAGCTGAAAGGAATTGGGTGTCACCTTGGATGGGCCCCCTCCCTCACCCCCAGCTGGGGCCAAGCACTAGTCTTGTGAATCCAACCTGTGTTACTGATTTGCTGTTGCTTTAGTTCAGCTGAGAAGAGCTTGGCAGTGGGTCTGCTCGGTTGTGCTGTCAGCTGGCTGTGTTGCTGATTGGTTGTCCAAGGTATGCTTGGGAGAAACTAGAGAAGGAAGCACTTCTAGTAGCTGTGGTTCCCACTTCTAATTCCTGCTTCCCAGAGCAAGAGTGTAAGATACTAGCAGGAGATGTAGTACCAAATAATGAGAGGCAAGGAAGCTTAGGAGGAGAGGGTGTGAGTATTCAGACATGCTCTGCCCAGCAGAAGATGCACTTGCTCAGGCAAAACCAATAACTCTAAGTATTGCCATTATCTCTATCTGAGACTTTTGCAAGTGCCTCTGCCTCAAATATGAACAAACGTGGTAGCACCTGAATTGTGTGACAGCTCAAACTGCCTTTGGTAGAAGCAGCGTAGTACAAGTAACTCAGACTCACAGAACACTTTGGGTTAGAAGGGACCTCAGAGACCATCTAGTTCCACCCCCTCTGGTGGTGGCTGCCCCATCCCTGGGGGTGTTCAAGGCCAGGTTGGATGGGGCCCTGGGCAGCCTTGTGTAGATCCAGGCCTGGAGGTTGGTGGCCCTGCCTGTGGCAGGAGGTTGGAGCTCTGTGACCCTTGGGGTCCCTTCCAACCCATGCCATTCTATGATAGTCAGGACTTGGCACAATTTGAAACTCAGTTCTCAAAGCCTAGTCAAACACAGACAAGTCTTAAGTGCAACGTTCTCCTGGTTGCCTTTGGGAGGAAATATGCATTAGATGCAAACAAGATTTCTGCAAAATGAGAGTTCACACCCATGCACAATCAGTAAGTCCCATTCTCTTGAGCCGCTTGCAAAAGGACCAACCTTCCTTGCCCAAATTCACATTTCCCCTACTGTGCACTCCTACACACAAGCAGCACAGCCACAGACTCACAGTCAAAGCCAGATTTACCTGTGGAAGTTACAGCTCCCTGTCACTGTTATCTGGGAACTGATTGATCTTGGGTGTACTTCACACCCACAGGGCTCTGTCAGACAGAGGGAAGGGCAGCTGAACAGGTCTCAGAGGAAAGGGAATGGTACCACTCTTCCCTGAGCCATGAAGAACCACTGCAGCAATCTTCCTCCCTTGGATTCTGGCAAAGTGAGTGCAAGAGCAATCACAGACGTGTCCTGAGCACAGGGCACTCCTGTGACTGGCACTGCTCTTTGCCAAAGTATTACTAATTCAAGTGTGCTGAGCCTTTGTGGATTCATGGGTGGGCAGATGCTGGAGGGAATGTTCATCTATAGCTCTGCAGGGTGGAAAAAGTAACAAAAGTGTCATAAGAGCAGGGAAGTTCTAGCAGGAGATGTAGTTATTTGATTACATTTTGCTTCTGGTTTTTGCCTCTGTTTATAATTAAGCTGCTAAAGCCAGAAGAAAAATCTTGTAGGAAAAGAATCTACAGATCTGAGTGTCTGCCCTCTTCTTTCCTCCCAACTGCTAACAAAAGATTTTGCTGAATAAGAAAGTATTTCTGCACACAATAGAGTTAAAATGCCATCGTGGGGGGGGAAAAATACTGCAGATAGGTCAAAATGAAGCACCCTAGGGACTCTGGAGCTGGTTGGGAGACCAGAGAGGGGATGGCAGTAGGGCCATCCCTTCTCCTCTTCTTGTGATTAAGGAGCTCCACATGAGACCTGAGATGCAAACCCCTCCTCAATCTGATATAAAAGTAACTTCAAGTTAAATCTTCTATGTCCTAGAAGGGCTGTTCACACATTTGATATTCTGACCAGTGCTGCTTTCTACAGCTCCTAGTCCTACACAATAGAAAAACCCATAAATAAAAAAGCTCTAACAGCCCAGGCTTCTATTTAACTAGTAAGTTAAAAAGAGCAGCACCATCTTTTCATGAATTATCTGCTTGGCTGTTTTGAGAGTGCATCCAACTAAAACCCAAGTGATCAGTTTTAGCTGTTATGGGAAGAATTTATTTCAGTTCAGTCACCACGCAAAGCTTCTCCTCCAATTATTTACACTACCTGCTGCTCAGGACCAACAGATTTGCTCAGCCACCAGCTAGTGGATGGTTTGTTGGTCCCCAGTATGAACATAAATAGAACCATTACCAAAAAATCCCTTTGCCCTGCCCTGTTTTCTCTCCTGTTCTTAACCCACAGGAAGGGCCAGAAGAAAGCAAGCCTGCCAGTGAGTTCATCATAGCATCAGGGAAATCGCTAGGAAATGGGCCTAATAAGACTGCCACAGCCAGTGGCATCAGAGGTTGAAGGCTTCATCCTCTCTTCTGAAGCCACTGGGTAGACAGCTCACAGTAGACTGGTGCTACAGGGGGTAGAGCTTCCTCCACACTCACAACAGGCGGTACACCTAGAGCCAACCACTACACGCTAGCAGATCTTTTCGCATGCTGAAACCCAGGGGTTTGAAAGAGCTGTTAAGGGCTGCTAGAAATAAAAAAGCTTTGCTGCCTGCCTTGGCAAACCTTGCTCTGTGCTCTCCAGTACAGTCCTGCCCATGTTTGTGAGGACATCTGAGGTCACGGGTGGAAAACTCAGTGCGCTGCCCTGCAAGGAAGGGAACAGCAACGCTTAAAGCAGACCTGGGACAAGACTGTCAGACGATCCCTCTGACAAGCACACCAGGGCAGGGTGCTTGCCACGGGGTAAGGTGTAAGGGAATAGATTCAGGATACAAACTGCTTGGCCCAAGGATTGCTGCAACTCAGCAAGCACAAAGCAGCTCCTCTGCTGTGTCTCCAAGAGGCCCGTGCTTTAAACGATAGCAGATGTTGGCTCCAGACCTGTTTCACGGATTCCCAGATAACTGCTGTTTTGTGCTAGTACTTCTCTGGTAATGATGCTAATTAAGTGCCATTTATGTAAGGTCTTCCATTGAACAATCCCAAAGCGCTCCAAACAATTAGCAAACCATTAATACTCAACAGATGGATCACTTGACATCTATTTTTATTTTTTTTTCCAAGTAATCCTCCCCATTCCCACAAATGGTAGGTGTCATCCTTACCTTCCATTTCAAGATTAGAGAAGCAGAATTGGGGAATGCCAAAGGCCACAGAGGGCTCTGCTAATAACAAAGGGCTATAAAGAAAGTTCATCTTTGAGAAAGATGAACTTTCACAGAGAAAGCTCAGCTCCCACTGTGAGCAGGAAAGCACCCTGCCTCCAGAAATTCACACACGCTGATAAACTTCAGTATTTTACCCAGAACGCTGACCTGAAAGGCAATGATGTGTCCCCAGGGTACATGGAACACACACTGCTGAGAGTGAGTCAAGTCCAGTCAAAGGAAGGGTTTTTTTTTCCCCAGTGGAGCAGCTTGAGCTAGAACTGAATTTCATGGCCCAAGCGGGACTTTGGAGAGGAATCCAACAGTCACCAAATAACTGTAATCTTGCTCACGCATCCCACTTGGAGAGCAGGACAGCAGAATTCCCCCAAGCACACACAGCATGGGAGACACTGCCTGGGAAAAAAATCAGCCTTGCCAAAACAGCAATGACATCTTTACATTAGAATCATAGAATGGTCATTGCAGGCAGGTAGCTGTAATGAGCTGCAGAGATTTTGTGTTCAGCCTCAGGCCTATAAGGAAGGAAGAATAAATCATAGAGTCACAGAATCATAGAGTGGTCTGGCTTGGAAGGGACCCCAAGGATCACAGAGCTCCAAATGCCCTGCCACAGACAGAAACACCAACCTCCAGGCCTGGTGCCCAGGGTCCCATACCGCGTGGCCTTGAGCACCCCCAGGGATGGGGCACCCACCCCCTCTCTGGTCAGCGCGTTACAGCACCTCACTGCAAGAACTTCCCCTAATATCGAATCTAACCCTTCCCTCCTTCAGCTTCAATCCATCCCCCTTGTCCTGCCAGTCTCTGCCCTTTGAACAAGCTGATTCCCTCCTGTTTCTCCGCTCCCTTCAGGGACTGGCAGGCTGCAATGAGGTCCCCCCACAGCCTTCTCTTCTCCAGGCTGACCCAGCCCAGCTCCCTCAGCCTCTCTTTGTAGGGGAGCTGCTCCAGCCCTCTGAGCATCTTTGTGCCTCCTCTGACCCCTCTCCAACAGCCCCACATCTTTCTTGTATTGGGGGCTCCCAGCTCTGGACACAGGACTGCAGAGAGGGACAATCCCCTCCCTGTCCCTGCCGGCCACTCCTTTTCTTACAGAGCATGGATTGTTTCCAGTTCAAACTGTTTGGCTTCACTGCTTCCTGACCTACAGTTACTGATGTTTGGTGGGATAAATTCCTTCAGTTAATAAGGAGCTATTTTTTTTCCCTCCTAATCTTGGAGTTTCCCCTCAGGAACAATTAAAACTGACTCCTGATGCTTTTGCTCTGGCATCGCCTTTGATGCTTTTCTGATTGGGCAGGGTCTTAAGTGTTGCTGTTAGAGCTTCAGAGGCTGAAAAATTAGAATTCCTTTTTCTACACCTTCATGTTTCTAAATCTCTGGGGGCTTGTTAGTCCCCGTTCCCAAGGCCTTCCTGAACTGTAATGGCTGGGCAGCTGCTTTCCTTGCAAAATAAGATGGGTGCCCAAGCCGAGCAGCACTTTCAATGAAGCATTAGGCACCACAAAAGCAGAGCTGTGGATTGTGTGAAGTGGTGCTGGCTTATTGCTCCCTGTGCCAATTCTAAGCACTCAGCCATGCTGAATATTACTCAGGGTCTGATTAAAGTATGGGTTTGTACACCCTCACGCTGCCTGCACAAGAGGGAAGTACCTGGGTTGAAGTGCAGGCGGACAGGATGATCCTGCTGTGAGCTTTCCAGCCTTATGCTGAGAGCATGTACAGCCACAGTAGCCGGTGATGTCAGGGAGGAATGAGTTGTGCTGCAGCAGCTTGGTTTGCACTCTAGTTTTCTAATGGTTTCAGGCCCAGCTACTGCTGAACTTGTTCGTCAGGACCATCTATACTGGTGATTTTATTTGGAACTGAAAAGAAAGCATCATCCTTCTGCATTTTAGGCCCTCTTGGATCAAGACTTGGATGAATTTTCTATCTTCCTCTGCAGTAGTTTCAGGAAATGTTGTTTTGTTCCTGGTGATGCTCCATCAGAGTTGCTCTCAGGAGACGCTCTGGCTGACACGCAGCTCAAGCCTTGGCGCATGCTCCAGAAAGGCTTCTGCCAAATGCCTTGCCACTGAGTTACTGCTCCTGAGCGCCAACTGTTTGCTCCTTGCAAGGTGGGGATCTGCTGGGGAAGGGCAGCTTTTCATGAATCACAACTCCCACGCACTCGCAATACCCACTTAATTCCCAGCCAAAATACTTACACCCTTACTCACACACCAGACAGCACCTTTACTCCAAAATCCGTCTCAGCTGTGCTGTAGGCTGTCATGCATGAAGGAGATGGGAGACTCTGGGCCTTCTCAGAAAAGACAGATGGCTGACTTGAAGCAATAAATGTGTGTGTGCCTGCTTCACACCTCTGCATTACCTTAGGGACTTCTGTTCTCTTCTGTTCCATCGCTGCCACAGAGGTGACAGCAGGAAGAGGTCTGAGTTAGCCATCCATTTGGCTGTAGGAATATCCTCCAGCTTGATAAGAAGCAGTATCAATTTTTTAAGTGGTTGCCTTGAGAAACTTTCTCAGCTCTGCTAACTGACAGTGGAGCTGTGCTAGTCAGTCCTTCATTGATATATATTTGTGAGTAAGCCACAGAGAATGTTTCCTTTGGGTCTTTAGCTGTGTGGTGACAAGGATTTGTTGCAGTATGGCCTCTTTAAAGCACCGTGAAGCATGTGCTGACTGGCACAAGATGCTCTAAGTGGCTTGATTTTAAGATTCATGTGTGCTGATGCCAGACAGGACCCATTTGATCATTCATCTGAACTCTTAGATGCTAGAAAAATTGTACTGAGTGTCACAGATTCTGTTGTTTGTGCTGTGGTTAAAATCCAGGTTTCTTAAAAATAGGACAGGCCTGAGAGGAAAGCACTTCCCGGGTCTGCACAGAGCTGACTGTCAGAAGTGAAACTGTATAGCGTGCAGCAAGGAGGTCAGATAACTTCTCCTGTGTCCCCTTGGGAAGTGAAGGGGGTGAGGTGGGTGCTGTCTGTACCACTGAGGTTTGAGGCAGCAGTACAAGATGCAGCGTAAAGGCAGCATGTGGAGACCTGCAGTCAGAAAGCACCAAGCCTGAGGGTGGATCCAAACCCTTCTGCTGGGCCAGATGTGAAGCATGTTCTGGCACAGGGTTAGTGTCAGAACCTGGCACCGGTCTGAATCCGTGACACTTGACGAGCTGGAAGCTCAGTCTCAGAAAATGGTGAGCATCAAGTCAGATATCCTCTTCTCTCCTTAACTGTTAATGGGCTCACAGTGCAGATAAAAGTCAGGTAATGATGGTGTTACTTGTACAGGGCATTTGAAGGATCTGGCTGTAAGTGTCAGTCAGCACTTGAAGCTCTTGAGCTTAGAACATTTACAGAGCCTGGAGAGGAAAAGGTTGGGTTTTTCTTGCTGGTGTGAACTGGTGGAAGCAAGCAACCCAATTGTTGCAACACCAGTGAAGGTACAGGTATTAATAACAACCATTTCTGCCATATATTGTGGTGGTAGAAGCAGAGTGACCATGGTCTTTTTCTTTTCCTGTATCTGTCACTTAAGGATGGTCTGCTTGCATGTTAATCTTCCTAGATGTGATGGAAGGGTATTCGTCCTGTACTTAGAGTTGGTATGTGGATACTCAGCGTGATGAAGGCTTGTCCCACTGGGTGACCGGCCAAGCCCCACTTGGTACATCTTGTCCTCAACGGGATTCCCAGGTTGAAATCTGCTAGCTGAAGTATTGCTCAAACATGAATAGGGCCCCTTCAGTTGGTTGATGATGTTGAAGGCTGGTAGGAGTGACTGCAGTTGGCTCATACTTTGCAGAGGCAATGCCAGGCAAGAGTTTGTCACCAAATAAGTGACTGATACTGTTACCTCCACCCTGCTCCCCTCCCTCAAGCTAAAGCTTTCCATGGAAATTTTAGCTGCTTTGGCTGAGGCTTCAGGCATAGAAAGGTCTTTGCACTTCTGCTTGCATTCTGGTCTTTATAATAAAGCACAGCAGTGAGCCAATCACTGTGAACTTGCTGGTTAGCGTGACCCTCCAGTGATTGATGGATAAGAAGTTGGCCTTGGCCCCCAAGATGTTGGTTATTTTCTTTATGGTCATGCCTAATAGTCTCCAGGGTGTTCAGGTTACAGAAGGGGGTTGACTCAGCTCTATCAACATCTGAACTGCCTTACAATGCTGCCTGTCTCTTCACTAATGCTGTGAAGAGCTTGAACAGACTGGGAGTGGAACTCAACGCTTGCGGTTAGCTTGGCCATGATGAGTGGCAGCTTCTCCCTGACTCGATGGTAAACCATTGACAATGTTGCCTGGCATTAAACATTAGGAACCTTTGTTTTGGAAACAAATTTGTTGTTAGAAAACAGATTCAAGATGCTTATTTTGTTGAGGACTGCGATAGGCAGAGCCACATCTTAAAATTCTCTGTTTCTCAACAAGTAGGTTGGTTTACTCACAGCTTTATTTAATGTCATGGGCTACCTGGGCCTTAAAGAGCTGGTTCAACCAGAGTCAGGTCTTTAAAAATCTGCAGAAATTCATGCTACGAATGTGTGGCAGAGTCAGAAATAAACCTCCCATCTCCAGAGACCTGGTTGTCATCGCAGCAAGTCAGTTCTCAAGGTACTTTGTTTTCCTTGTCTTCTATGAAGAGAAGGCTGGAGCAGACCGTCTGCCTTGATGGAGGTTTTTCTCCTTGCAAGGAACGAGGGGAGATTCACTCCTTCCAGTGGTAATGAGAATTGTCTCCGTGTTGGAAGCCCATAAACTGTGAGAGATGGAGCTGAACATTATGTCCAAATTAGAAATGTAACTTTGCCCAAGAACTAAAGATGCAGGAAAAACAGAGTCGTGGCCTTGGCAGCAGCCTGGAACATACAGCGAGTACTTAACGCTGGGTGTGGGATGTGAGGCTATTACTTATTATTGCAGGAAAAGCTTTGAGTCTGTCTTGCTACCATTGCTGGAGGCTTCCTGGGAGCAAAGAACTCCAGAAGGCCAACGGGGAACGTGCTGGAAATGCTGTAAAACCAAAGCAGCCATTCCTTAGCCATTGCCTTAGATCTCTGAACCCAAGATGAACTTGCTCCAGTGCTCCCCTGCGAAGTCCTGCAGCTTAGGGGACCTGAGTGAGAAAGCAGGAGGCACTCCATTTTTTATCAGGGAGGCAGAGCTACAAACACACCTAGCACAGACTAGTCAGGGTTGGCTTTTTCTTAATGTGTCTGGGTGGGGAAGAGGTTTTTAATAGGACTGAAAAAAAGGAGATGAGCTGTAATTCTTTTTTTCCGTTTGGAATCCAAGGGGTAGAAATCACACCTACAGCAACAAGAAGAAAAGTATGTTACTGGACCTGGTGAGGATTTGAAAAAATTCTGGTAATTCAACTTCAACAGCTGAGCTTGGAAAACATATCTGTAGAAGAAAGAAACACTGTTTTAAACTGAAGCCACTTCAGGCTCTGTATTTGGAGCTTTTCCCTTGAAAAATGTTACAGCGAGAGAATTTCTTGAGAAATTTGAGCCTTAAAACTCATCTGGAGTAACTCCTGTGAGAATTTTCTTTTTTAACGAGGCCTCTATTTGCTCCAACACTTTAGTGAAATATTCCTAAATAACTTACACCCCTAAAAAAAGTCTCGCTTCCCCGTGTCCAAACCAACTGCTGTTCAAAGGACATTTTCAGTGAGGGGAGAAGATATGTTGAGGTATATTTCCACTGGGGAACATTTAAAGCTCAGTCATTCTGATCCCCACTACATGATACTCAAGACTGAAGAGCCCAGCATGCTGAAGGCTCAATGCTTTGTGTTTCTTTGGTTGGGTTTTTTTTAAGTCTTGGCTATAAACATCACAGGAAATCGCTGTTATGCTTTGAGTACTCCCAGGTATCAGAACTTGATCAAACTTTCTCATCAGTCCCCGTCAGGTACCCAAAGTACTGCAGGCCAGCGTGGGGAAAAGTTCCTGGCTGGGGGCAGTTTGGAGCATCTAGAGTAGGTTTTATGCTGCGCCTTCCCTCTGGACCGATCACTTTCTGTGTGGAGAGATCAGAGAGAGATTCTGGCTGATGGTGTCAGATCGCTAGGCAAGCGTGATGTCATCCTCCCCCTGTGAAACCCTGGCTTGCTCAAGTGATGAGAAGGTTGTCAGCTGTGCACCCAGGGTTTCACCCGCAGGGTCCAGGCGTGACGCTTTTATTCCCTCAAGTTCTTTTGGGGGGGGGCTTGTGCCTGTTAAAAGCACAGCCACAATGGTGACGTCTGGCACTGTGCCTCCTGGGTGACACCATGGACCGTGGCTCTTAAGAGGTTGCTACGTGCACGGGATAGAATTTGATCCTGTACAAACAGGACAACCACCACACAGGGCTCTGGGCAAGGTAGGCGTTCTGCTTCCCAGCGAGTACGCGCTCTTCAGCTGACCTGCATCCCTCTTGGCTTCATTTGACAGCAGTTTTTGGCTGACATCATGAAGGCAACACCAAGTAGGCACTGTATTAACCAGTTCCTTTAGTCTTTTTCTCTGATCTGCTGAGCTTATCCTCTGATTTAGGTAAAACACTGACTAGAAGCACGCTGGAGTTTTGGTTGGACTTGCAGTTGACAGTAGTGTAATGCTGTACACGTGCGGGCAGAGGGCTCTGAAGGGTGGTGCTGGGCACAAAACACTATTGCTCTTAAAGGTTTTAAACCAACCAGCCTGACATCTTCTCATTTTCCCTCAGATCACCATGGGGCAAGAGGTAGAAGCAGGGCCCTGTGTGACCCCGTCAGGTCAACTTAGTTAAGATGATGACTGTGAAAAATCTCCCATTGAATTGCTTCTTTTGCCACAGAAGAGCCTGTGCATGTCCTAGCTGCTGGAGAAGGAGTGCTCTGTGCAGCCAGGGATATTTGGTGACCCTTGGCCTTCCCAGTGAGCTGGGGAGGTACTCCTTTCTGGTTACCAGTGGTGGGATATCATTGGAAGGTCTGCAGATTACAGCTTGGGCAGGGCTAGATTAAAGTATTAACTTGCAGAGGTTGTGTGTCAACTCCATGGGACTCAAAAATGGCAAAGCAAACTTAGTGTGAACCAACAACAGGAGAAAGCAGAAGCTCTTCTACATTGTAAGAGCATAAGAAAGGCTCTGCTGGGTCAGACCACGGATCTGCTTGACCTGATGTCTCATTCTTGGCACGGATCAGGGGTAAGGGCCTGGAGGGTGCATAAAAATAAAGCAGGTGTGTAACAACACTTCTCCCAGGTTCTCTCCAGGTCCTCAGCAATTGTGGCTGGGAGGCTTCCTGAACCGGTGATGGGTTCTTTGTGTGTATCAATTCTCCTTTTGGTTTCAGAAAACCAGGGTAGGGGCTTGCAGAGGATTCTGGGTGTGGGAGGTGCCAGGCTGCCTTCAGGCCCTCCCTGTGGTGCCAGTGCTGGTCTGACTCGTCAGTGAGGCGGGTGGGGAGGAGATGCTTCAGGAATGTCAGGCAGGGAGAGGGTACCATGCTCAGCTCTCAAGTTGTTAATCAGGAAAGCCAGGCTGTGGTATATCTATCACTGTCACTGAAAAGACTGCTCTGCAGGGACCGAATTAGCTCTTAAATTAGCCGATCCAGCTCACTGCTGCTGCAGGCAGCTGCATGTGTGCATCTCTTCCTGAAGTTACCTTGGATGCCCTGGCTTTCCATGACCATCAGATGGAACATGACTAGGCTTTGGCTTTCACCAGGGCAGCACCATCCCCCATACTTTTACAGGCACTTTTGCTGTTCAGACCAAGTCTAATTTGCATTAGGCATCACAGGCTGAAGTCAAATGTGTAGGGATGGTGCCAAGCAATAACCCTTGCCATGTCCCTGGACTACTCTGGAAGTCATTCTTGTTCTGTACTGAGGCTGTTCCAGTAACTAGCTGGCAGCTCATAAAGAAATATGTCACCATTAAAGATGCCACTAAGCCTGGCCTCTTTGTGTGCTGATGGAGACATTCCTTGTCTGGCTTCCTCATGAATTATAGGGAGAGTGAAAACTAACTTGCCAAGCCTCCTACTCAAATTTTTTCCCCAAGTATATTAATCAGGGTCCTGATGCTGTTCTCCAGAAGCCTCCTAGATAGCCATGCCAAGAGAACAGGAGGGACTTCAGGAGCTGGTCCAAAGTTCTACAGCTTCCAGCCTTGTTTGTACCATGAAGTTTCCACCGTGGCTTTGAAAGGCCAGAGAGAGAGAGAGAGTCCAGACACCAAAGTGACTAGTGTCTAAAGTCTGGTTAACCAGTTCCAGTGCATTGCACTGAGGTTGAGGGGATCCAGGTAGAAAGGCACGCTTTTCTGTCCTAACTGTGATGTGATGCAAGGACCCTTGGCTGTGTTTCCCAGAAATGCTTTTTCTGGTGTAATCCCTGTGAAATCATCTGTGTTGCTCTGTTTATCTGCCTCTAAAATGCAGCACTGCAATAGTTACTTCCCAGTATGAATTTACAGCTGGTTTATTGCTTAAGGAAGAGTGGGTAAGGATTCAGAGCTGAATGGATAGAAAGGTCTTAGGGTTAGAGTTTGAATCTGATACTCAAGTGGGCGACTTACATTTTCCAGGCTGGTTCCAGGAAGATTAAAGTACTTTGGGAAATGGGTGGCTTGAATCTTTTGGGGCATTCCTGTGTCTTGGTGAGCCACCATGCTAAGAGGAATACTGTTGCTTTAACAGTTGATGCCCTCCTTTCCTTGGTGTGCACTGAACTAAACGCTAGCGCCTCAAGCACCAGCCTTGCTTCAATTAGGGCTTCCTCCAGCAGCAGACACACACATGCTATGAAGAATTACGGGCTGCTGCTGCCAAGGATGCCATCAAATGACTGACTGAAATGGAACATTGACAAGCAAACAAAACCTGTTATTAAGAAGGTTATTAATGGGAGGCCTTTGGACAAAATACCCTCCTCCCCCTCAAAATGAGATTCTTTTTTTATTTTTTTTTGAAAGCTCTTCTTATATTTTTCTTTTTAGTAAGGTTCTGTGCAGTTCCTCCGTACTGGTCAGCACCAGTATGCAAAAGAACTTCTTCCCAGTGAGAGTGATGGAGCCCTGGGACAGGCTGCCCAGAGGGTGTGGAGTCTCCTTCTCTGGAGATATCCCAGCCCTGCCTGTGCGCCCTGTCCTAGAGACCCTGCCTTGGCAGGGTGGTTGGACTCAATCTCTGGAGGTCCCTTCCAACCCTGTGATTCTGTGAATCTGTGGTGTTATGGGTCAGTTCTTTGGGACCTGAAGGTGTTGTTGCAACATCTCATGTAACGTGCCCGTCCACCCCTGCCTTTTTTGCACAGATGCAATGAACTTTGTAGTCTGCTTTAATTAGCACCAAGCCTAAGGAGGAGTGGTGGGGTGGGAATTCAGGAGCAGAGAAAAATAACTTATACTGTTGTTACTTGGTTTTGGTTAGCTGGGGAAGGTGCTCATAGGGCTGGGAGATAGGACTCCACGCTTCAGGTTTCATTTAGCAAATACAGGTGAATAGCTGGGAGACAGAACTGGCCTGTTCTCCTGATTTTCAGGTCGTGTAGGCAAGGGTTTGCCTGTCACGTTGTCTCTGCTTGCCTCACTAGGTGTTGGCCTTGCCATGCTGAGCAGAGAAGGTGAAAAGAGGGGTTGCTTTGCTTTGTTTTGCTGCATGGAGGTCACCGCTTTCTGCAGAGCAGTGGTGGGCGCCCTTCCCAGCAGCTCCAGGTCCTTATCCAAAGTAATGGGTGCTCTTTCCCAGTGAATGTAACAGCAGGTTGGGAGCACCTTGTCTGTGTGTGCCAGAGAGAGCCCTTCATCTGCTGGGCTGGATATATCAGTGCCCGAGGCGCAGGTGTTCTCTCTTCTGTGCCATCTTTGCTGTGGAAAGAGCTGGGAGGACAGCTCTCCTAAACCAGTGAACATCTTGTCTCCCATGAGAGTCAGGTCCTGGCTCAGAGATGGTTAAACAGGTGACAAATGCCGGCAAAAGAGAGGAGGAAAGAGAACCCCTGAGAAAGGCTCTGACTCCTCTGTAAGCCCTTGTGCCTTGTGACAATGTGGAGAAGAGAGGCCGCATCTCCCAAGGGTCTGTCTGCCTCTACATTTGCTCATAGCCTGAGTTAGAAGGAGGAGGTGGTGTTCCCCATGCTGGTGTGCTACAGGCAGGGCGAAGGAAGCATATTTCCAAGCTGGAGGCTGACTGGGGCTTTCCAGGGATGCCAGGGCTTTTCTGGGAAACTCAGAGCAGTTTGGCAGATGCCTCAGGTCTGGAAGAGGTACCCAAAAGAGAAAGGCAGGAGCTGATCAGTGTGGAGAAGGAGGGCAAGGCCAAAGTATGGAGGAGGCATCAAGGGACCTAGCTTGCTCAGGCAGCACAAGGGGTCAGGGTCCTGCAGCTGTCTGGTATTGCTGCTGGTCTGACTCTGGTCATGAGCTCAGACAGCTGATAAAAAATGGATGATGAAGAAGCAGCATC
Organism: Rallus crepitans; assembly: GCA_028554615.1. Classification (NCBI taxonomy): domain Eukaryota; kingdom Metazoa; phylum Chordata; class Aves; order Gruiformes; family Rallidae; genus Rallus; species Rallus crepitans. The sequence goes on along the minus strand of JAQOTC010000007.1, from coordinate 36,889,218 downwards.
TTTGGAGTTGGAAGCAGTGCAAGGCTTGGCTTATTCCACAGCAAATGTTTTCGGGAATCAGGATGGAAAAAAATTCAGCTGGATTAGGAGCGTGCAGCTGGGAGCAGGGACCCGGCCAGTTCCTCCCTCCTTGCTGTCCCTGCAAGGGAAATCAAGGGGATAGATACATTTGAAGGGATTTTGTGTGATGCCACTGCATCTTTCTTGAGGTCTGGGAGACAGAGGCCTTGCTGATGTCTGTCTGTCTGTCTTACATCCAATGCAGATTGCCCTTGAGGGCCAAGTGCAGCTTGCTGTCTGCCTATGCAATCCAGACACACTTGGCTCCAGAGAGAACCCTCAGGTCTAAGGGAACCAAGGAGCTGAGCTGCTGAAGGACCTGTGTGTGGGACCAGGTGGCTTAGTGGGAACCTGTGAATGGGGATAAATAGGATTTGCTCTTGCTGTTAGTGCCACCGATCCCCTCCTGCCACCTCTAACCTGCTAAGTGCCCCCATGGTGCCTAGCTGAATGTTCGGTCCCCTTGCTGCTTTGGAGCATCCGTTGTCCTGTGTCACCTAAGCTGGGCTTCCTGGCTTCCAGGAAGCTTCCTTCCTGGTAGATGTGCCTCCCATGTGTGGCTGGGCTGGCATTCATAGGAGCACCGGGCTCACCAGCGAGCAGCTTGCAACGTTTAGAGAGCAGTCTTGAGCGACTGAGTCCAAAAGTGAGATCCTCCTCAAGTCCCCCTGTTCAGCAGATCCTCCTCAAGTCCTCCTGCTCCGCAGCTGCCTCACGTCAGAAGCATGGGCTGGTTGCAATACTTTCCATGTTGCACCGTTAGAATCCTTCCATCTGGCGTGGCATGTGCCCAGCAGGGCTGCTGCTAGGAAATGAGGCCAGTGCTGAAGGATTTGGATGCTGCCGTGGCAGAATAAATCCCAGACCCTGACAACCTGGCTCTGTCCTTTGTCCTTTGCTGGGCCCTCTAAGGCAGGCCCAGAGCACGGGATTTACCTTGCTGTTGAGGTCCTCCACCAAGCCCACATTAGAGAAGGCAGCATCCTCCTGTTATTAGGTGGTAATTAACTTATTCAGAGGTGGAGGCAGGCCTTTTGCCTTTGCTGTTCAAACCCTTCCCTCTATGCAGACGGGCTGCAGAGCAGCTCCAGCTCTTCCAGCCCAATGCTCGCTGTGTGCAGGAGGCAGGGAGAGCTCAGCACTGCACCTCAAACACCTGCCTGGTCTGAAGGGAGGGCCTCAGTCCCAGCTCCTGCTCCAGCAAAGGGACTTTATATGAAGTTTGTACATTAGAATGTGACAGCATCGAGCCACCTTCCTGCCCCTTTCGTAGCCTGTTGCCTGGTACATGTGTTTGAACCCCCTCCAGTGAAAAAGAGGATCACAAGGGAGACATTGGAGCAAGCAGTATGTAGTCATCTTCACCTGGCAGGGCTTTTGACTGGCACAGAGAGCAGGGGGTGGGTGCCTCAGTGGTCTGATGTGGTAGAAGACGTGGACAGAGACAGGTGAGCAGCTAACTTCTTGTTTGGAAATGGTTTCCTGGTTGCTTGCTCTTAAGATGACTCTTGGTTTAACACAGAGGAGTCACTGCCTTTATGTGCTGGGCAGGAGGGGAGAATCATCAGCTCAACCTGCATCCTCTGGGTGACGAGAGGGACCAATACTTCAACAGATGTCTTTCCTTTCCCTCTTAACAGTGCAAGGTGACCAGGGCAGCTGTGCTTTATAGTTTCTGGGCTAAGCCCGTGCCACATTTATTTTGAAAGCTTTCCTGTGTCAAATGCTTGTGGTCCTGCCTGTAATACTGTGCTTCCTGAGATCCTTGCTCCTAACAGTCCTCTGCACTCTCTGCAGTGGTTGATACTCTCCAGTTTTGCTTCCAGCTTTGCTTTTGCATACCCTTACTGGTAGCCTTGTATTTGCTTGAACCTCTCCCAGCTCTTAGGATGACTGATGCCTGAGCAGCACGTGGTTTCATGTCTGACTCTGGCATGCAGTCAGCTGCGGGCCGCCTGCCTGCAACAGGCTGGAAAAGAAAGCAAGCCTTGATGTACAGCCACAGAGAAAATGGGGCATTGGGATAGTGAATTTCTTTTTCTTACCCTCAGGTTCAGCCTGTCCACTGTTTCTTCCAGTTTGCATGCAAAGAAAAGCTCTCTGTGGTAGTGGGAGCATACAGCTGCTCCCTCAGGCAGGTTAAAGTTAGTGCACAGGAGGTCGGTGGGGTTCCCCTTATGTCTGCTGTGGTTCTGCCACCTCAGGTGACACCACAGTGGGTGCAGGGCTATGCAGCATCCATGGACTTTGTCGGGAAGGGTGGCAGACAGTTGGAGGCACAGTAGACAGCAACTGTGCCGTTAAAGTTTGAGCGATACACATATCCATAGGGATATCCTGTTGTAGTCACAGAATCATGGAATGCTTCGGGTGGGAAGGGACCTCAAAGCCAACCCAGCACCATGGGCAGGGACACCCCTCACCAGCCCAGGATGCCCAAAGCTCCCTCCAACCTGGCCTTGAACCGCCATGGATCATGGGGCAGCCCCAGCTTCTCCGAACACCCTGTGCCAGGGTGTCCCCACCCTCATTCAGTCCCACTGGCCATGTTGCCAGCAAAGATGTTAAACAGTGCTGCTCCCAGTATCAAACCTGGAGGAGTGGCAGTTGTCACTGGTCTGGTCAGATGAGCAAAGAGGGAGAAGCATTGATGGTGAATAGAGGACCTGGTGAAGTTTTTCTTCCCCAGATATTGTTTCTTAAGAACAGTTACCTGACAACTTTTAGATTTAATAAATCAAAATGAAAAAAGGAAGCAGACTTTATTTTTTTCTCCTAATTACCTCTAACTGATAATCTAGCTGCTTGGGGGAAAAATAAATCTTAATGTGAAAATATCTGTGTTGGTCAGAATAAACATTTTCCACTGGGATGAAGACAGATGGGACGTTTCGACCCATTCCTGCAGCAGTGTCTGACTGCATCTAGTTAGTTTGGAAGCAGCAGCTTATTTAAGAGTTCAGGCTATTAAAAACATCTGTTTTCCCATGTATCCCAAAACACTGCAGCGTTTGAGAGCGGAGGGCATGTATCATGCTCGTCCTAGCCACCACGAGACGTGGGCTCCACAGTTTAAGCTGTGGGATTCTTTAATTACGGTGTGGAGGTATCATGCGGTCCTGTGTGACGCGGTTTTGGTTGTGGGCTCTTTTCCTCGCTTGGAACTGGGCCAGCCGCCCCTATCTGGGATGCGTGGGCCAAACATCAAACCCAGCCAAATAAGCCAAGGGATCGCTTCCAGACTAAACACGGTTCAGATTTGTTTGAGACCCTGAAGAAGCTTCATCACTGGGAGATGGCTCTTCCGTGACATCAAGCTCCTACTATGGGTCGCTGCTGATGCCAACCTTTTCCTTTCCCATGTTTAGGTCTAAAAGCAGCAAGTTCCCTGAACTCCACTGAAATCTCCCCTATGTGGAAAGACTGAGTGAGCTGGGGCTGTTCAGCCTGGAGAAAAGAAGACTTAGGGGGGACCTAATGAGTGTTTATAAATATCTTAGACTTGGGATGCAGGGGGAATTGGCCAGCCCCTTCTCAGTGTCTGTGGGGACAGGACAAGGGGCAATGGCTGCAAGTTGGAGCACAGGAAGTTCCACACCAACCTGGGGAAGAACTTTCACAGTGAGGGTGAGGGAGCCCTGGGACAGGCTGCCCAGGGGGGTTGTGGAGTCTCCTTCTCTGGAGAGATTCAAGTCTCGTCTGGATGCCTGTCTGAGTGATATGAGATAGGGAGCTGCTTTGGCAGGGGGGTTGGACCCGATGATCTCTTGAGGTCCCTTCCAACCCCTAAGATTCTGTGATTCTGTGAAATCTCCCTCTTGGCTGAGGGCCAACCTCAGTCTTCTGCCTGAGCTCCAAGTAATAATAGCTACGTCTTCGGTGGCCCCTGTGGAGCAGAACGCTGTAACAGTTACCCTCCTCTTTCAGATGGGAGAACTGGATTGTGAACAGACGGCAATCCTCGTCTGTTTAGCTTGGAATGGCTTGGAGGAAGCTGGTGACAGCGCTAGAGGAAAGAGGAGGTTTGGCGTTAGTTGAGCGCGCTACAGGACCCTTAAAAAGTGTGCTGGTGGTCAGGGAGAAGCAAAGATGCCTCAGATCCAGCTGTGCTGGGAGAGAAAGCAGAGCCCTGTACCTGTGTGACTCCTGTGCCCTCCTGCAGTTTTGTGGTTGTGATTTCCTTTTAGGCTTTTTTCTCTCTGGATATTTCATCCTGACAGCACACCCTTTGCTCCTTGCTTCCTTTGCCTGTCTCTTTAATTCTCCAAAGCACCGAGGTGCAGGAGTGCCTGATTTACATTGTGCTGTGGACACAGAGGTGTAAGCAGGGAGAGCTTCAGCTGAGCTGCACTGTATTCTGCTTCCACTCCAACGTTGCTCTGACTGTGTCCCATACCAGTGCCTCTGGCACCAAGGGCGGAGAGGGTCCCTTGTAAGGGGTCCCCACAGTGAGAAGGCAGCAGTGCCACCGTAGCTGCTGCCTGGGAAATGGGGTGTTGGGCTAAAACCCTGCTTGTGCTACAGAGCAAGGGTAGAGCAGCACAGCCCTCCCCCCTACGGATATGCTTTATTGCTGATTTGGCTGTTGTCTTGCTGGCTACGTTTCTGCGGTTGTGGAAAGAGTTTCTAACGCCATCTGTGGTCCTTAAAGGTTCTCTGGCTCCCTGTTCCTCTGGAGTGAAGGGTGCTATTAAATGTAGTCTCCCACCAAATTCCAGTGACTAATCGCACCCAGACCATAGTCCCAAACCGGCTGTGACTCAGACACCGAGGACTCTCTGAGTAACGCCGCAGGGAGAGCCAACACACTTCTTCCCTGGCCTTGCACAGGTAGTGGGAATGCTGAATAGGAGCAGGGCAGATAGTGAGGCTGGTTCCTGAGCCAAAAAAAAAGCCAAAACCAAGTGATTTGCAGTCACTAGGTGTTGTCCAGCCTTAATGCTGAGGTAATGCTGACGCACAGTGAAGGGGTTAAACGTGGAATGCTGTACAGGTTGAGGCAGCGTCAGCTGGCTGGCAGGGTGGTAGAAGTTCAGATGGTGAAGACTTCCTTTAGCAAGGTGCTCATGCAGGTATCTCAGGGCAGCAAGGAAGTGTGGGGCCCAATGACACTCTTTGTGTTTAAAGGTTAGTTTGAGCATCCTACTGGAGTAACGCTTTGGATGGGAGTTAGAGGATGAGTTCCTGACCAAGCTCTTTCCCACACAGAGGTAGTTTTCATCTCAGACTACTTCAGCTCATTACCTCTAGACCCTGCCTTCCCTTTTTAAGCTGAGTAGTAATGTGGCTGCTCATTTCAACCCGCTCCTGTAGTGTTTGTGCCTGCTGCAGTCCTTCTTGGATGCTCAAAAGCGTAGGGTTCCCTTTTTAATTCTGCTTGCACCTAAACAGTAAAGGCCACAATGACATGGGGTGTTTTTCAAAATCATTTTTTATCACAAGAATGAGGATGGAGAGCTTGTGGCAAGCTGCTGTGTTTGTGAAGAAATGGACTCTGAAAAATTAGCTTCCTGAAGCAACCTCAGCCATTAAAGAGTCCTCCTAAAAGTTCCTGGCTTTTCTGAACAGTTTCTTATCACTACGTTTAGTTAGAAAAATACTTTTTTACCTACTGAGAAATGTGTGTTCTGGGTTTTTTTCAGAACCCAAAGCTTTGACACTTAAAAAAAAAAATAATTCTCAATTTATATTCCATGAACAATCGATTTTATATTGATTGTTTGAAATCAGGTGGCCAAGAAGGCCAATGGCACCCTGGTTTGTATCAAAAATAGTGTGGCCAGTAGATCTGGGGAGGTGATTGTGCCCCTGGGCTCAGCAGTGGTGAGGCTGCACCTCAAGTGCTGGGTCCAGTTCTGGGCTCCTCACCATCAGAAGGACATTGAGGTCCTGGAGCGTGTCCAGAGAAGGGCAGCCAGGCTGGGGAAGGGGCTGGAGGGCAAATCCTCTGAGGAGCAGCTGAGGGAGCTGGGGGTGTTCAGCCTGGAGAAGAGGAGGCTGAGGGGAGACCTTATCACTGCCTGCACTGACCTGACAGGAGGGTGCAGAGAGGTGGGTGATGGTCTCTTCAGCCAGGGGACAGGAGATGGGACAAGGGGAAACGGCCTCAAGCTGCAACAGGGCAGGGTCAGATCAGATGTGAGGGAAAAGTTCTTCCCTGAAAGAGTTGTCAGGGCCTGGAACAGGCTGCCCAGGGAGGGGGCTGAGTCACTGAGCCTGGATGTGTTTAAAAAAAGGGTATACCAGGTACTTAGGGATATGGTTTAGCTTAGGATGGGAGTGGTGGAGCTTGATGATCTTAAAGGTCTTTTCCAACCTTGTGATTGTGTGAAGTTTATATTGAATTATATTGAAATTTATATAGAAAATTATATTCTAAAAACAATCAGGATTTTCTTTAAGAAGATGCTTTCCTCCAAGTTTTCATTTTAAGGGCCGGGTGTTCAGAGATGGGGCTGGATGCAGTGTTTTGCCATGTTTATGGAGTCATGAGAACGCCTGGATAACAGTATGGAAGCCCCTAACTAAAACCTTTTAGAAGTCTCTTTTTAGTGTAGCCATCCAGGCTTACTCTGCTAACCTATGGCTTTGGGTGGGAGATGGGGTAAGAATCGAATTGGTGTTGAAGTGTGTTGTTAAGATTGCATCACATTAGGGCTGTTAAATCGCGAGTATTAATTGTGGGCACTTTTCAGCCCCTAATTGCTACTTCTGTGGTTGATCTGCAACCCTCACGTGTGTGGAGCCAACCAGCTAGAGTGTGACATCTCTTCCACGTGCACTTTGTGGTGGGTGAGCCCTGGCCAAAGGCCAGACACCCACCAAAATCAGTCTGTCACTCCCCTTCTTAGTTGGACAGGGGAGAAATAACATCATTGGGCGGCTCGAGAGGCAAACTCGTTAATGAGGCAAAACAGACTCAACCCAGAGTGCAGGAGAGAAAGGGATCTGATTTATTACACTAAAGAGAAACAGTGAAAGAACCAGAGTCAGGGGTGCAACCAACAATCTTCAAACAAATGAAGCCAGGCAAACCCTTCCCCCCCACTCCCTCCTCAGCAGCTGGAGTTGGAAGTTTGCTCCCTTCTTGCCTCCCATTCACAGCCCAGGAGGGGCAGGGACTGGG
>JAQOTC010000007.1:36864195-36874329 GCA_028554615.1 Rallus crepitans | reverse complement strand
TGAGCTATTTTTACCCCTGGTCTGGTCCCGCAGCCACGCTGGCAGATGCGGTCCCAGCTGCAGATGACTTCCATGTGTAACCCCGCGCAGCCGCTGGCCGGGGGCCCAGGGCGTAACGGGCTTCCTTAAAAGGCTCGGGAGACGAGGCTCCAACGCACTGGGGGTGGGAGGGGAAGGGGGGGGGTGGGTTGGCCCTTTCCAGGCCATCCTCTGCCCCCCGCCCCCAGCGTGCCGTGAAAGCCCGGGCTGCGCCCTCGCATCCTGGAGTGATGCAAGGTCCATCCAAAGCAGCTTTCCTGGGAAGCGGGGGCAGCACCGGCATTGGGAAAGCCTCTCTCGTGCCGCAGCAGGGGGGGAGACTGGTGGGAAGGATGATTTGTGGGTGGCTTTGACCTACATGCAACTTATATGCCCTGTGAGGACAGGGAAAAACAGGGGGTCCTGGGCACAGTGACATGCAGGGCAGGCTGCTTTGTCTGCTGGAGCAGCCACAGCTGGATGCAGCCATTGCAAGAGCCAATTATTAAAATAAGTACAAATTCTCCTCTTATTTTTTTAATGAAGCCCTTGTGATGTGCTTGGAGAGGGTGTCAAATAAACAGCACAGCTTCCCAAGCGTGACTGACAGGGCTCAGCCCTGTCCCAGCTGAGCAGCATCCCTGCTGTCCCCTATCTCTGCACAAGTGGCTTGGTACCGATGGAAAATTTTGGGATCTGGGCTGCTCCACGTGCTGAGAGTGGCATAAAAGCTGGGACACCTGAAAATGTAAATAAAAAAGGGAAGCAGCCCTACATGCTTCCCTTGCTGTGATGAATCTGCAGCCCCACTCTCCTGGACAAGCCAAGGTGAGCCTCTTGGAGCCCTGTGGATCATGGACAGGGAGCACGAGGTGTCTGGCCAGTGTAATTTCATCTTGTAAATGGTGTTGGGAGGGCTGCCTTCAGAGGCATCATGTTCAGCATATGCAGAGTGTCTCGTGTTATGGTCCTTGAAGATCCACCTGAAGTGCTTCAGAAAGTGGCAGCCCAAAGCATGGGCCAGGTGAGCACACCAGGTGGCCTTCTCCTTCTGGCAGTCCCAACCCAATCCATGGGGGAAGCCCTAAATTGTAAGGTTGGTCTCCTTTCCAAAGTTTAACCAATGCAACCTGCTTCTCCAGCAGCCAGTAAATGGCATCTCCCCCGTGGACCTTCTTTGGTTTGGGCATTCAGCCACCTGCAGATTTCACTTCTTCCTTCTGAGCATCCCCACAGTCCATCCCAATCTCACTGGGAAGTGTTACAACCCCCCACCTGCAGCAGCCCACAACTGAGGCTCAGGAGAATTTAAGACCTCAGCCCCACAGCCCAGATCTGCCCCGTGCCTTGGAGGGACCGAGTTTATCTTTTCCAGGCTTTTTTTGGGGGGGGGGCGGTTTGGAAGGGCAGAGCAATTTAGCTTCCTTGGATGAGCTTGGATAAAGACAGGAGGGCAAAGGAGACACCCAAAAAAACCAAAACCCATGGGGACACCAATTCCTGCAGGGTGGAAGGGACCTCTGGCTGCCTCTGGTCCAGTGCCCTGCTCAAAGCAGGGCCAGCTGAGCCCCCCTGGGTTGCTCAAGGCCACATCCAGCTGAGCTTAAATTCCTCCAGGATGACGATTTTGCCCAAGACATCCCAGTTTCCACCTTTTTCCAAGCTGGAAAACTCCAGATTACCAGCAGCAGCATCTGAGTGATGAACCCCTGAATATCCATCCTCCCTTTAAGGGCTGCTGGGATTCCCCAGTGAAAAACAAATGCTTCCCAGACCCTGGCAAACCACTCCACCCCATGCCCACCGCGGACTTAGATGAAGACGAAAAACCCAGGAGTTTCTCAAAACCTCCATTAGACTTTATTTAAAAGTTCTTTGTATAGATTTCCTGACACAGAATCCACAATAAAAATAAAAATTCCTCCTCCTGCCCACTGCTCCCCTGCCCCCCCGACCCCCCCACCCTCCCCCGAAATCGCTTTTGCTTTTGCATTTTATAAAACATAGCAACATCAGAAGGATGCTGGAGGCATCCTAACACCACAATTTCAAACAAAACAGATTTGCTATAACTGAGGCCTTGGTCCCAGCAGTGCATTTTGCGTTGGGAAAACCTTGCTTCCTTTATCCTTGCTAGTTGGGTTGGCTGAGAGACCGAGTTTGGAATCGGATCCAGCCAAAGGAGAAAACAAAAATCGATATAAAATAAAACAATGAAGGAAACCAACAAAAAAAACCCCAAAAAACCAACAACAACAAAAAAAAAAAGCAAAAAAAAAGGAAGAATGGGAAAGAAAAAAATCAACCCCCTATCAAACTGCTCGTTAATCAGAATTAGCGACTCTCTTCCACCAAGGGCTTCCCCCATGAAGTTATGCTCAGTTATGGAAACAATGAAAGCAAGCGCCTAACACGGTGGCAGTGAAATTATGATGATGGCTTGGTTTGGTTTTTTTTTTCTTTTTTAAATCTTTTTTTTCCCCTTCCCACCCACCCCACCCCCACCCCCCCTCCCCTTTTCCTCATTTTTACAGTGCCTTAGCCAGGCAGAACTGCCGGAATCGGAAAGAAAGGGTCATTTAGAGCCGTGTTGAAAGACAATAACGATCTGCAATTAGGTAAATACTTGGTAATGCTGAAGCGATACGATATAACCCGGACACACGTAGTAGCACTCAGTCCACTGAAGGGTTTTAGCACCATATTGATAGGTCATGCAGCAAAACGCTTCCTTCGAGGTTTGCTGGGAAGTTAAAAAGCATGAAATAGCACAGTGCAAGGTAGCCTATACCCTTAGCTTCTATAGGGGTAAGGTGGCAAGGGCTGATGCTCCTGGCTGTCTCAGAGGTATGTGAGGTCGCTGGCTCTATGTTTCTGTCGTCGTCACCGCGCCAGGGTTGATGGTGCCTGGGAGGAGGGGGAGAAAGGAGGTTTATTCCACGTGTGGGAAGCTGCGTGGGATGTCTGAGGGAGGGCAAAGGGGTTAACTGCCAGCACCACAGCCACTCTGATGCCACTACCGCCAGGCACCCGACGGGGAGTGCCGGGGCCGGGGTCCTCTCCGCCTGTGCTGCTTACCAGGGGTGCAGACTCTTTCACATTCTTTCTGCGTGTCAAATCTGTTCTCGTTGCCGCCGCAGCCGCTGTACCAGAACCGGGCACAGCTCTTGGTCTTGGGGTCGTAGTACCACTTCAGCACGAAGTTCCTGCAGGGCCCCTCGGCTTTCTCCAGCCAGCAGACATCCATGACTGTGGGTCGAAGCAGAGGGGCAGGAAGAGTCAGCAGTGGCACTAGGCGAACGCACAGCCGCGCTGGGAGAGGAACACCTGCGAGCCAGGCTGGCATGCAAGCTCAGAAAGGGCAACCAGAACGTGGATTTTGCACGTCTCCTGTGAGTAAATCCCACCTCTACGTTTGCAAAGGGGTCTTTATCTGGAGGTCACCAGCCCTGACCTGCAGAGCCCCCCCCGGCCACGTTGCCATCACATGCATGCCATGCGTGGAGCAACGCTGAGATGAAAAGAAGCATCTCCGTGCTGCGCTGCAGCAGCTGGCCACAAATCCCTTGGATTTTGCAGGAAATGAGTTGGCAGGTCTCAGAAGGGGAAGAGAACTGGCAGGGAATGCAAGGGGAAAAGTATTTGCACCATCGCTTTCCCATTAAAGAAGCTTGTTTTCCCCTCCAGAAAAGAGGAATCTTCTACATGAAGATGCTCCCGGACCTCCCACACACTGCCCCATGGCATTTGGCAGCAGGGTACAAAATAACAAAGTACCTGGATGTGTCCACAGGAAGTTGCCAAACAAATAATTAAAAATTAAATACAATCTTTTTTAAAAAATCCAGTATTAGCTACTAATACTTGTCACAAACAAGGCATCCCCTGCACACAGGGATGCAGAAACATCTCATGCCACCTCTGCTTAGCTCAGCAGGACCATCAGCCAGCACAGTTTGTCTGGTAAAACCTTTTCACTGTTAGCCCTGAGCCAGGCAGATCCCTCACAGATTTCTGATACCAGCCTGTGCTTCAAGCTGGTGGTGTCCAGCTTCGGGCACAAGTAAAAATCAGAAGTTTTTGGGCAAACCAGTAAACCATCCAGCAGTGAAAAATGAAGCAGGGGGTGAGGGGGAGTCAAAGCATGGGGTTCCTTTTACTAGAGGGGTATTTGCAACCAGGACTCTTGTTTAATTAAGGAAAAAGAAAAAAAAACATAATCTTTTACCTTCCTTATTTTCTGTTTGTTTTCTTCAAAAAGCAAAGGTAAATCAAGGTACACTGAGCACACCAGCAGTGACTTGTTAGGGAACCCCAGGTTTTGAAGTTGTCTTGTCTTAGGTTCTAAACCAGCTGCCAGGAATCAAGGGACTTAAAGGTCTTGTCTCCTAAATCGTGGTTGGTAGTCCCAAATATAGGGGAATGCGTGGTGAAAATAGGAAAGGGTGCATAGCTATAGGGTGAATATATAAGAAGAGGAGTTTGCAACCACGTTTCTTCATGGTCTGATGAAAGCAGAGGCACACCAACCCCTTCTGAGGTTTTAATAGGAGGAAGGGCACAGGAGATTATTCTTGAAATCCCAACTGGAGAATAATTCTGGTGATGGACCCCGAGCAATAGGAAAGCCCTGGCAGCAGGCAGACTTTAAAGCAAATTGCAGCTGGCATTAGCAGCTGCCCAGAGCCCAGGAACACTGCAGTGAGGCCGGGATGCTCCCAGGATGAACAGGGAGATGCCTGGACCAGTGTGTCCACCCTTGCACCCTCACCACAGGTATGCTTCTGGGAATATGTCCTGAGAGAGGCTGGAGGGAGGATCCTGCCCATCCCCTGCTCTACAGGCAACTTTTTGAAGCCAGATTTCTTTTTCAATCTCCGCTTTTCCTTGGAATATGAAATTAATATTGCCCTTCCAACTCAGCTTTGCTTTCAGGCTCCTACAGCCAAGAGCTTCTCCCTGCCTTTGGCAGGCTCTTTGCCGTTTTACATTCAAATTTTATTATGGGGTTGTGTTTTTTTTTTTTCAAAGCCTGTCTCCCTTTTCCCCTGCCTTCTAAGACCCTGAAAGCCAGCAGATATAAATACAGGCATGACTCTACCCCAAGCCCCACACACCCTTTCAGGAATCCAACCAGTAATTAAAACATTCAGCTGAGGAGACGTCTAACACAATATTCTCAGCAGCTTCCCCCCACCCCCTTCACCCCCTTTTGGGAGCAGAAGCAACCCTGAGGATCAGTAGATGTGGAGGGACATTCAACCACCCTGAAGGCAGACCTGGATTCTGGAAAGCTGCTGAAATTTCACTTGAACCGTGGCCTTCAGTGTGCCAGCCTTAACCTTCACACACTATGGGACCTCATGGGACTTGGGGGTTTCAGAGTACCATCAAATGCCACCTGGCATCTGCTCTAGCTAGACCACTGGATAGCAGTTTAAATGACACCCCCACCCCCCAAAAAAACACCCCACAAACCCAAATAATCCAAGCCCAAAACACAGTAAGTGAAACAAAAGCTTATCCAAAAATTCCAGAGAATCAATGGTCAAGAGCTAGGGAGCTACAATGTGTTGCAAGCTGTGGCTGGTTCTGGCACATTCAAAAGATGGTGGCAACCAGTGTAAGCTGGGGTTTTAGTTCCTTCCCTGGAGGAAGCGTGCCTGGGCTTTTCAGTTGCACTTACATTTCGTATTGCCATGGTAAAAAAATTAAATAAATTTAAAAAATAAAAAGAATCCCAGACTGGTCTGGGTTGGAAGGGACCCCAAGGATCACAGAGCTCCAACCCCCTGCCACAGGCAGGGACACCAACCTCCAGGCCTGGAGCTACACAAGGTTGCCCAGGGCCCCATCCAATCTGGCCTTGAACACCCCCAGGGACGGGGCAGTCAGCACCTCTCTAACAAAAGGCCATCACAGCATTGAAAAGACTTCAGGATGGGGCTGCACCTGAAGAGCCTAAGAATTCACTGCTGCACCTGGCTCAGGTACCTGGTATGGGCTGAACCGAGAGCCTGACCCACTGCCCAGCGTTTTAAAAGCCAAGCTGCACACAAATGCCCACATCTCTTTCCCCATGGTGGATCTGAGCTCGGGCTTTGCAGAAAATGAAAAGAGAACGAGGTGGTGAATAGAGCAGGGGACCCTGTTGGGGCGGGCAGAGAGGAGAGCATCCCTCCAGGGCCCCTCAGCTGCTTTTCTTGACTATCTGCCCAGGGCAGAACGGCGCCAAGTTCGTGAAATATCACTTTAGCCTGAACAACAGTTGCTGGAAACATCATCAAGGCATGTGACGCTGATCAGACGGGGCTGGTTGACGGGATGGAGCTAGCAGAAACACGCACCCTCTGGAAAACAAACCACACTGGGGAGGTTTCCCTGCTCGCTGAGGATGAAACCCTGCTCTAGGCTGAAGCTGCGTATCTCTGCATGAGCCAGGCGCTGGTTCCTCTGCCTGAAAAGTCCTCAAACCACAACAGAAAGGTCTTTGTCTGTGATGCCTGTTTGCAGCCGGGAAGCACCTTGCAATCTCCTTTTGCAAAGCAGCTGCAGCCCCAGGCATCTCCATGGCTGGTGAGGACCTCCTCCTCACTCTCCTGCACATTTCTGCAGGGCCACCCACTGCTGCCATGGACAAAATTCCCCAAGTCTGAGTTAAGGAGCCTTTAATATACCTAAGAAAATCAAATGGGCTGAAGGTGTCCTTGAGTTGCCTTTGCTCAACCTACACTGATCAAAGCCCTGCCATGAGGTACCAGAACGTGTTCTGCTTCAAGGTTTCTCTCTGAACCTCTGCAAAGGGCCCTAAAACACCATCAGGGAGAGGAAGCAAGGCTTTGCTGAGGCCAGGTTCCCACGCCAGCTCTTCTATTCAACCAACATAGGTGATTGCAAGTCCCTACTCTCCTCCCAGCCCTTGAGGAGGTTTGCAAACACCACCCCTTGATTGCAAACTCCTCAAGGAGAGGAAGTGACTGAGGTTTTCCTGTGGGCTGCTTCCTCAACTTTGATTTTTATCTTTTGGTGGGAAAGGAAGACAACTGCACGCCGGGCTCAAAGCCCCTTGGAGTAATTTTCCTTCAAGGGTTTTGGTGACAGACTGTGACACATTCGTGGTTCTTTGCATCTCAGCAAAAGCACACCCGGGAGTCACTCAGTGATGACACAAACCTCTTTGTGGCTTCAGTTCAGCCACGACAACGCTCCTCACGAAACCCCCATGCAGGGTTTTTGCTGTGTGGCCCCACGTTTGTGCTCAGGTGTTGCAGCCATGCCATGAACCACATGCTGGGCGTTTAGTATGGGGGGGGGAGGGTTGGACCCGGTGATCTCTGGAGGTCCCTTCCAACCCCCATGACTCTGTGATTCCACGATGACTGTCCCCATGCTGTGACACGCATGCAAGGTGGTTTGCTCATGCAGAGCAGCTGGCAGGGCACGGTCATGTCAAGGAGTGAGTGAAAGCCACGTCTCTCTTAACTGGTGGTCACGTATGGGACAAGCTTTGGATGCATGCTAGGGAATGGTCACGGTGAAATAATGGATTTTCCATGATTATTTGGGGAGGGAGGGTGAGGAGGGGAGAGTGGGGGGAGTGTTGTTACCAGACGACAATCTTTTCTCAAGGGGTGGCTGCTGCATGGCCTTCTCCGACGCTGCTGGAGGAAAAAAGGCATGTAGGTTTGGGTTTTAAACAACGCTTTTCTCTCTGATCTGAACACTATTTGCCAGACTGAGGACACAAATAGATTAATCCCCACATGGTACTTACGTGTTTTTATGCATTTGCTAATGCACTCAGCTTCGGCCTCAAATCTATTGGCATTACCACCACAGCCACCATACCAACCCTGGCTGCAGATCTTGTTTTTGTAGTCAAAGAACCACACAATCTGATAGTCCTTGCACTGCATGCCCATGTCAAAGTCCAGCAAGCAAGGGTCTGGCCAATCTGCATGTCAAAAGGTGCAAAGGTTAAGTGACTCTGAGAGGGTTAAAAGCTGAAAAAGCAAAGAGTTTGAAAAGAAAAGGAGAAAAAAAATTAAAAAAAAAAAAAAAATCCTGGTGCAGGAATAGTGGTGTTTCCCTGTCCTGCGTTTTCTCTTGCCGAATGCAGAACCTTCCCTGGTCTCCTGGGGATCTTGCCTCTCCCAGCTCATGATTTCATCACACATCCAAGCCCCGAGCCTCCAGACCAAGGCGGTGGGAGCCCCACTGGTGCACACAGGATCCTCCCATCAGCTTTCAAAGCTCTTTGTCTTGGCGGTAGCTTTGAATTCTCAAGCGTGTGTATTTAATCTCCAAAGGCGAGCTGCACCTCGGAGACTTTAAGGCTTGGTGAGGATTTAAACATATGTCCCTTTCCTGCCCAGAATTGGCAATTTAGGCCAAATGCCTTCCCTGCTAGCAGCTGCTTTGCCTTGTCTAGGGAGGACAGAATTTGGGGCTTCCTCTGAGGGGCTCTCCCGCTGCACAGAAAATTAAAGAAGACTCAGCTAAATGACCCATCCTGAGTCCCCTGCCCTGTTTAATGTCTTTAGACTGTTGAAAAAACTTCAAATTCTCATCCTCTGGGAATGTTTCCCCCCAAAATTGCTGGCTGCCATAAATCCTTGGGCAGAGATGTTTGCTGCAAGTGGGTCAACAAGAGGAGCTGAGTTTTGGGGGGTCTGTATCGAAGGACAGAGCAGCTGCACAGCACATCCATTTTCTTTGGGCAGACCTTGTTTCCAAAGGGCACAGCACAAAAGGGGTTAAACAAAGCCATGATGTGGCATGTCACCTGGGAGGGACAAGCCAGGTGAAGGCTTGGAATGGATGTCAATGCCACTGGGAGAGGGACCGTATGAGTGTGAACACCTAGAAAGGGTGGGGATGATGGAACATGCAGCGAGGCAGAAATGAGATGGTCTGGAATGATGGGACGTGCAGCAAGGCAGAATTGAGATTGTCCCTGCCCAGCACAAGCCCTGGCCCCTCTGCTGCAGCAAGCTTTGGTGTTACCACCAGCCAGGCATGAGGTTCATGGCAAGCAGACAGACCCCGACAGCAGCTTTGCAGCTCTCATTGGCTGAATGCACCGAGCAGCAGCAGCATCTCCCCATGCTCTCAAATCACCTCAGGAAGACAATGAGCCACAGCACAAACAAAATGCTTGAAGAAAAACATGGTAGTGATGATTTGGGAATGAGTTTTGGATGCCAGGTCCATAGCTGGTGCCTCCAAGAGGGCTGTGCTGCTTTGTGAAGGCCAAGAGCCCTTCCAGGTCCTTGGAAGGAAGGGTTGCAGCCTGGCACTTATGGTACAATGAGCTTGATGTCAACAAAAGCAATGAGATGACGTATTAACAGCTATGGTGATTGTGGGTTATTAACACAGGTTAAGGGGATTAACGACAGAGTAGGAGCTGACAGGTTGCTCATTTACCTGTTTACTACATAAATCATTGGTAGTAGAGAAACAGGGGATGGGCAGACTGGGTGAAACTGGAGAGAGCCAACTAATTAGTAAAACTTGTGCAAATGTTTGACACTAACTCCCCTGCAAGCCCTGGCTGTTGGTCAAGCGCTTGTTGAGAGCAGTGTGTGGGGCCAAGACCTATTCTCTGCCCCAAACAAGGAGCAAGAGTGCAAACAAACATCAGGTGATGTTCCACATCCACACCTGCATCTACACATGCTGGCAAGGCCATGAGGCACAGCCTATCCCTGGAGAACTGCCAGCACTTGGGTCCTGGCTTCATCCTTGCGATGGAAACAAGACCTGGTTTGAGCTCCCCATGAAGATCATGACAACTTCAGGGGGCTCTGGTTCCAGTATGGGGCAGAGACCCCAATATAAGTCTCAGGTCTGCATGGACAAGGCCATCATCTAGCTCATTCATCTTGGCCTTGCAGAGCCTTTGGTCCTAGCGGGGCCCTGAGAAAGGCTGGGTTTGGGAGCAGGCAAAGGGAAGACTGGTGCAAATGGCCGGGTTTTCAGTGAGCATCTTGGCAAAGACCCCCCAAGGCCAGCACCCACTGCTCATACTCACCGCTCTCAGGCCCTTCCAGCGGCTCGGTGTTGAGCATCATGTTGGCCAAGGACACCTTGGTCTGTGCTGGGGTCTCTGGG
>JAQOTC010000007.1:36816935-36864095 GCA_028554615.1 Rallus crepitans | reverse complement strand
AACTGCTCCTCCACAGCCCTCAAGGACTGTCCAAGGACCGTAGACCTCTCCTTGATCACAGTCCACTGAACATGGTCTCACATCCCTCTCACATCTCTCTCTGTTGTTGAGGACTGTCAGCAGGGGCTGGATCTGGCATCACATCCTGCACAAATGCACTGTATTGCATCACGTCCCTTTCCAGGGCAGCCCATGGCTCACTTTCTGTGGAGAGAGCTACCACCACAGAAAGGGTTGGATTTGCTCTTCTCTGGTGGAGAGTACAGGTGTGGGTACAAAGGAGCAGTGCTACCCAGTCATATCTTAGGGGCATCGGTGGCCTCACTGCCTCCTACCCGGTTTGTTCCCATTTGAGATGCAACTGCAGCTTCCCTGAGCATTGAGAGCTCCGACTCAGCACACACAAAGGTTACAGCTACACACTGATGCCTTTTCTCAACATTTTTGTGGGCACATTTACTGCTTGCAAAGGTAAGAGGCTTCAGACCTGATCCAAGCCCACTGAAACCAATGGAAAGGCTCCCCATGGGCACTGAAATGCCAAAGCACCAGAAGCCTCCAGATGCAGCACTGTCAGGACCAATGCAAAATTCTCCATGCCACCAAGCCAAGTCACCTCTATGCCAAGCTATACTAAAACCAAAACTTGGCTGTGTCCTACAGAGCAAGGTTTGGCCATGCCAAAGGTTTTGGTGAGGCTTATGTGTGACCTGTATACACAGAGCTGGGATGCCAAAAGGAATAAACTCTCCATTTAATCTCTTCTTTGTTGGTTGGGTTTTTATTTTTGGATAAGATAGTGTGTGAAGTCTATCTGTGGCTGTGGAAATGGCAACTGGAGAAGAAGCTTTTCTTGCTATCAGGCTGGGCTGAATTTATTCTGTCTTAATCCAGTTTGATTCTTCTTATTAATTACAGCTGGATGGACCCCACGAAGACCCATTGAGCAAAGCCTCCTGCACACAAGACAACAAACCCCGCTCTGGGACTGGCTTTAATCCTCCCACAATCTGTGTTGGCTTAACACCACCGAAGTGTCAACTTGAATTTGCCAAAGAAAAAACATTCCCAACGTTTCATAACCAGGTCTGGAGTATGTCAGACATGCAATGCCACAAAGGAGCAATGCCAGGGCCGGGATTGTTGGTATCAACTGATTCCCCATCCCTTACATGGGTTGTGGTGGGGGTTTTTTTTCCCATTTTTTGTGTCAATTTTATGAAAGAAACAGATTTATTTTCCCTCAGAGGTACTTACTTGTGGTGAATGCCCCAGCGTAGGTTATTTTGGGTTGGGATTTCTGGTAGCCAGTAATGACAACAAAGTATTTCTGTCCACTTCTGAGTCCTCGGATGACGTGCTCACTGCCACTCAGGTTTTGTTTCTGCACCAGAGAGTGGTCGTGAGCCAAGGTGACAGTGATGTCAAAAGTGTAGGCGCTGTGTGGCTCGGGGCTGGCCCAGCGCAGCCTGGCGCTGCTCTCGGTGACGTCCGTGATCTGGATGTCGTGGGTCTTTGCTGCAATGTGAAAATCAGAAGAAACACTAAAGCAAGGTCTTGGTGAGGAAAGGTGGGTGCCTCAGCTCAGTGCTGGAGGGTCCCCTTCCCAGTCCACGGCACACCGGTTGTACTACCTCAAATGACCAACCCAACACATTGCAGGGAGGCACTTTTTTTCCACCCCCCACAGCCTAGATGATTTACCAAGTGGTTTACCTATTTTTTAACAATATTCTGCAATTTAGCAAATGAAAGCTACTTTTAATGAGTTTTTACACATCCTAAAATGCTATTCCCAGCCCAATGTTCCCAATAGCTGTAAATGTCTCCAGTCAGATCCTACTTGAGGGTGCAAGGGTTTCACCAAACTGCTGAGGGTCTTCAAGCAAAGCCTGCTTAAGACCAGACATAACCTTAGACAGGCCAAGGAAGCTATTAGAGAGAGGTTTTCCTGCTATGGCAGAGTGTTGGATGAGTCCATTAAAACACTCTTTGGAAGCAAAAGTAGAGCAAGAAACACCCAGAAATGTTAGTTCCCCACAGAATCACAAGGCTGGAAAAGACCTTTAAGATCATCAAGTCCAACCATTCCCATCCTAAGCTAAACCATATCCCTAAGTACCACATCTACCCTTTGATTAAACACATCCAGGGAAGGTGACTCAGCCCCCTCCCTGGGCAGCCTGTGCCAGACCCCAACAACTCTTTCAGTCAAAAGTTTTTTTCTAATATCAAACCTAAACCTGCCCTGGTGCAGCTTAGTGCCATTGCCCCTTGCCCCATCTCCTGCCACCTGGCTTAAGAGACCATCGCCCACCTCTCTACACCCTCCTGTCAGGTCCGTGCAGGCAGTGATAAGGTCTCCCCTCAGCCTCCTCTTCTCCAGGCTGAACACCCCCAGCTCCCTCAGCTGCTCCTCAGAGGATTTGCCCTCCAGCCCCTTCCCCAGCCTGGTTGCCCTTCTCTGATGATAGCTTTAACGTTGTAAAAGGTGACTGCTTTAATTCATTGCTTTTTTAGTTATTATTTACATGGGGACATGCATTCATTGGCTGGTTAAGCACCCCTGTACTTTGACCATGTTCTTCATTAGTCATTATGCTAGTGAAGAGCTGCCTGCACCAACACCACCAGCCCCCCAGAAACACATGGGAAAACTCCTTTGCATGAACTTGTGCTCACATGAAAGAGCTTTCACATTCCCAAAGAGTCCATTTCAGCGATGAACCAAAACTGGACTGATTGTTTATATTAGCTGGCAGAGAGCCCAAGCGATGCCATTGTATGAATCACCATAAACAGCAAAACTTAGCCAAGGGGGTGTGCAAAGGAAAACATTGAAAGCAGACGGGCCACACTAGAAGAAGTGCTGTCACTGTACTACTGAGCCCAGCAGCAGATGAGGGGCCATGCTCGTGTTTTGCCTAGGGGCACCCTGCCCTGCCCCCCATCCAGTTCTGCACAAAATTCTCCATCCAAGATGGCAACGCCTTACAGCTTCCTGCACTGCAGGTTTCCAGGCTTGCACCTAAAAGCACAACGTTTGCTCTCTCAGTGACGTTTCCCACAGGGATAATCCTTCTCAGGGAGGAAGAAAAGCCACCACTCCCACGGGGAGAGCCTTCCACCTACCGCCTTGTCTCCTCCTGCCGCCTCCCGCGCTGGCCGTGCCATTGGCAGAGGTGCGGCCGGCAGCTTTGCTGTGAGCGGCGGGGTTTCCTGCGCTCTGCGCGGTGACGTTCACCTGGACCACGGTGCTGGCTGTGGTCTGGGTGGTGGCTTTGGCCTGGGTGGTGGCTTTGGTCTGGGCGGTGGCTTTGGTCTGGGCGGTGGTGCTGGCAGTGGTGGTTCTAGCACGGGTGCTGGTGCTCGCACTAGGCTTGATGCTCGCGCTGGCTGTGGTGCTCACATCAGGCTTGGTGCTCGTGCCAATTGTGGTGCTCACACTTACGGTCCGGCTTACGGTCACGTTGGGTGCCACGTACCTGATGAAACAAGAGCAGCTGATACAGTGCTGTTTGTGGGGGGTTTTTTTCCCCTAAATATGCAGAATTTTGGAAGTGGAGATGAGTCGATGTAGGCAAGAAGCCTCCTGAGGTCAACAGTAGTGAAAAGTGCTGCAGAACACCACCTATATCACTTGGGGCACAAGCCTCTCTACACTAACCTTACACACACAGTAGTGAACTCACTAGACAGACCTGCAGCACGCCTGATTTCAAGGAGCTCGTTCTCCCAAAAACCAGCATAGTTCTGTGCCAGCAATGATCAGGTCTTGGTGACACAAGCTTTCACTTCTGTTCAGAAACCGTTAGGATGCATTCTATGATGAATCCTCTCAGGTCATCCAGCTTGTTGAGTGGAACCCCCCAAATTTATAGTAAAAAGCCCGTCCTGACCTCCATGATGGCAGCAGCATGTACCTCCTTCATATCCCTTATACATACCTAAATATGAAATTTAACACAAAGTTAAAGTCGGATGCCTGCTGAGCTCCCCCTCTCTAGTAGATACACCTGTTTTGATAAAGGAGCTGGTGACATGCTGACAATCCTGATTGTTATCACTGAAGTTGCTTTTTCTGTACTTTTTTCCCCTAAACAGGGACTGGGAAATGAATGCCCCCTCCTCCCCAAGACAACATCATTCCCTCAAAGACAAATCACTACTTACACAGCGTTGTGCCTGGCATGCCCAGGGCTCTGGCTCTTGGCTTGCTGATCACTCTGGAGCCACTCACACTGTTTCTTTAGCTCTGGAGACAGGTAGAACGCGAAGTTGCCTAGAGACAGAGAGAGCTTGGCATTAAACACTGGTGTTGAGGATGGTGGCTACCAACCAACACCACATTACATGTCTTCCTTCTTAATTTTTAAGGAAATAACAACCTCTTTTCTCCTTGCTTGCTGTAATAAAAGCAACGGAGTATCTCTCGACATGTGGTGTGGTTACCGCAGCATCCCGGGCTGGGAGATTTGTTATTCTGATTTACAAACATGAGAGCAGTAACTAGGAGATACCAGAGGGTCTGTCACATGTAAACAGCTTTCTTAAAACAAGGCACTTCAACCACACAGTTAATTTTTAATTTTTTTTTCCCCCAAGAGTTAGAATTTTCCAGGACCCCTGGTAAGTGGTGAATGGAAAAAGCAGACTGAAAAAACCTAAACATTTACTTCCAGGGAAAGATGTGCTCATGTTTGCTTCCTATTTAGTGAGAGACATTCCTGAATGAGTAGTTTATTAGCCCAGCAGACTGATTTTTCAGGCCTTTTTTTGACAAAGCTAGTTTTCCTAGAAATGGGCCGCTTCTTTGCCTTGCTGGCCAGGTCTGTTTAGGCTCTCTGGGAGCTGGCTCCATCTGGAGATCTAGCCTGCGGATATGAGATGCCAATTCTCAAGGCGCAATCAGCACATCCCAAACACAGCAGTATTGTTTATCCCTGAGAAATAAATCCCGTTCATCTGGTCCTTAAATCTGCATGTAGCAACTCCAGATCTCAGCCTGAGGTGTCCAAATGCCTGCTAGACGTGATGTTTATGCTGAAGTTGGGAAGAAAGATTCACTGGCTGCTCAAGGAGCACAGAGGTGTGGGGGGGGGGAAGGGTAGCTGTGGGGAGAGAGGGGTGCTTGCAGGCTACTGGGGCTGCAGAGGGACAAATGTGCCAGGAGAACCAAATCCTATGAGATTTATAGTAGGTGTGACCCATAAACAAGGCAGGATTAGGTCAAATACCACAGGTGAGCCTGGGGAGACCAAGTCAAACCAGACAGAAGTACAAAGTTGGCAGACCAATGGACTGCAAGGGATGGGCTGGGGAAGCCAAAGTGAACAAAGCCCAGACATATTCAACTAGGCAGACACACAAGCAGCAACAAACGGACCAAACAGCGCAGGAGATGTAAAGCCAGACTAACTCCAGAGAGCCCCACTGCCCAAAGAGGCAATCAGGCCATAGCCTACCCACCCAACAGGCAGGTAGACTGCACCTGGCAGATCAACCCCTCATGGGTTGCCCCTTCCATAATACTTTAGCTGCAGGATGTTATACTTACTTCTGATAAAAGATGGCAGCAGCCTCCCAAAACGTAACAAGGGCTCTTCATGAAGGTCTCCCGGTTTATCGACCAGCTTGAAGAACACATCGTTTGGCTCACTAGCTAAACTATAGATATCCTTGGCATTCACCTTCTTGCCGATGCCCAAGACAACAAAGAAGTACCCTTTGCACTTTGCACTGATGACAACCCTCTTCAGGTACTCGAGTTCTTGCTTATTCACTTCTCCTGTCATCATCAGGACTATGGCTTTTAGATCCCGAGGGTTTGGTGCACTTTCAAAGATATGAGCCATTGTGTGTTCGATTGCACTTCCTAGAGCCCTCGTTCCATGCAGCTGGGTCATTTGGCTGTGAAGGTAATTAATGATCTTCTCTTTGGATCCATAATCAGTGAGCGAAAACTCAGTTTTTACTGGTGGGAAGCTCGAGTTGGTTTCGTATTCATAAGGAGCTTGCTGGAGAACTGCCACTCTTGCATGGTGCTGAGACACTTTTGGCTCAGGGCTGACTTCCAGGTTGCTTACGAGGTGGGAAATGTACTTCTTCATCTCGCTGAATTGCAGAGGGGTGGTGGACTCTGAGCTATCCATGATGAAGGCCATGTCAGTGTCTACATCTGTTGGGGCTGCCCTTCTGTCTCTAAACACGGGTCTCTGACTACCATAGCCACAGATGGGATCAGGGTCACACACATCTAGGGAAGAAATACAGTAGGTGTCACCTGGAGGAACTGAAAAGGACCCTCCCTCATCTTTGTAAAGATCTTTTGTCATATGAAATACTATCAAGCCACGGACCACCACTTGGCACCAAAGCTATCTCATCCCAAAATACATTCCGTTATGCATTTAGTGCTTCTACATGCTCCTTTTCCCAAAGGGATCCCTGGAGCACTCTGTCATAAATGGCAGACAGCCATCCTTCAGAGTGTTTAACTATCGGTATTTGGGCTGTGAAAGTGGGAACCAGCCAAAACAAGGAGCTTCTCTTTACAAAGTGGAGAACGCCCAGTAACCCTACTCACGACGCCAACATATCAGCCTAAGAATGTGAATCCCTTGTGTTCAGCAGTAGAAGGGCTGACTCCCAACTGAGCTTCCCTTCTGCACCACTGACAACTGACTGCTGTGTGACCAGAAGAATTTGGCACAGTCTAGAGTAGAAATTGGATGCTTTACCCAGACAAATGTAACAAGTCAAGATCCTCCGGATAGTTTCATTCAGCTGACTGACACTGGTTGGAAGAACAATTGCGTGTCCAACTGCGGTGTTGTTGATCTAGTTAGATGCAAACAGAAAAACATGGTGTTAGTAGTGCTGCCTTCTGTTATTTTCTGCTCACAGGCAGTCCACAGCTCTAACAGTTTCTCTACTCAGCATGCCACTTTTGGTGGATCCCGTTTGGAGGAGACCAATGCCCTCATGCCACTTAGTGGGACTAGCTTAGAGACATAAACTCCAAGAAGAGGGTCAAGCAGCGCTCAGTGTGCTTGTCTGAGTTTTTTTAATTGCTTTAAACCTCTTAAAATGTCCTGTTGCTTTAAACCTACTTAAAATGTTCACTCTCCCTCTCTGTCAAAGCTACCCTACTTCCACCTTCCCACCCTTCGTCTCTCTGTCAGACCTTTCTATGAGGATTGTCTTTTCTTGTGTTTCACACCACTCTTGGCACCCTGGAGCCATGGTCTGAGAAACAAATGACTCAACTTCAGCAGCGTTCCACAGTCTGTACCATGTTTTGGATTTCTCTCCTACCAAACGTGCTGGCTGAGTTTGGCCTGCAACGTTTTCTCAGTGCTAAGCACTTCTGTGCTTAGGTCTGTGGGAAGCCAACCACTTGCCTGTAGGACCTAACACGATTAATCTCCCCAGCCAACCAGACTAAGGTCACCAGCAGAAAATGAAAGAAAGGAGGAATGACCCCAACCTCCAAGGCTCTGGTGAGAACTGGGTCCTGTCTGCTGGTGAGGAAGACAGGCATGACCCCGGCATCATAGAGCTTCAGCACAGCTTCGTTGAGCTGTGAGGAGGCTCTCGTGTCCCCATTGCTGAAGAAGACAGCCACCTTCCTCATAAGAAAGCCGCTTCGAGCGCGCTTGAAGGTATTCCTGGCCACAAAGGACATGGCGGTCTCCAGGCTGCGTGGCTTCGTGGTCAGGGTGGCCTGGAAGTTTCGGATTTGCTGAAGGAGGCTTGATTTCTTCCTGGCATCAGCAAAGCGGATCTCTGTGGTGACCTCATTATTATAGGTGACCAGAGCCACGCGGGCACCCCGAGGACAGTTGCTCTCAGCTATGGTTAAGTTGTTGACCACTGTGAGCACGGTTTGCTTCATCCTGTTGAAAACATCCCTCACGACGCCCGAGGAGGTGTCAATAGCAAAGGCCAGCTCAGTTGGGAAGACAGGACACTCCCTGGGACCTGCCAGAAACACGTGTTGGGAACAAATAGTGGCCCAAATAGTTGTCGAGGTGCAAGGACTGTGTCCTCAGCTGGGGCAAGCCACTCATACCATACACATGGGTAGAGAAACAATTCTGGCACTGGGGGTCTAGATAACTGAAGGTGACTTACCATAGCAGCAAGCTGTGGAAAAGATGAGGAAAGAAAAGCAGCTCAATTAGTGCCATTTGGGTAACATGATGGATGTCACAGGGGTAGTGACAGGGAACTAGCAAAGCACTGATGTACTCACGGCATTTGTCTTTGATGTTCCTCACAAGTGCACATTGCTTTGGAAAATAAAACAAAAGAGAGGGGGAAAGGGGGTGGGGGAGAGATGAGATACGTGACTCAGCCAACAAAAGAGTATGCCAAAGCTAAGAGGTAAACGGTGCCACACTTACATCTCTAGTCTCTCCTTTATCGCCTTTAAGTCCCTGTTTGAAAAATAAAGGAAAATTGAGTTCAATGTGCCTGCCATGAGGCCACTTGGAAGGGCTGTTTAACCATGGGTCATGCAGAAGGTAAGGTTTTCAGTTCTGTTTCCAGCAAAAAGGGGAAATGTTTTCCCCTCTGAAGACTAGACCTGCCTGAGGCCAAGCCCAAAAGGGATATTTACGATGCTCTAGATTCTTGTGAAAAGCAAGCTAAGTCTTCTTGCCCTTTCTAGGGTGCCCTGTGCCAGTCAGCTTTGTTATGGGCCATATCCTGTGTGGAGTCATAAATGATAAAGAGCTGAGAACTTCCTAGAAGAACCCTCAAGTGGCATATTGCCATGAGGAAATCCTAGTGCCCGGTGAGAGGCTCTCTCTTGACTTTTACCTTCCATGGTGCGTTGTGGTTTGTGCGTGGGTGAATGTTTATCAATGATAAACAGCTAGTTAGGAATTAGAGACACATCCAAGACAAATAAAGACAAATTTGTCCAACTGGAAATTAGCAGGAGCTGGAGGCAGGCATGTTTTTCAAACCTTGGCACTAATAGGGACCACTGTGTTTCTCAGAGGGAAATCAGGACTGTCTCTGGGGGGGGGAGCAAGCCAGAGGGTCCCATAAACAATGTAATGAACACTTACAGGTGGTCCAGGGTATCCAGCCTCTCCTTTCTGACCAGGTATACCAGGTTCTCCTGCATCTCCCTAGAGAGAGAGAGAGAGAGAGAACAGAAATCCCCCCCGTGAAATTCTGCAGGAAGACTCCCAGGAGCATGGATCAACAATTAGGGGGAAGAGCACATCTTTCTGGCCATTCATGCATGTCATGGTCCAACTTACTCTGCGACCTCGGTTTCCTTTAGGGCCAGGGCCTCCATAACCACCACGGTCACCAGGTCCACCCTTGTTGAGGAAAAACACAAACAGCAGCTCTAAATCTGCACTGGACCATAGGTAAACCAGCTATATTCCTTGGAAAAATGAATTTATAGCTCATGGGTGGCACTGTACCTTGGGTCCTGGGTAGCCTAGGAAGCCACGTTCTCCCTGAAACAACAGAAGGGTTTATTTCAATATAGAGTTTTAGAAAGTGAACCTGATTCTGCAGGCAGATCTGCAGCAACTTCAGGAATTAAATGATGGAGGAAAAAAAAAAACCCAATTAATTTTACAATTTTATTCCTCATATGATTAATGAAAAGCAAGCATCTTCTCTTTTTATAGCCTGATTGCTCCTCTAAGGCTAATTTCAACTGTAGAGGAGCTTTCCAGAGATGCTGGAACATTGATTTCAATGTCCCACAGACATTCATGGAGCTTTCTGGATAAAAGGTACAAAACCATTATGCCTCCTCCTTGGAGAAGCTGATTTATGTAGTCAAAACCAAGACAACAGAATAGGGGACAGGTCTGAAGAATCTTGCCTGATGTTCTCATCAGGGTATGCATAGGGCTGATGTTTGCCCCTGCATGAAGTGTCTCTGACTTGCCCATCTGCATTGGAGACCTTGGATACTTCCTTGTCCTTGCTAACTCATGTTGGTAGATGGCCATGCTGAGTGGACACCTACCTTTCTGCCTTTAGGACCTAGGCCACCAATTCCATCTCGTCCATCATCACCCTAAAACGGGAAAGCTAAGGTTATTGACAGGCAGTCATATATGAATAGCTTGGACCTCATAGATCCAGCAATATCCATAGAAAGAATCCACTGATGCCACAACGCCCTTGAGAAACCCTTCTATAAATTAAATTACTGCCAGAAATAAACAGAAAAAGGTGGTGCCAAAGCTGCAGATCTGGATTATTTAAAACCTGCTAGCATACACCTACAATGTGTAAAACCCAGGGGGAGATAAGCAATGTGAAGCTGGTTAGGAGGAGACTCCCCAGGTCTGCCAACACCAGGGGTGTACTTATAGCTGTGTCTGACCCAATCTTGTCCTCTCTTACACCACACAAACCAGATTTTTCCTCAGTTGCCCCCCTCACCATACAGAGTAATGAGAATGCAGGCTCACCAAAGGGCTTGCTTAGTCTGTCTGTACATCCTCTTTATAGGTTACCTTTGACCAGGGTGTCTACCAGCACCTCATGCAATGAGCCAGGAGAAGCCCAACTAACACCAGACAGGATGCCTCTTCCCCACGCTATGCCTTGGACAGCCTCTGCCCTCCAGACTCATCTCTGAGATGTTACAAGTCACTTTTCAAATGAATATAATTCACCTGCTCAAAGGGACTGCTGACACCAACTACGGTCATGACAGAGAAAGACACGTGGCTGATTTCCCCCTCTCCACAGGGATCCAAACTCTCCGCTGCAAAGGGCTGTGGATCCATTTGCCACAGGAGAGGGTTCAGCCCAGCATCCCTAAAGGCATGAGTGCATGGCCGCACTTACCGTCTCTCCTCGTGGGCCCTGTTGTCCATTTGACCCTTTGGGCCCAGAGTTTCCAGGCTCACCCTGAAAACAGGAGCATCTGTTAAAACACATGCTGAAACTCAAAGCAACTCCAAGCCTTTCCCACCTCATCCTCACCAGCTTCTTTATATGTACCAGTCTGCAGTGGTCCTTGCAGCAGAAAATCATGGCTGGACCTACACAGCCAGCAACGCTACAAAAGGGCTTGGTGGGACCTTCAGCAATTTCAAGACAGCTGAGCAATGGGATGTGTGAGAGGGAGACCAGCCAGCTCCCAAAGGATGGTACTGTTGGTGTTTGCTTTGTATAAGCACTGCAAAAATAAAAGATCCCAGGGTCTGGGGGCTTTGCCATTGCAACTGGACAATGGAGGAGCCGTAAAAATGTGTGAAGCTGTAGAGATAAAACCACCTGGAGAGAGCCAGCACAGCCACCTTCCCCTGTGGGCATTGGCTGAGAATCTGCCCTGGAAAATTACTTGGGAACTTCAGTTACTCAATTCATTTTGCCTCCCTCTCTCCAATGAAATGAGAGCATAATGAAGCAACAGCAGCACAGACCTTGCTTGCCTCCTCACCATTCATCCTGGTTAACAAGAAGCTAATTTCACTCTGCAATGTTGATCTCCAGCAATGTTTTTAGCTCATTCCTATCCAGAAGCTTTCCATTTCTGTTGGAGCTGCTGATGCCCCTTGATCATGAAGACATGCCTACCTTTTGTCCCAGAGGACCAATCCTGCCTGGCTCTCCTGGGGTTCCTGGTACCCCACCACCACCCTGGAACAGAAACAGGGAGAGGCATGTTGGCAACGTGTCAATAAAACTAGATGCCAGAAACTAGGGGATTGGGTGACCATGGAAATCATGTGTTAACTACTAGAGCTGCTGCCTCTCAAAGCACCTTAGGAAATTCAGAAGTGTAATTCACTGCCAGGAAGAGCAGAAGGACCACGTCAACTAAGGACAAATATCAGCAGCAACCTATGTTGCCCCCAGAGAAAGCCACTGGGAAAGATGAAAGCAAGGAGGAAAAAGGCCCTGCTCAAGGTGGGGAAATGCAAGATGTGTCTGGCTTTAAGGCTCTAAGTCTTTCTGGGGCCCCCAGCAAGTGCATATGGAGTGGTCATGCTCTGGCCTCAGAGATTGAAACATCATGAAGGATGGTCTGCCAGTCACTCAGGGATGTTCTTTAATTAAGATTGCAAACTATAATGGGCTGAATGCTAAAGTCCTGACCCATTTATGGTTGCTTTTAACTCTTTCTCTTTTGTAACTCTTGATCAAGACATCTTTAGCACACATTGAGAGGACTGCACTGGAAGAGTGATGTAAGAGAATGAAAAGGAGTTAGAACCCTAGAGAGGAAAACAGCTCAGTGGGATGTTCCTCCTGAGCACAGCTGAGCCAATGTCTGAGAAGCAGCAGAAGGGTTTACCCTGGGTCCAGGGA
Organism: Rallus crepitans; assembly: GCA_028554615.1. Classification (NCBI taxonomy): domain Eukaryota; kingdom Metazoa; phylum Chordata; class Aves; order Gruiformes; family Rallidae; genus Rallus; species Rallus crepitans. Next base: position 36,851,783 of record JAQOTC010000007.1, on the reverse strand, counting down.
CACCTGGCTCTCCTCTTATGCCTGGCGTGCCAAGCTGGCCGGGCGGACCCTGTGTGGGGAGAAAAAGGAGACTGTCAAAGCGCATGGGCAGCAACACACAAGTGATGCACAGGATTGCAAGGGGAAGTAGTACTACAGCACTCAAGGGATGGTCCAACTCGTCACACCTTGGGTGGTGCAAACGCAGTGGCAGGCTTTGATGTCCCAGGGCAGCACAGCCAGGCCACAGCGCACCCAAAAACAACCAAGTTCCAACAGTGATCACCACTGACACTCTTTGAGGGACCAGTTATGATGACACAACACAACAGCATCGCAACAGAAAACATATATTTTGCCTTCTCAGGCCCATAAATGCTCACTGACCTGTGGGCCTCTCATGCCTTGTTCTCCTGCTGGCCCATCCAGACCGAGCGAGCCCTTGGCACCCTTGAAGTGTGAAACAGGAGAACCAGGTTAACATGGGGGGATGAGACCAATACCATGGGGAGGGAGAGGATACCTCAAGGGCATGGGAAACTGCCTTACAGCCACATAAAAAGCAGGGAAGAACAGTCATGTATCTGCAGAATACGGTTATAGGAGGGAATGAGCAAAGAGCTGGTGGGGTAGTTTGCCTCCAGCAATCAACAGGCATCAATCTCCTTTAAGCTTTGGCTCCATTAGGCTGCTCTGGCAGCAGGTGGAGACAAAGCATCTGTGCAGGGAACGCTGCAGAGGACAGGCAGCCCCAGGCACGTGGACAGCTGGTCTTGCACCAGTCCAGCAAGGAGCTTACATCAAGATGAGCCTGTGGTGAAGGAGGGAAATTTGGAGGACAGAGGAGGCAAATAGGAAGAGCAAAGCCTGCATGAGCCTTGGCACACCCATCTTGGCCAGGAGCCCCAAGTGCTGTCCCCATCGCCACTTACCTTAACTCCTATCTGTCCTCTTCGTCCCATCATACCCTGCAAACAAAGGCACGTGGAGACTTGTTACACAAGTTTGTAAACACACATTTCTCCATTGCTTTTAGATCCATGTATTGCCACTTGTTTTGGTTCCAAATTGCATTTGAATAGCCTGAACTACTGGTGAGAGATGGAGAGAGAAATCTGCATGGTCAGCTCCCTCAAATCATGGCATGTTTTCTCCTTCCCCAACATCCCCCAACCCTCCAACACATGGGTGATGTGCTCCCCAGGTGTGCAGGAACATGCTGGAGTCCTGGACAGCAGCAGAGTGGCAGGGATTGCATCCCCAGATGTCTCCAGTTTGGGTTTTGCCTTTAAAAACCAGCAGCCAAATGCAAATACATATACCAGAGTAAATCAGGTGTACCTCCACTGAGTTAGCTTGCACAGGAATAAATCCAGGATTAGTCTTTTAAAGTCTATACAGGCCAGAAAACCACCAGGCATTTTCCCTTTTGAAGGATTTTGTTTGCTTGTTTTGGGTTTTGGGGGGGATTTTGTGGGGTTTTTGTTGCGTTTTTGTTGTTTGAGGGTTTTTATTTTTTAAGGTGAATTCCTGACACTTGTGAAACAAAATACATGGGAATGCAGGAGGGGAAAGGTTCTTGTCAATCTAGGCTCAACCCCTGCTAGCTGTAGGGTCTGGCAACTCACCCTCCTCCCGACTCCACCATCTTGTCCTTCCAGCCCCTCCAGTCCTGTCTCTCCCTAAGGGGAAAGCAAACTCAAGTGAGATGAGCAGGCACTGGGAAAATAGGTTCAATTAGCAAAAAATAAAATAAAATAAAATAAAATAAAATAAAATAAAATAAAATAAAATAAAATAAGGTCCTTTCATGCTCTCACACAAGTTACTCATTATTCTGCAACAGTGGAAATCCTAACAACTCACAGAGGCTTCTCATTGAGTTTCCAAGCTAGCACAAGCCAACATGTGATGGGAATGTTTGGGAAATGCCTTCTGACATTTTCAGATACATTCTTATCCTGAGCTGATATGAAAAACAAATGGATTTTGAAATTTTCCATGGATCATGTGGGGTTTTTGTGGGGGGGTTTTTTTCTACCCCAAAGGTTTCAGGTGAATCAGCACATTCAGATTTGGTTATCTACTCATTTCCCTGTTGGAACATAGGAGCTTAATTTCAAAGTACAGGCACTGTAAAATAGTAATAAGGGAAAAAAAGCACTTTTTTTACACAAAACTGGCATCTTCCCAGAGGAAGCTGTGGTTGCAAACCAACAACATTTTCCCAGTGGAAAATTATTCCATCTGACAAGGCTTGGTGAGCTTAAGCAACCTGCACCTTTTTGTCTGCATCCTTTTATCTTGTTTTCCCTCCTGTATAAACCAAAGAACCAACAAAAGGCAACAAAGAAACTTTACCGTTGGTCCAATTTCACCCTTTTGGCCTTTGGATCCCCGCTGAGTGTTATCAACTCCTGAATCTCCCTGAAAGCAACGAGAAACATCTGTGTAAGTGGGACATGAAAGTCAGACATCATCAACCCCTCTGCTGTAGCTCAGAACCAACTTTTTTTTCTGTTTTGGGTTTGTTTGGGTTTTTTTCCCTGTTTTGGCTGGATTAGATGAAGTATTATTGGTGTTTTAAGACAGCTTTTCAACAGAGAAGTTGAAGAAGGGGAACTTTAATATAATGAAACAATGTGTTGGTATCATGATGCATGTGCTATCCACATATCATCTCCAAGTCCTTGCTCTGTTGTTGGACCTGCCCCTGTCAAGGTTGGCATTTAATAACTTGCTTCCACCCCAGGACTGGTGGAAATTGTGTGGAAAATTAAGATGATGCCTTAGCTGTAGTAATTACCGGGTCTCCGCGGAGCCCACGGTCACCTCGTTCTCCTCGTTGGCCTTTAACTCCCTTATCACCCTGCAGAAAGAGACCAAGAGTTAGCAAGAGCAGCCCTTGCCTGCTGAAAACATCTCTGCCACCGCACACCTCTGCCGGGGTCCCCAGCCCTGAGTGGAGTGTGATGGCTTTCCACCCCCTCCCCTGGCTTAAATTCACCTTTTCACCATCATTTTGCCCCACTGTAAACATGACAAAAGCCTACCCTCCTGCCCGAGTATCCCTTCTCTCCAGAGGAGCCTGGCAAGCCTTTGTCTCCCTAAAAAAGAAGAATATTTTAGAAGAATATCCGTCATTTGGGGGGCTCTGCCACTGAAGCATCTTGTTATAAGGAGAAAAGCGATTAAAATGACTGACCTCTTCTCCATCAATGCCATCCAGACCCATTTCTCCCAGTTCACCCTGCAGAAGAGAGGCAAGGGACAAATGCTCACCAAGGGAAAGAAGAACAGGGAGGAGGATAGTGATGCGCCCATATGCTCACCACCGTGGCATGAGGAAATAGCTCCATACCTTCTCTCCTGGGAATCCCCGAGAGCCCTAAAGAGATCAGAAAAGAGATTTACTCCACTTTTGCCCAGTTCATCACCATGGGAAGTGATGGGAAAGGGAGGGGACTGGGCTTGGTGGCAGACCCAAAGCTGGGGCAACCCGAGGGCTTTCTGCACCGGGGTTCAATAGCCCTTTACTTCTCTTATGCCAGTCTTCTTCAGCTGCCCCCTCGACATTCATACCAAGATGAACAATGTGCATTGTGGGTTTTAGCCAGGTGATCCAACAAAACAGTCTACTCGTTAGACAGAACTCCTTTTCCACTGACTTTTTCTCCCTGCAACCATTTTTATTTGAATCCAGACAATGGTAGCTTTGTCCAAGGCTGGACAGCTCTATAAAGAGACTCAGTATCTCAGCTGCAACTAATAGGCTTGGTTCATGCACTCCTCTGCTCCTTGGCAGAGGGTTCTATGGTCAAAGAAAACAGTAGGAAACATCCTCTAACATTGCTGAGTACTTCACCTAAATATTATGTATTTCACCACCTTCTCTGGCTTGTGGTGCAACTGCTGCCCTGAACTGTTCGCTCAAGGTTCTTCTGTCCCTGGGCTGACAGGCTGTGCTCTTCACAGTAACACTAAAGCCACCACGCCTGATGAAAGCCTTGGTGCTTGGCCAGGTGGACACCACCACCCAAGTGGACTTGGTGGCTGTTGTGTGACATCCTAAAGGAACTGGTGTTGCCCTCTGTGGACTCCCACCAGCTGGAGTCTGAGTCGGCCCCATTTAGGTTTCTCCTGTACATACCTTGATTCCTCTGTACCCAGGGCATCCCTGGAAACCCTGCGTCCCATTCACACCTGGTGGTCCACGCTCACCCTATTGTATTGAGGGGAAAAAGCAATGGTCAGGGTTTGCCTGTTAAACTTGTCTCTTCAGCTGACTGAAGGTATTGGCAAGTGCAGGAGGTGGCTTGGAACAAAAGCAAGCAGAGCATCACGTTTTGAAAGGTCAGCACCCAGCCACCCCACCATCTCCTGCCTACAGCCTTCCTCATGTAGAGGCCAACTGCAAGTCTTCATCACCGAGAGAAGTATCCTTCCCAAACTCACAGCTGTGAAAGACCTCTATAAAACCTTTCCTTCAAAAACAGAAGGACAAGATGAACCCTCAGAGCTCTGCATAGATATCTAATCTCATCCTGACCTTAAAGCCCGGGAAAACGTTGCATTGCATGTGATATCTGACAGCAGCATTTGGCCCCTGCCTGTGCTGTTGGAAAGGCAACGAGCACCACCAGCCCCTTGGCCTCGGCTTCACCTCCTGATGCATGGGGAGTTGTTTATTCCGGGGGTGACGTGGGATTCATGAAGTAAGAGTTTGGATGAAAGAGTGCTAGTAAGAAGTCATGGGACTCATGCTGTCTGCCACTGTGATGGAGAAAAACACCCCTTCTTGGTCCCATTCTTGGACTAACTCAAGTCCTTCAGCTGCATCTGATATGGATAGTTTTGGCATAGGCTGCAGCTTTAATGAAGTTGGGGATTTTATTGTCTTCATAATCACCCTGCTGCAAACATTCCTATCTGTCTTGGAGGAATAGCACAGGGCTGGGTTACATCAAATAACAGGAGTTATTCCCCCCACCCCGCCTCTCTAACTTGCCTGGAGCTCCTTACTGGCCTTCTCCCAGGAGCAGCTGGCACCAGCAGGCCATCAGGTGGAGAGAGACACCAAGTTCTGCTTGCTTCCTTGTCTAACCCACCCCCACATTCCTAGCAGACAATATTGAGTGGAAAAGCCTCTAAATACTTCACTATTTGAGCAGTACCATGCAAAGCAGGGGCAATCACCTACCGGTCCTCCTTCGTCACCAGGATAGCCTCCATAGCCAAGGTCACCTGGACCACCCTAGAAGACAAGAGAGAGGATTTCCACATTTCTTTCATAGTTCTGTGACCTCCCTTTGAATTCATATTTATCATTTCCCTAGATTTACCCTAAGCATCTGCTTGGTCATCTGCATAAACAAGTTAATGAGAGAAAACATCTCCCTTTGTTGTCTACAAACTGTTTCACAATACTCCTCACTCCCTTTCCAGTCACTCATCTCTGCCCTCTTGGTTGTCTTCTACAACACAGAAGCTGTGAGGGACAGGAAGAAGAGCAGCTCTCAACCACTGTGCATGGTCCAGGGCCAGTTTTAAAATGGGAGGGTAAGTGGAGATGACCTCTCCATTAGCATTACCCAGTACAAGATGCACAGCCTGCACATCACCCACCCATCACCACTGTGGCAGACTGGCCTTGCACAGGGACCCTTCACTCGTGGATGAAGTGACCTACCTTTGGTCCTATGGGGCCTGGCACACCTCTGTCCCCTCTCTGCCCCGAGCACTTGCATGGGACCTTGCAGCATGTCCTCTCTGCAATGGTGTCCTGCAGCAAAACACAGATGATGGAACAGAAAGGTGTTAGAAACCTGGTAGAGTCCAGACACTCTAACTCCCACAAGCCCTTGGATCTGTGCAATTGCTCCTGTGCCAAGCATAAAGTTGGTGCAGCAGCTTTTTGGGGTCTCTTGGCCTTGAAACAACCATGACAGCAGGAGAAGGCGGTGCACGTTGGCTGACTGGTTAGGTTGCAAGGTTAGGAAGCACCAGTCCACGTTATCTTTTCTGTATGGACATTGGAGGCAAGAGTTTAAATGGGGACTGAGTGGGACAAGAGCTGCAGGGGGAATTTAGTAGATCAGTCACCAGAGCAGTGCCTGTTGCTTAAGAGAGCAATCTCATCTCTGAAGAAACAAGTCCAGATTGTGGAATAGGCCATGAGAAAGTCATTGCAGCAAGGAGCTCACCTGCCAGCTAAGAACAACTTGGGAACAAACAGCAGAAGAGGAAAAAGAAGGGGAAAAAGGAAAGATATGGATTCAGAGAAATCACAGCTTGGTTTTGCATCATCCACAAGAAAGAAGGGGGAGGGGGGGAAATCACTTCCTCTGCCAAGTACGTTGTTGGCTGCAAATGCTTCCTGCCAGCTTTGTACATTTACATTTTGAAAAGATTCTCCTAGGCAACTGAATTACGTGGGGATGGGCTCTTATTCCAAAAGCCAAGGTTTGCTCCCAAGTAGCTGCACTTTGATTTGATCAGTGGTTAACCCAAAGCCTGCTGGCAAAGGAGCCTAGCAAAGCTGGTAGATGTGAGGTAGGGAGGATCCAGCCATACATGGGTTGACAGCAAATGAACAAATTCAAAAGGGGCTACATACATGTGTGGGAAACAAATCTGTGGAGAAGGAAAACTCCTTCATCTGTTAAAAGCATCCCTGGAATACAGGCAGTGTATCAGCTTGGGGAAAGAAACCTACAAAGCTTCTGCAAGAGATTTAGCACTGACAAGGCGTGACAGCTCATCACCCATAAAGATAACAAAAAACCCCAACAGTGTAAATAGAGGCAGTGGGTGGGCTTTTTTGGCACAGCAGCTTTGGATGGCATCTTAACGCACCTCACTCAACCTAATGCCACATGCTGTAGCCCTGGCTAGAATAGGGCTTCTTCAGGAGTGGTCGGAGACCAGGCAGCACCATGACTCTGAACTTTATTTGCTGTGGCATACAGGAAAAAGAGCTGACATGAGGTAAGGAGGGGAGAGGACCAGAGCCAAGAGGGTGCAATTCAGCCACGGTTCAGCCCGGCAGGAGATCCAGCTGTTGGGTCTTCTCCAGCATTACAAGACAGTGCTCCCTGTGCCAAGTTACTTACGAGCTGCTCTGCCAGCTCGAAATCCAAGTCCAGCAGATTAACTCTGAGAGGTCTGTTGTAGGTGAACCCACGGCCGAACTCCAGCTGCATCACTTGGTCAAAATTGCTCACTCGGTCCAGTCCGACGAAGATGAGAGCGTTGACGCCTGAGGTGGGGAGGAAGCAGAAGGGGGTTGTGATGGGGTGGGGTGCTCTGCGCACCCTCCTCTGTAAGGATAGGTTGTTATCATAGAATTATAGAATTGTAGGGGTTGGAAGGGACCTCGAGAGATCATCAGGTCCAAACCCCCTGCCAAAGCAGCTCCCTAGGACATATCACTCAGATAGGCATCCAGACGGGTCTGGAATCCACCTCTTTGATTGAAAAGTGAGCTCATTAATCGAGAACAAGCATCTTCAAGCACATTCAGTGCAAGTTACCCACACGCTTTGGTGCCAGCAGGCAGCTAAATACCACTGGAAGGCAATGAAGAACATCAAGTGCATGTAGAAATGGTTAAATCCTTATTCATTGCTACCAAATCTGGTGGATTCATGAGAAACAGCGGTAAAATGGGTCACACATTAACATGGACAATAATCACAGCCCTGAAGAATTAAGAAGTTACCTTCTGTATGCAAAGCGGACGAAGCAGCTTCCAGCTGAGCTATCGAGTCATCTGCACCATCAGTAAAATGGATTATGACCTGTGGGAGAAGCCAGTTTATGTCAGGACCCAGAATATTTCAGGTGTGAAATGCAATCACAGTGCAACCTGAAGAGCCTTATTCATCTGAAAGGAGATGGGGAAATTGCTGTGCCTCTTCCAGGCCACAAAGCTTTGCATTCCCATGCCAGGTTTCAGTACATCGTTACCATGCAGGAGTTTGTTCCTAAAGCACTAACAGGGAAAATCTGGAAAGCAATAGTTTGCAGCCAAGCAGTGCTCATGGGTACTGGCTGCAATGAATTTAATTTACTTATTTAATGAATTTACAGTGGCTTTGCCAACTAAAATACACTAGAACTCAGCTTTCCTGGTCAACACCATCCCAGTGGCCTTATGGCTTTGTCTTACCTTGGTGCTGCTGGAGGGTGCAGATCTGAATTTGTTCAGGTAGGACCTTAGCGTATCCGCTGTGAGAAAATAGGGCCCACGTGTGCGCATGCCTTGAAACCTCTGGAAGAGCTCAGCCTGGTACTCAGAGAAGTCCACTCCCTCCACAGGTCCACCCCGAGCCTGGGCCATGATGGCTACCCTAACGTTGGGCGCCTGGTTGCCAGTACAGCTGATCTTCTGCATCTGCGTTATTCTGTTCAGCACGGACTCAACTCTGGACTCCAGACCTCTCTGGGAATTAAAGATATTTTGGCCAGGCCCAACATCCGTGACATCAAAGCCAAGGATGATATCTAGGTCACAATCTGAAAGGGAAATGCAGAATGAGAAGAGTCACCAGTGAGCAATGCAACCCTTACTTTTCAAGTACTGTGTTTTCTAGCTATTCTATTAGTCGTCAGAGAAGACTCTCTGCATCGAGAACTGCCCCTATTTGATAAACAAGATAACCTGGTAACATCTGCATTTTATTGTTTGGGGTTTTTTTTAAATGTTTCCTTCAGTTTCTCCAGAGGTTCGGGAGATGCCTCTGCTCAACAGCCAGAGGGCTGAGCCACTGTCAGTTGTGTCGGGAGTAGGGTTTGCCATACTGTAGCAAGTTAGACTAGCTTCAGGGAGCCGGATCTGACAGTAACACCAGCTCACTTACCCCAACTCCCTTTGCCTGGCTTCTGAAGAAGCCAAATCATAGGATTCCTTCTTCAGGCAGCTCTGCCTTAAAATACAACTGCTCACGCCCTGGCCTTTTCTCATATAGCTGTCACAAGATCAAGTGGACTTTCTAGATGAACTGGCAAGAGAAGTTCTGGTTTCCATCACTTCATGCATGCCAGGCACTGAATGGCCAAGGAGTCCAGTTAGCTTGTTAGAAATGGAGTGGCAAAGTGAGGACCGTCACTTTTCTTTTTGGCACGAAACAAGTATGTCTGCCAACAAGCTGCTGGCATCATGGACCCACACATCTGGAGAGGAAGATAGTGAGGCTTAGTCTAAAGGCGCCGAATTAATGAAGCCCCTCCAATGCATTAGTAGGAGGTCAGTGACTGAATGCCTGCCTGTCATATCTGAAATTCTTCCACCACACCTCTGTGGTGATGGTACACCGGCTGTTCACACGCAGAAGCACACCAACAGGCAAGCTCTCATACCAAAGGCTTGCAACCTACCACTGTGCTCATGGAAGAGGTCTGAGCCCATGCTGCACCTCAGACTGCAGGCGAGGGACAAGAGCCGGCTGGACAAGACCATCAAAATGCATTGGACATTAAAAACCACCCTTGGGAATGACCTGAGCACATTATGAAAGGAACAAGCTTACCTCTTGGAACGTCAGTTGTGCCTGGACACAATCTCTCCTCCATAGCAGCTTCCAGCGTAACCAGGACCTGCTCATTCAGCTCAGACAGCTCCTGGGCTGTGGACACCCTGAAGCTCGTGGCACTCTCACTGGCCAGTCTGCTGACTTCCCTCAGGTCGATGTTTTTCACACCAACGGCAAATATCTTGACCCCTTTCTGTGCAAGTTCCAAGGAGACGCTCGGCGCGTCATCTGCAGACCTGCCCCCCGTGACGATGAAGGCAATCTGGGGCACCCTCTGGTCAATTCTGCTCCCAGCCTCTGTCACAAAGTGTTTATCCTGGATGTGCCTGATGGCTGCACCAGTGTTTGCCGTTAGGCCACCTTTGTAGATGACTCTGTTGATGGCATCTAAAATCTGGGGCTTGGTGGAATAGTCCTTGAGGAAAAACTCATCGGTGACATCTGAGTTGTACTGGGCCAGTCCTACCTGGATAGAGTCACCATCTCTATAGATGGCATCTACCACAGAGTAGACAAACTGGAGAACTTCTTGGAAGTTATCTCTCCCCAGATTGATGGAGCCATCCAGCAAAAACACAATGTCAGCCTGCTTTTTACCTCCTAGAAAGATTACAAAGCAAAACCAGCTATTAGTAATTGTTTGTGGCATCAGCATTAGTTAACATGACATTAGTTAATGTTAACTAATGCTTCAGTCTTTTCTTTCTACCTTTTTAGCCTCATCAGTCTTTGGCATGATTTTGCACCCATACATGAAGAAAGGTTGAAAGGTTTCATACAACAGGTTTGTTACACTTCATACAACATTAATTGTTTTAGTGATAGGCAAGTTTAACATTCTCATTTCAAATTTAATTCTATTCTTTCCTATGGTCAACAAGGTCTGCTTTGAAGTCATCTTTAAAGCAATGTGATTAAATGGTTGGGAATCATAAGGTGTTATTATTGAATCATTTCACATTATACACATTCTATCCCTGCTCTGTCCAGAAAAGTCTATGAGATGAATAGCAGTCTTACCAGGTCCTGGAAATACAGGGATTTCTGTTGTAGGTATCGGACGCTCCTCAAGAATACTCTGCACCTTCTTTTCTAAAGTTGGGAGTCTCGTGAAGTCCTGTACCACAAGCACGCGCTCGGGGTCGTTGGTTATGACCTGCAGCTGGCCCCTGTCCACGTTCCTGGCTCCAACACCCAGAGGTTTAATGCTCGTTGAAGAGATCACGGTAGCAGGTCTGTTCACATCATCCTGGGACCGGTCTCCAAGGATGACGACTAGGTGCTGGGGCACCCCCTCTTCTATCCTGCTGCCTGCAGACTTGATGAAGTAGTTCTTCACCACGTAGTCCAGGGCCTTGCCAGCGTTCACAGGGGACCCTCCTCTAAGCCTCAAGCGGCGGATGGCTTGCAGGACAGCATTTTTGGACTTGTAGGTCTTCAGGTAGAACTCAGGGAAGACGTTGTTGCTGAACTGCACCACACCGATCCGCACTTTGTTTGGCCCAATTTCCAGCTGCTGAGCAATTCTGCTGATGAAATCTCTAATATGAGCAAGCCCATCGGCCCTAACACTGTCAGAGCTGTCAATGAGGAAGACTATGTCCTTCTCATCACCGGAAATATCTGCAGGTAAGCAAGGATAGAGGAAATTATTTGTGAGCCAAGTCCTTACTTAAGCTTTTCTGGAGGATTTCTGTGCTATCTACTCTGACGTGATGTAAAACTGCACAGCATATTTAAGGCATGGTGCTATGGGGAGCCTCTCCAACGGGGCTTGTGCACAAGGGTGCATGCACGTGTCGTCAGCCTGCCTAATATTCAACACATGTATTACTCAGAGCTTTATCTGCTTCGTTCATTAACACTCCAGATTTGTCAATTTTTCCAGCTTCATTTTGCCCCAGTTTTATGTCTCTTTCCTAGAGAGCTGCTAAATGGGAATAGGAGGCATCTCACTTGAAAATCAAAATGTGTCACGTATTTAGGTAAAAAAAAGCTATAAGGTATGTATGCAAATTGGCAGAGCCTTACCTACAGGGAGTTGCACATCTCCCAGCAGCTGTCTGATTTGGTCCCCAGTCAGGGTTTCAATAGGAGTCAGCAGCTTCTGCTCGAGGGTGGGCAGTTCCTGGAAGCTGGAGACTTGGAACACATAATCAGGACTAAGGGAAATCTGTATCATCTCCTCAGGATCCATGTTCTTTGCTATCACCATAGGTGCCACACCAACTTGCTTGACTTGGAGCGCCGGATGCTCAAAGTCATCATCAGACTTGCGGGATGAAAGGATGACCAAAAACTGAGGGACACCCTCCTCTATGCGGCTCCCAGAGGGCCGGGTGAAGATGCTCTTTGCCACAAACTCAAGAGCCTCCCCTATGTTCACCTGCTGCCCTCCCTTTGGCCGCAGACGTCTCACAGCACTCTTCACCTCGTCCTTGGTGGAGTGGGCGTTGAGCAGGAACTCCACTTGGGCACGATCACTGAACTGGACCACCGAAACCCTGGTGGTGTCAAAACCCACGTCCAGGTTGTTGACTATCCTCTCAATGAGATCACGGACAAGGTAGAACTCCTGGGAGGCATAGCGGGAACCGTCAACCATGAACACAACATCCCTCTTCACACCCGCTGTAGGAAAGAAGGCAGCAGTCAGAGATTGCATGGGGCATTGCTTATGGAGAGCAGCTAAGCTCATCGTCTACATCACTGCCCCGTGCCTTTGGCCAAGGGGAGGATGCTCATTGTTTTGTTGCCTGTGATATCTCTGGGGAGCCCCAGCAGGGACCTCTGGGTTCAACCCAGAGACAGGACCAGTCTGCTAGCTGCATCCCCAGGGAGTGCAGTAACAGCAACTTCCAGAGCAAAGGAAGCAAGAGGGAGCAGGAGAAACCTGAAACAATAATTCCTGGTGGGCTCTCCACCCAAGGAAACACAGCCTGGTGATGGACTTTACTCAGGTCAGGTTGTCAGGCAGCTTTGGGCTGGTTTACACTCAGTACCACCCCGCTTTCCTTGGCTTTGTCCTCTAGGATGACTTCTATCCTATTATTCTCTCAGCTTCTGCCTTTCCATGAAGGCTTTTTGCTTCCTAATAAAGTGTTTTCTGGAGTGGTGATTCAGGTTAGAGCCTGAATAGCACACAGTGAGCTAAATAGCACACTGATAAATAAGGATGGAGGAAAGCAGTCTGGCTCTGAAGGGAAGGAACAGGTAGAGTAGGATGGTGGGCTTCAAGGGGACTGATCTGGGGTGGGTGCCCTTCATCCCAGGCTGGATTTCATTCCAAGCAAGACCAGTAATGGGAGATCTGATCCTTCTCCTGATGCCTGCTTTCAGTTTCCCTTCCCCCAGTGAATAAACATGACAAGTGTAAGACACATCAGCAGATCTTACATTTAGCAGAAAGCAGAGCTTGATTTACAGTGCAGTGAACGTGTCCCTGTATCATCTAAATGACGCAATTTTCTTTCCAGGAGGAATAACATGGACTTAAAATCTATCAACTTAAAATAAGATTAAGGTTGTAGCATTCACTTTATGGGTCTTCCATGGGGATACAACATGGGCCACCTTGATGGACTGGGCTTAAAGGTGGCTCAGCTTAATTACACAGCCCTGACCAACCTTAAGCACATCCAAAAAAAAAAGTAATTCATCAACAGTGAAACCAAGATGGACTTGGAGTCTCAGCTGTGACCATCTCTGCTTTTCTCAGTTTGTGTTGCAACCATGATGTTACTAAACATCATATTTTGCCGCTGGCTCTCGGTGCAGACACAAACATCTTCTCACCTGGGCTGGGTGACGTAAAAACCAGATCAGGGGCAAGTGACTCTATTTCTTTCTTGGTCAGCCGGATGACTCTGTTCGAGACGACCTGCTGCACCGTATCAAGCTGGCTGAAGTCAGGCACAGAGATAGCAAAATCCGGGAGGAAGGAAATCGTCTGTAGCTCTGTGAGGTCAGCATTTCCAATCCCGATGCCAAAGGGCACTGTGCCACTCGTCTTCAGGACTACTGAGGGCCTCCTCACATCATCCTGGGACCTGTCAGCAGTCAGCAAAATCAGGAACTGCGGGACGCCCTCCGCTATCCTGCTGCCGCTCGACACCGTGAACACATTCTTGATGAGATAGTCAAGGGCTGACCCAGTGTTCAGAGGAGATCCTCCCATAAGCTTCAGCTCTTGGATGGCATTGATGAGTTCTGCTTTGTCTTCATGGGTGTCGAGCAAGAACTCTGGTTGTATGACGTTGCTGTACTGTGCCACGGCGACCCGAACCTTGTCACGACCGATATCCAGGCTTTCAACAACTCTTTGGACAAAGGTCTTCAGTAGAGGGAAACCTCTTCTGACACCGTCCGAGCCATCGATTAGGAACACCACATCCTTCTTCTCACCTCTCTCAACTACTGTTTGAGACAAGTAAGGGCAGGGGGGAACAAGTGAGATTCTCTTTTGCAGTGGTTATTATTCTCCGCATACATTGAACTGAGGGTGTGCAAAAGTTGGGGAGGGGAAAGCGAGGTGTGAGGATGGATGATTTGGTTCCTCTGCCATCGTATGCAATCCCTGGTGAAAAGGCAGATGGTGGAAGCTGGTGGAAACTGCAGTGCAACACGTGCCATGCCTTACCCACCGAGCCATAGAATCATAGACCCATAGGGAATAGGGTGTCACGAGACTCTGGGTGCCATCTCCTATCAGAGGCTGGGAAAAGCCATTTGCTTCCACAGGTGCTAGGAAGCTGACAAATGGCTTTACAATATGAAACAGGAGTCTAGGGCATAAGGGATCTTTTTCTCCCAGAGAAAACTGAGTTTCTGAATGAAGTGGCATGTCGCAGAGAGGGTGCTCACAGAGGACTGGTGAAGAGAAGGAGAGAAACGCTTTTCTGAGTCATCACTGACTTTAGGAATAATCCTGCACATTCTCAGACAAAATAAGAATTTGCTGGAAAGGACATCCAACTGAAAAAGATGAAATGCTTTTCTAAAATGCTGGACACTGGGGTATTTAGAGGGTTTATGGAGAAGGGGTGGGTGGGGGTGGTTTTTGCTTGAGCTTTTGTTGGGTTTCTTTCTTTTACCAACTTCAGGCACAAAAAAATGCTAACTGTGACCATTCTTTCTGAAAAAAAAAAAACCCAACAAAAAACCAACCAAGAAGACCATGAAATGCCAAAGATCAAAGAACTGTTGATGCATTGTACTACTGGCTAACAGAATTTCAAAGCTTCAGTTTGCCTAAGCAGAAAACATCACTGGCTTTCAAACACAGCAATGGATGGATGGCATTCCTCAAAGTGCCATTGGCTTGTTTGTAGCAGGGTCAAGTGGGATAAGCAAGAGCACAATCTGTCCATCTGAAGAAAATCTTAAATCTCTGCTTGTGAATGGTAGAAATATAAAGAGAGCAGCAAGGGCAGCTTATAATTTAAGAGGATTGTTGGAAATGTTGTGGGTTAATGCATAGGACTGGAATATTGATTGTATTGAGGGAGGAAGAGGGAAAAGACTTTGCCTGGTGTATCCTAGTTTCAAACACTTCCTCAAATGTTAAGAACAGGGGAAGAGAGTCCTATCAAGTGTCTGGGTAGCAGATAAAGAAGAAATGAAGTATGAGCACTCTTGCCTGGTGGCTGTCTTCTAGCCAGGAAAACTAGGAAAATTAGGTGGATGCAACTCTCTGTGAGCAATTAGCACAATTATTCTCAGTACTCAGTGGTCAAAGGGTTTCAAAATTATCAGAAAAAGTCAGAAATGGTTTGAAAAGGGAAGATGCAGTTCAGGAGCTCTGGTTGAACTAGTCTATGTTAAGGCAGAAGTTGCACAAACACAGCTATAGCAATGGCCCTGCAAGGAAAGGATGGGATAAGAGCTAACATGGAGATCCCATTGTTCTTCTCTGGTTATTCAGAGAAGGCTGATGTTAAAGAGACAAGGATGAAAAGGTAGAAAACCTACAAGAGCTATAATGAAATATTGACTGAGCTGGGCACACACATGGTAATATACAGACCAAGATAAGATGTATGCAACAAGGTTAAAGAAAGTGAAGGGTAATCACACAAAACAGAAGAACGAGCTGGTATCTGTATCCTTCTGGAGTTGAAGGATACATAAAAGGCTTAACCTATGACTAGGAAGGCATCTGTATCTACTGATACAAATAAAAGCAATTGAACAGATTGATTATGGAGTTTGGGAAGCCTCTTTGACTGAAGAATTTTCAGAACAGATTAGACAGCTGGTTCTGGACAAGAAGAACCTGTTGGGGACTTGGGTATGTAGCAGATGGCACCCTGAGATCCCTTCCAGCCCTATTTCTTTTTCATTTGTCTATGATTCTAAGTCCATCTACCCAGAACTTTTACGGAGAGGTGACGTGGATGTGATTACACTTTTCTTTGTCCCCACCTGCTGTTGGGAGACAGGTTAATTCTCAACTCGGGGCTGCCTCAGGAAATCCCACAGCTGGACACGCATAGCTTCCAATATCACAGTATGATTTTCTAATTCTTTTAATGATTTTTTTTTTTTAAATATTATTCTTCAATTAATCCATACTCATTTACTGAGCTTGTAATGGTAACTGAGTCAAGAGCATCTAATTTATTGGTGTGTAGGTACAAAAGGTATAGACTCATATCCCATAAGAAATAACAGAGAGAGAGTGAATCCAGTGTGCTGCAGTTTTTACTCCTCACGACTCCCCAAGAAAAGGGAGGATGGAGAAATCAAGACAAGCTTTTATTTGCTTCTTTTAGTCTTTGCCCAGCATCACATGTCAACTTATGCAAGATATTTGGGGCAACGACTCTCTTGTTTCAGATTTGTACCTTGTTTTGCACACTGGTAACAGCACCTGCTGCTGCTCTCGCAGCCGAGCAAAAGGCTTTCTCCTCACTCATCCTTAAAATTCAGCTTGGACCTTAATGCTTTGCTGTGTCAGGGTCCGATCAGAAGGAAATCCAAGCACAATAGCAGTTTCTACATAATCACTTTAAACATCACTAGACCAAGTTGCCCCAGTTACCAAATTCAGGGAGGGGCATGAGGCATGTAAATGGTGTTTTTCAGCCTCTTGGAAACCCCGAGGGTCTCTGTACCTGTTGGCTGAAGCTGGATAGTTTTCAACAGATTGACAATGTTTGGCTGAAGCTCTGAAATCTGAGGGAGGGAGTCAACGTTCAGAATGAATTGTGGGGCATAAGCGATCCTCTCCAGCTCTGTGAGATCGGCATTTTTGGCTTTGATAGCAAAGGTCACGACTCCAGCTTGCTTCAGAGCATCTGATGGTTGCTCTACATCATCGTTTGATCTCCCAGCAGCAAGGAGGATCAAAAACTGAGGAATCCCTTCTTCAATCCTGCTTCCAGCTTCCTTCACAAACAGCCTCCCTATAGCTTCATCCAGCGCAGCCCCGATGTTCAGTTGTTTCCCAGTCTTTATCTTCATCCTTTTCACTTTGAGAAGCATGTCTTGCTTAGATGGGAGTTCAGCAAAGTCAAATTCAACTTGGATGGTGTCACTGAATTGAGCTACAGCTACTCGTGTGGCATCGGGACCCACGTTCAGGTCAGAAATGACTTTGTGTACAAAGTCCCGGACGGCAGGAAAGCTACCCAAGAGGTTGGCTGAGCCATCAATCAGGAATAAAATATCTTTCTTGCTTTCTAGAATAAATTCACAAATGAAAAAAAAATAAATAAAAAGATATGAAGGCATTTTTCTTCTTATATGTCATCCTAGAAACTTCTCTGCAAATTAGCTGGGTTTCAACATGTAAAAAGCAAGTGATTTTCATTTACCAAAGTATTCAAAGGCTACAGGACTAAACAGGCACCTTTGACTTCTCTGAGAAAGAAGGGGAAGCAAGGATACCTCTACCCTAGGACTGTATATATACAGCATCACATCATATCGGTCATACATATCATAAATCGGCTGCTTCAGATTTGGCCAGTGATGTTGATGTGCCAATAATACAGGCACAGGGTACAACAGCAGGGGATGATTGGGGTTTTTTCCTATTTAAACACTCAGTAGGTAACAAACAGGCATCAGTCCATACATGCATACACACAAAATATTTTCTGTATTCCCTTACAGTACTTCTCCCAGCTGCATCACAATGAGCACAGAAATCCATAGGCGAGTTTTGACTTCGGGAGGAGAAAAAGCCTTTTACCTGTTTCCTTTTAATCTCATTGAATATCCAAGGCAAACCCACACGTCTCACATCTGTGTGCCTTAACATCGTTCATATTACTCTTACATGGTCTCCTTTCCATACTAAATAATCCTGGTTGTTCTTATGTTGTCACACGCACAGAGCCACAATAAGGGAATTGGTGAGAAAATACCTGTATAAAAAGGGTTGGACTTGCCAACAGCTTTTGGGTTTAATGTTGGAAGGTAGCTTTGAATAACTGGAATCAAATCTAGCCTCTGTGACAGCCTGATAACAGCACTTTCACAAAACGGCTAGGGAGAAGGATTTGGCCACCCGTACCTGGCTAGACCTCTGCTCCTCTGTGGTCTTTGGCACAACCTGAACCTTTCTACACCACCCATCAAGCCCAAAAATGCTTGTTCCCATGTCCTGTGCTAGTATAGGACATGCATTTACAGGTTGCAACCTCATTATGACAACAGAAAGGGAAGCCCCGAGTGACTGCTGGGCAGAGACCCACTCCAAGCCTCCTTCAGTCCTGACCTGCCAAAAGACTCAAAATTCACTGTCTTTAAAGGGCGCTGGCAGTGACTTGAGCAAAATTAAGAGCTGCCAGCATCAAGCCACATACTGAAAATTAGGCACAGCTCTAACCATTTTGATGACTAGGGGCCTCGAGCAGATGTGAAGGTGCACACTTGGAACAAACAGTCAAGAGAAACAAGGTTAACTTAATGCAGTCAACATGAAGGAAGGTAGATATTACCTGTTGGGGCGAGTGGAACCTCTTCCACACCTCCACTAACATAGGTTGTTATAGGCTTATTTAACTCCTGGGGTAAGGCTGTCAGAGCACTGAAATCATCCATAAAATATACCATTCTTGGATTAAAGGCAATCTGTTCAAGTTCTGCCTTATCCGCATTCCTAACTCCGACAGCAAAAGTCAGCACTCCGGCCCGAGCTAATTCATTGGAAACTTGCAAGAAGGGATCAGCAGACCTCCCTGCCGTCACCAGGACTAGGACCTGCGGCACTTGTTCATTTATTCTGCTCCCACCAGCTTCCGTGAAGTGATTTGAAAGCACAAAGTTCAGTGCAGAGCCAGTGTTCAGCACTGACCCCCCCTTGGGCCTCAGCTGCCCCAAGCGTTGAATTATGTCTGATTTGGTTTGGTATGAGTACAGAGAGAACTCAGTTTTAGGGGTGTCGCTAAATTGCACTAAGCCAACACGGATTTTGTCACTTCCAACATCAAGGTAGTTAACTAGGGTGGCAACAAAGTCACGCACAAAGGGAAAGTTGGCATTTCCGACGTTGAGTGATCCATCCAAAAGAAAGATGATATCCCTTTTGGTTACTTGAACTGCAGTAGAGCACAGAAAACAACATGAGACATCACAGAAAACAAAAACAGATATAATTTTGTTCATGTGTGCATACAGCATACGCCGTACACACATGTTAACCTTGTTAGGAGGGAGGGGTGAGAGAGACACAAGAGGCAGCGTGATCAGCACAGAAATAACACGGACCTTGCTGGGAGAGACCACATTTGGCACGGGAGGTTTCTGACTTGCACTAGAAAGTTGGGTTGATTAACAAGGCTCAGTCTCTGTCACAGCAGATGTTTTCAGTGGCTGCTGACACCATGGTTCTGTGTGCAGGACCAGATCCTTAACTGGCAAAAGCTGCCCTCATTGGTTTTGGTGAGGCGGCCTGCAGCCCCCCCTGCTTATCGGCAAGTCACCATGCATTGGCTTGGGGCTTGCCAACAAAGCTTTTCTGGTTTTTGGCACCTAAAGTGTGGTTTGACACTCAGTGCTATCACCCCCTCAATTAAGTAATCCCCTGTTCCATGGGGGATGCTCCCATGCTTCTCCAGTTGTAGAGAACCATATATCATGCTATCTTCATGCCAGCATTGTCTGGCCCGTGGCACAGATTTAGTTTCCACTTGCATGGGAAAAACACTTCTTCCAAGTAACCAGTTTGGTTGGTATTTTGAGTGGGTATTAAAAATAGCATTTCTTAATAGGCTTAGAAAAGCTGGTCCAGATGAGGTCGCCACAGCTACCTGAGACATCGGCCTTTTCAATGTCAGCATTTGAGGCAGAAAACTGCGCTGATGCCAGACATACATTTTGTGAGCTGCTCAAGGGTGAAGGAATTTCCCCCTTCTGGTTCTCAGCTCTGTTTTTAAGGTTAAATCCTCCCTGGCCTGTCTCCTAGTATCTGAGTCCCAAGATACAGGTCTGCAACATCACCCCCAAAGTCAGCACAGGATCATCCCTGCATGCTTTTTGCTCTAAACATGTCATGTCCAGATGACAGACCAAAAATGACAAAACTTCAAATAAGATCTCAGAGGATTGATGAGTGGGCTCATCCAATGCATCCCTCAGATGCTTTCCTCCAAACAAGTTATTCAATGGTATATTTATGTCCATTGCTGATTCTGTTCAATATATTTCAAGCATTTACCTATGGATATATGGCTATATTCATCCATCTCTCTAGCTGCTTTGACACCGTAGGTTTGCTATTGTATACATAAAATACATAAATATTAAAATATTAAAACCAAAAAGGAAAAGGGGGGCTTTTTAGAGTACATGCATTGCTCTCAGATTTTACAGATCATCTTGGCTTTCTGCATTTTAAATTTCTCCCTGGAAAAAAAATGCCATTCAAGGCCCAGGGTGAGACAATCCCTTCTTGAAACCTAACAGACTGTTCAGTTTGAAGTCATATGTTACTACTGATAGTAATTTTATGGAGTAGGACATGTCTATTTGCTTCTGTGTGTGAACAGCTGCAAGTACAGTAGAGCAAAAGGGAAAAAAAAGGCATGAAGCTGCACAAATGAGCTTTAAAGAACACGGAAGTTTAGGGACATTTTTAATTTACATTGAAAAATAAAAATGTCAGGTTTGGGTGTGTAGCCATGCAAAATTATATTAGCAGGAAACACATTCTGACAAAAGCTTATTAAATTGTGAGGCACATGATATTCATCTTAATTAAGGACAAGCATCAGCAAACTGATTTTAAGGTGTCTGTTCTTCAGGAAAATCGGTCATGGGCTTTCATTTCTTAAGGACCATTTCCAAAAAAACTCGGTTTCTTCCATGCTGCGGTTTATAATTTTAAATTACTTGGAGAAACTAGAAAAAAAACATGGACATAAGTTTGAAGCCCACTTAAGCCAACAGGAACCTGACTATTGACCCTACTGGGAGTCCTGTTTTGCTAATGTTTACATGGGACAGAAATGCAAGGTTCAAATGTGATCTAGCTCAACTTCAATCACCTCTATCGGGAAGAAATCCTAAAGTTTCTGGTACGCAGCTAGGACACCTCCTTAAATAGGGGAGAAACTGCCTCAAACCAAATCGCTCTTGCTATTGGATTGCTTCCAAAGTCCACTGATGTCAATGGCAAGACCAAGTAAAAAGAATCCTTCAAAAGCCCTGGCTTCACAGGGCTCTGCATCATCTTCTAAACAGATTAAATTAAAATCAACAGAACTCTTAGGGCTTAAGCTGAGTAAATGATAAGAAAGTTGTAAATACGTTCTTGAAGGGTGAGTTTCAGTCCAACAGCATCAGGCTAGCTTTCTCTGAACAGCTCTATGAACAAACTTGCTTGTTTTCTTTGCACTCAGAAGAAACTCCTAAGCTATCCCGAGCAAACATCCACTCCACATGATTTTTTAACTGGGGAAGAGATTATAGCATTCACAGTGTGCCCTGTTCACCAGTTACACAAACCCAAAGTGAGAGAAAAAGCCTCTGCTGAACCATTTCAGTACCTGACTAGTAAAGCAAATCTTTCACAACCTTTCAGTGTTGGTGACAAACACAGAATGGGGAAGAAAACATCTGGGAAATAATGACAAAGCTGTAACAACCACCACACTCCCAAATTCACCCATCTGTTCATGCACATTTTGCAAATCAAAAGAGATAACATTTGGCTATGCTAAAACACATGCTTCATGCTTTTCCCCCCATTATCTCTACCCATCATAGAATAAGAGTTGACAAAATCATAAACCATTCTGTCCTTAATTAGAACAAGATAATTAATTACCTGACGGTGGTTCTTGGACAATCAGTCCTCCAGCGAGGGTCCGGATAGGTGACAGCACTTCGGGAAGAATGCCTTGCATGAACTGAAGGCGGAAGTCACTTGGGTTGAACACGAAATCTCTTTCATGGGCAATTTCTTGAAGTTCTGCCATGTCAGCGTTTCTCGACCCAATGGCAAGGATCACTATCCGGTTCCTTTTCATCTCTGATGCGGCCTGGTCAACAGCATCCATGGACTTACCACCAGTGATGAGCACCAGCATGGGGAGCACCCCTTCCTCCATCCTGCACCCGGCACTGGCAGTGAAGAAGTTGTTCCTCACAAAGTCCAGTGCCGAGCCAGTGTTGAGTGCCGTACCACCCATGAGCTTCATTCTCTTCACATTAGCCATCACATCCTTCCTGCTCTGGTGGGTGTTAAAATAAAACTCTGGCTTCACAGTGTCTGCGTACTGCGCCACGGCAACTTGGATCAGGTCGGGTCCAACCTCCAGCCTTTGGACAATTTTGGCAACGAAATCACGAATGGCATTAAAGGGGCCAGTCCCCAAAGCGGTTGAGCCATCTATGAGGAAGACTATATCCTTCTTGTTCACTTCAATAACTGCAAGTGACATGAACACAACGTTAGTGGAAGCCTTCACCACACACTGTGCATCAGTTCTACGACAGCAGCTCATCAGCATGTAGGACCTCTTGTTTGGTTGAGGTACTGTTATTCTCAACACCTTTAAAAGGGTCATGCTTTCAAAACAGAATTACTTTTTAGGTTCTACGAGGGGCTAATGAAGAAACCTGATTGAATGTTTCCCCTTTCTAAAACACAGAAAAATGAAGAGTTGCAGGAATTGCATTGTTTATAAACCTTAATATTAAAATATCTACACATGTCAAAACAAGAAAGAAAGGCCAAAGTTCAGGAGAAATCTGGGCACTTAGCTGGCACACGAGATAAAATGAGCAGGTGATGCTCTTGCTCTCTCTCTCTGCAGCAGAGCCATCTGAATTATGCCAGAGAGTGGCTTGGTCTCAGAAGGATTAGGTTCCCAAGAGCAAGGACACAAGAGCCGTCTCCACTTCCTCAACGTACCTGGACTTCAGGACTTCACATCCTACATCTTATTCCATAGCTAACAAAAGCAAATGATGATTTTTCTTAGCACAGCCAGCCCAAGCCATGGAAGAGCTGAATTATATTCTGGTTGCCATGCCTTAAACAAAATGGGTCCCCTTGGGTGCAATCTCTGAAACCTTATTATTGACGATGACATTAGGACACAAAAACCATAATTAGCTTCCCAGTTCCTGGCTAAATTTGAAAGATAGTTAGGGGAGAAAATAAAAAGCTGTTGTGTGGCACTGAAACCAAAGAACCATCATATTTAGTACAGGAAAGAAATGTCATAAGGCAACAGCAAATGTTAACAAGACCAATACCATCATGATAAATGCATTATATGTGAGCATTCTAGGAGATAATCTTAACACCCTCTTTTAGACAGCCCTCATTGACTCTTTGAAGCAGCGAGCCACAGCCAATATTGTGAAGAACACCTCTCACATCATCACCTCCCTGGTTTCATGCCATCGAAGTGAAATACGAAACAACGCGTTGCTTCCAGGTCATGCTGGAGCATTGTGGATCATTGTGTTATGCTGGACTCGGGGTGTTCTTCAATTGCCTACCCAGCTAAGAGCACCTGAGATGAGGCCAGTATTCAAGGCAGCGGGTCCATCACCTCCTGGTCTTGCTGTTATGCCCAGTGCACAACCCGAGGGAAGAAAAGACCCAACATGGTCAGAATCTCACACCCCTTGAGGCAAGTGGTAGCAAATGCTCTTGTCCTGCCTGGGTGAAAAGGGCAGACTCTCAGCCCATCAGGGCTCCTCTGCATGGAAGCTATTTACTTTGGATATGAGCAAAGAACAAAGCTTTGGCTGCAGTCCTCTTTGGCCAGACACCAGCTGGCCACAGAAAGCAGGGCTCCCAAAGGCCGATCTCACAGCAAGTCACCCCAAGGAATGATTTAGAGCTGAAGACAACTTCGGCAACCCGGCTGCCTACTCTTCCCTAGGACCCCAAGGCGTCTACCTCCACCGGCAAAGCGCTGGCCTTTGCAAAAGCCTCTCACAGAGCTGGAAACTGTTCAAGTGAGGACTGTTTGTCAAAATTTGAAGCTTAAAATAACCTGTCATGATGGTGTCAGACACAAAATGATGAGGGCTTGCACAGAACGAACATGGGGGTGTGTGGTGCCCTTCCTGAGCCACAGCCTCATGTGAATTGCTGGTGGCTTGTATCTGACTGCCCCGACTATCAAAACAGAGCTACTCAGAAAGCAACAAGGATTTGTTTAAACTATCACCTTCTCAGAGACATGAGTTTTCCATCATTCATCGCCCCAGCCAAGGTTTTTTTTTTCCCACACCAGTTACTCCAAGGAAGAGAGAGCTGAAAACAGGAAATTTTCTAAAGGGAAAACAAGAGCTGAAAATCCCTGCTTTGTATCACCCAAGAGAGATGTTCAAAGTGCTTCCTTAGCATGACAGCAGCTAGATACCCAAAAATGGAGATCCTGGCAACTTTTGACTTTATATAGAAGTTTGTGGGAAACATCAAAGGGGCTTTGCAGAGATGAGGGAGGCTGGGAAGGAATGGCTCCCTCCGCTACTAATTCCTCTTGTAGCTCTCAAATCCTGCAGTAAGTTTCCTTAGAGAAGAGGAATGCAAGAATCAAAACCAAAACCCACAGGAAGAAACACCCTGTGGTGCTAATTTCAATGGACAGAATTAAAGTAAAAGCATTTAAGCAAGGCTGTACGCATCTCATAGGGCCTGATTCAGAGCCCAGGGAAGCCAATGGCAAGTGTCTAAGGAATTTCAAAGAATCTGGGATCAAAGCATTAGCTTTGACACTAAAAAGCTGGGAATGTCAGAGGGTGTCGGCACCGAACCCAGTCCTATATAGGTCACCTCTCATTGCCAGCTCAGATAACCTTGGTGAAGAATCTTGTCTCATTTAATCATTCGGGCTCCCCCTGGTAGCTAAAGGAGAGGTGAGAAGAAAGGCAGAAAGTACTTTGAAACACCCATCCATCCCAGGAGGACTAGCCGGAGAGCTAAAGTGAAGCAAGATGACTTCAGTGTTTCACAGGAACACTTGGCATCTCAGTGGGTTTGGCACCCCTTTTGAGCTGCTTTGCAATGTCCCGAACCAGTGCTTTACACTACAGACTTCCAAGGCAGCAATGTGAATCGAGGGCATGAGTCAAATTTAATTTCCACAGAAGGGAGGCAAAGGAGATTCCCTAAAACTCCTTTGAAAATGCCAACTTCTTCATTCAGCATATCCAACTATCTGTAAATGCACAGGCTGATGATCCTGCAGCACCTTCCTCAAGTGAGATGCCAATTCGAGTGAAAAAGACACAATTATAGGTGAAACCCAATGTACTGACATTTTTAATCCTGCCATTCAAACCATTAAAAAATGAGTGGGGCAGAAAGAGAGGGTTTCTATTGGCTTGCAAGGGTTCTGGCACACACATTTTAGCAAAACACACACACACTTCAGCTTATGTAGGTAAATACAGTTCTTCTGGGGTGTGAGAAGCAGATGTTCTTTATGTTCCTTCCTGGAATAATCAAGGCAAGGTCATGACAAGATCTTTTAGGCAAATTCCTCCCTTTGGTTTGAGCCACGGGATAGCAATCACATTTAGACATAGATCAGCAAAAGACATCTGGAACACAGTTCTGTATGTCAACATACATCGTGAGTTGAACAGTATGTACAGAACTCCAGACTGGCACTTGAATCCCAAAAGTGTTTTTTGCATTAAGCTTGCTGGTAATTAAATGCAGCAGCTCCAGCCTGGCCCTTCCCTGTGGCCTCTGAATTAAGATGTATTGCGTCTTCCCTTAAGGCCTCTCTATCAGTACATTCAACTTAATCATAAAACTGTACGGTGAAAAACTCAATCATCTACTTCCTCCATAAATCCAGGTATTCGTTGTTCTACCACACCCAAGCTAACATTAGTCCAGAAATAATGACAATGGGGATTCGAGGTCGACAAAGTGATCTGAGTAGGAATATTCTCTTTTCCCTTGGCCTCATGGAAAGCTGTAAACTTTTTCATCTTATGGGTTTAAAGGAAATATAGGTTAGCAAGGTAGGGATTTCTACAAAATAGAAACACTCTACTGAGACTTCAGGGTGGAATTTCACCCTTTTCCTAAGGATAGCACACAGTTTTGATGAGGTATGTAATTTTACCATATATTAGTAAGTTGATAACTTCAACTCTGTGAAACAGGGATCCATTTTACATCCCCATGAACTTCCCCAGTCCAATTGCCTTCTAATGACACTTTCAACTGACATATAGTGCAAGCTCATGTGACATAAATGCTTCCAGAACCAAGCATGCTGCAGTATTAACCCCTGGGTTGCTTGGATATGACTTAAAGCCCATGCTATGCCAGTTACTGGCACAAAAGTTTTCAAAAGATAGTGCACTGGAGAAACAAATTTCTGCACATTAGCCACAAGACTATTTCTCTCTCCCATCGTTTCTCCATAACCAGAGAAGAGAGGTGCATTGCAGAAAAAAAAAAAAACAACCCAAAAACCTTTAATTTTTTTTTTAATGAGTCTTCCAACTGTGCAAAAGCTCATTCATTCATTGAAATGCAACAGTCTAGAAAGGCATACATACCTTCGGTCACAATGGTTGGGGCCTCTAACAAAATGAGTCTTTGGGCCACTCCAACAATGTTGGGCAGTAATAATTCTCGAAGAGCATCAAGGTTACGGATATCCAGGGCAGTAAATGCGAAGCTTCCATCAGTAGCAATCTGCTGCAGCTCTGCACTGTCAGCATTCAGGACCCCAATGCTAAACGAAAATATACTAGCTTGCTTCACCGCTAACAAGCCCTCTCGGATATCATCACTAGACTCTCCACCACTTATCAGCACTAAAATCTGAGGCACTGCTTCCTCTATCCTGCTGCCTCCCGCCTGGGTGAAGAGGTTCTCCACCACAAACTCCAGTGCCGCACCGGTGTTCGCTTCCTCGCCACCGCGGAAGCTAAGTGCCTTCACGGCATCCAGAACATCCGCTTTTGTGGAGTAGCTGTTCAAAGCGAACTCGGTTCTGGGTTGATCACTATACTGCACCACCCCAATGTGTATTTGCTGAGCTCCAACTCTGAGGCTTTCAATCAAATTTACAAGGAAATCACGTATGGCTTGAAAATTGACACTTCCGATGTTGTTTGATCCGTCAATAAGGAAAATAAGGTCAGCGGACTCTTGAGCTTTAAAAAAAGAAACGCAAAAGGTGAAAGCATTAAAATGAGTGATTACATGCAGTTGTACAAGTGTTCTGACACGTTTCTTGGAAAACCAGTAAGAAACATGAAAACGAGAAAACAAAACACATGTTCACTGAGGTGACGTTTGCCTCTTTGTTCTGCATTCTGATTGAATACGAGTTCCCAGCCCCATCCGCTGCCCATAAAGAGACGGCTCGAGCAGGCACAACCTGAGCTGGTGGCTGCAGGGACACGGTGGGGCGCAGGAGGGTCAGCGTTGCTGGCACACGAGGGGAAAACTTGGATAACAGGTATTTCTTTTGGATTCTACTCCGTCCCATACCTTGGCAAACAGGTATTTCTTTTGGATTCTACATCGTCCCATCAGTGGACAGTACTCTCCAAGCGCTTTGACAGAGCCAAAAGGAAAAGGTGGATTTGGGTGGTCACTCACTCTGCAGGTAGCAGGTGAAGATGGTCACATTTGTAGGAAGATTTCCTTATTGCAATCTTTTTATTTGTTTGTTTTGAAATGAAGGAAAAGCCACCATTTACTGGATGCATAGAAAACTTCAGCCTCTCTGCTGCAGTTCTGCTCTTTTGCTCATTAAACAGCGGCTGAATATATTTGCTTCTCCCACCAGGAAGGATTACTATTTGAAATGCATGTTAGGCGCAATTGAAAAGGTTTTGACTATTAGTCTTGCTCTGTCACTCTTTTACCAGCAGATATACAGTGGCATTTGTCCAGCAAGCTGACCCAGGCAACGGTCAACCCGTGCTGCGCAAAAATCATCTCAGATGAGTTATTTTGTGCAAAGATACGTTGATTATTGATAGAGGGGTCTGGTCTGGTTTATTCTTATTCATATGGACTCTGGATATTCAATCAAGAAATGCAGAATCAGGTTAAAACAGGGTGATGAAATCAGTCATGACACAATTATCCAACTCTATTTGTTGTGACCATACCTAGATGATCATAAGCATCCCTTGAGGATACATACACACACCAAAAGAACCCTTAAAACCCAACAAAACCCTTTTGTATGGCATGAACACAGCTGTTGTAGGGGAAGCATTTTTTTTCCCCCTGACTTACCAAAGCAGACCCAAAATACCCTGGTGTCTGCTCTTACTCCATTTCTCAAGTAATGATACAACCAATGTCACCAAGAGCTGTAACGCATGCAATAAGGGAGTGGGGGAAGACCCCAGAGCATGCTCAATTGTTTCCATGCTATTATTCTCCAATCTTGATAAGAAATCAAGGTTCAGACCATTTGCAAATGACTGACAAGGCACATTCGGAAATCCCATCCAACTCTCAGCTTTTGAAAGCCAAAAGCAAAACCACCAGCAAAGCTGGCACAGTTTAGCAAGGCCAGGAATAAACCTGGAGTCTTTGATATTAACCAGAGGTGTCAATCAGCATTTTATCTTTTTTTTTTTTTTTTCTCCCCTCTGTTTAGTTGTTTCCCTAGTAAATGTTTTCATATATCACAATGCCACCGAGAAATTCAAATAACTCTGCAATTCCAGCGACAAAAATGAAGGCTCTCCAGGGCACCACCGCTTCCCTGGGCCAACTCAATGGCCATTGTTGGCTTGGATAACATCAGCATGATCCAGAATTGCAGTGGGCTCTAGGATTTATTTTTCCATCATCCAGTCAAAATTTGGGTTTACTTAGGGTTGTCTTTCCTGTGCCATTTTCAGTTGGGATGTACGCATTGTACTTCATGGTAGAAATGAAAGGAAAAATCTCAAAGTGGTTGTACTTCTTGCTGGTTTAGACACCCTGGATATCTCTTTGAGGAACTGACACCAATGGGTGCTATCGTGGCAACACAGGTCACCCCCGTGGGAGAGGAAATACATGTGAAATGGATGCGTTGGATAATTTGTCATCACCGTATAAAAAAACCTTATACTTCAGTGCACATTTATGGAACAAGCTGGTGCTGGAGGACAAGTGAAAGCATGCTTGTTACACAACTAAGCAAGGAGAGTCAGATGAGACAGATAGCTAAGATTTGACAAAAACATCAGGGCAAACTTAGGGCTGACTTGCGTATTCACACTACTGAGCTCTGGGGACTACCCTATATTGGTGCCCTATATTGGAAATGCTATGGGATGGGTTGTTTTGGGTTTGGCTTGGGGTTTTGACATTTCTGTTTCATGTCAGGGGTCATTTCATCCATGCCATTTCTGCACATTTTAATGCAACATGGAGTTATGAGCTGCGTATCTGATTTCTTAAACCCTCCTGCAGTTACCAGTACCATTCTTGGCACACTACGTGCTGTCATCCGGGCGTTTAGGGCCTGTAACATCTTTTTTTCCTTGTTTAATGCTGCTCCATAGATCGCCCATGCAAGTCACACAGGGGCAAAACTGCAAGAGTAGGATTAGCTTAGGTTTGTGTTACAGGGAGGGAAGGGACTGCTTGCAGGAAAAAGACTTTGAGTAGAACCTAACTTGGAAATACATGGTATACATGAAGTAGGAATTTGCCTTTCAAGCTTTTAAAGAAATGCCTGTGACATATGCGACGGTGTTACCCACTAGTGTACCTAAGAGGAGGTCGAACAGCCACCAAAGGCCAATTTCCCTATGGATTTCAACAGGGAAGCACTGGGGTCCTTCATGGCAATGCCCCTGCAGTGCTGTCAGCAGGCTGGGTATAACATTTGCTTTCCACATATATGGACCTGATTTTCTTTGGATTGGCAGACCTTGTGTCATCTTTTCTGGGGCAGCTGCTCTTCTTCCCTATGGCTTTCACATGGTCTGGGTGTTTGCCCCTGTCAAGCTTTGCACAATAAATAACACACGTTGAGCACAGTGTTTTGGTGTTGCTCGGTGTCATGCAGTGATGGAGAGCACCCAGTGGGGCTGGCGTGAAGGTTAATCAGGCAAGACAACACAGGGAGGATTAATGTTACACTGCCTCATCACACTGCCATTGCCTTACGTCACCCCACAAGCTATTGACCTTCAGATGGAGTCGCAGGAATAAAAAGAAAGGTTTGATCTCTGGGACTTCTGTTTTGAAACACAACAAAGCTGCTCAGAAGGCCCTTTCCACACTGAAATTTCATAAACAAAGCAGGGACAGAAGACCACTGTCTCCTCTTTTTTTTTTTTTCCCAGACAAATCAGGGCCCAGCTTGCTGTCAGGACAGATCCGCTGAAGCCAAAGTGGTTTGGAGAGAGGATTCAGTTATGGGAAGGGTCCAGCATTCCAGCAGGTGGAAGCCATCAGCTTGTAAAGAAGGCATTTGAGTGGCATCACAAAGGGACTCCAACCACACACCTTCTCCAAGTGGACAAGAAGAGAGGTTAAGGGCCAGCTCAGGGTTGGGGTTTTGGTGACGAAGATCCCCACCAAACTGTTTTACAGTCTTCAGCCAAGAACATGAGTTTCTGAAGCAGCATATTGCCTATCTCCACCACTAGCAGCAAGGGGACATCCCGCATAGCGTCCCTGCAGCCAGCAGCAACCTCCTTGGTCTCCAGAGAGATTTCAGTCAGGGCCTCAAAGAGTCATCATCACAGCTGGCATGTTCATCCACTGTTTCCCTGCCTCAGAGGTGGATAGGATGGGACAATTTAATAACTCTGCAGAACTCCCTAGGTTGACATTTTCATGCCATGGGTGCAGAAGGGTGGCCACAACGGCCAGCTGCCCGTTCAAGAGCCCCTGAGCTACCTTCTGGCAGGGTCGCCAGCTTGGTCTGCAAACAACAGCACGCTCAATAGCTACAAACACAGGGCCACACACTTCAAACCTTTGTTTTTAAACCTCTGAACGTCCATCTCAGTCTTGCCCCTAACAAAGGCTTTAAACAGCGCAATGCCAGCAGATACCATGCTGACGGAAGCCATCAGCGGTCGGCCATTACCTGTTATGTCTTTAACCAGTCCTTTGGCCCCAGCCTTTTCTGGAGTCATGGATGAACGGACACTCGCCACTAAGTCTCCAACTATGCCGTGGAGAGCAGTAAAATTCTCTAGGTTGAAAAGGTGGGTATCGAAGGGTTCGCTCGCTATTTCCTTTAACTCCCCTTCCACTGCATCCTGCACGCCGACCGCAAACATGTTTACGCGGGCCGATTTAAGGACAGATGATGGCAGAGCCACATCATCTTGGGATCGTCCATCCGTTAACACTACTATAACCTGGGGGATGCCTTCACTGGCTCTGCTTCCAGCAGCTTTAGTGAGATGGTTCTCGATTAGGTACTCTAATCCTTTTCCAGTCTTGGTGCCTCCCCCCACGTAAGGCATGTTGGCAATATGGGACAGGACGTCTTGGGTAGAGGGGTAGGTATTTAACTGGAACTCTGTGTGGGGGTTTCCGCTGAACTGGACCAGGGCAAAGCGAAAATCATTTCCTCCCACATCTAAAGCTTTTACAACATCATACAGAAACTCTCGAACGAGTTGGAAATGTTCCTTCCCAATGCTCCAAGAGGAATCCACTAGAAATATTATATCAGCCACGGCAATGGTTTTGACAGCTTTAAAAAAACAAATGGGGGTTTAGGATTTTCTACCGGCCAAGTGCAAACATGCCTCCTCCTCCTCCTCCTCCTCCTCCTCCTCCTCCTCCTCCTCCTCCTCCTCCTCCTCCTCCTCCTCCTCCTCCTCCTCCTCACCCAAACGACCGACAGCCTATTTCACATGGTGAAAGTGAAGCTTAGCTTCCCCTTATCGCCCGCAGCAAAACAAGAAAGCGCTGGAGAGAAACCAGGCAGCCATCAGCACCCCAACACCACAGGTGTTGGGGGACAGGAGGGAACAGCATGCAACCTACCATTCCCAGGAGGAGGAGGCGAGATGCTTCTCCCCTCCGGGACCCTCACTGCATGGGTTTGGATGCCTGCCCTGAGACAAAGACACCTGCAGCTTCCTGGGTGAATTTGGGCTTGCTTGGTTTCAAAGCATCTGTGGTCTTCTGTACTTTATTTTAATCATTTTTTTGCTCCCTCAGGGCTTTGCTGGCTCCACAGCGGTGATCAAGGAAGAAAGAACTGCTCGATTTAAGCAGGTCAGGTGCTGGTGTGAGTTTTCCATATTTTCCCCCACTGTTAACACCCATGCTCCCCACTCCCATGCCACCAGCTTACTGTCACAAAGACACCAGCACCCCCTCTTAAAAAAGCAAACAGCCTTTCTGCAGGTCAGTGACAGTACTCTTCTTGCTGCGAGATACCCTCCTACACATGCAAGGAGGGCGAAACAGTTCTGGCCCAGGAGAAAACCCACTTGGAGGCAACTCTGGGTGCACATCCCGCATTTCTGTCCCACCCCGGAGCATCCTCAAAGGCCCACGACCGGCCAGCAACATGCTCGGGAAGGCACCGCGCGTGTTGGCCAAGGTCTGGGTCCGAACGGACCCTCAGCCAAGCGGGAACTGCGGAGCAGGAAGGGAACCACAACGTACCATGGACATGCATGTTAAAAACCAAACGGTGCCAACGTCCTGGTGCAAACTAGCCGCACGCTTGTAGGGGGGGCGAAGGCGAGTGTAGCACTCCAGTCTTACCTGCTTGCTGCTGGGCCTGAACCAAGCAAAAGCCTGAGAGTAGGAGGCAAAACATCGCCACGAAGGGCAAATGTCGGTGTTTCCTCATTTTGGTCTTTTATCTGAGCTCTCCGTTTATTGTCCTCGTTTCAAAGCACCCAACGTGAGACCTGATGGAGAAAGAGAAGCAGAGTGAGAAACAGGAGCGGTGCTGGCCAAGCAGGGCTGAGGCACGAAATAAAAAAGCTAAACCACGTGGTTTGGTGAGGCCTTGGCCAGATTCTGCGTTGTAGCAAGCATTTCTTTGGAAGACAAGTCATTAGGAGTTGGACTTGATGATCCTTATGGGTCCCTTCCAACTCAAGTATACTCTATGATTACTCACATAATTGGAATTTAATCACCCCTGTAGACTTAGGTGGCCGTATCCTTCCCTGTGCTGCCCCCTGTAATACCTAATACAGAGGAAAAACACCAGCCTAGGCTTCTACAACCAACCCTGTTCACCTCAGCCATGGCTGACCACACGATACACCTTGGCCAACACCTTCTCTCTTACTGTTGCCTTTTCATATTTTATTTTGTTTACAAATCCCAAAATAATAATTGCCCTGAACTTCCTTCCTTTGCCTCAGCTCACCTTTTCAGCTGTCCCAAACATACAAATGGAAATTTAATTACACCAGACCCTAGTGAGCCACATGATGTAGCTGTATGTCAAAAAGCCCTTGGACTCCCCCAGGCTTACAGCTCCAGCAGTGGAATAGCCCACACCAGCTGATCATACTTTGGAAAGGCACCAAGAATAATATTTTACATGCCAGAGCCAAAAATATAATTTATGGAAGTTTCTTATCTGCAGTCCACCTGGCAAGCCTTCTGAACTAATGTCTCCTTCAGGAAAGCTGTATATCTGTTGTCATAGAGATGGCCACTTTATTATTTAATCTTAATTTCCAAGCCTACAGAGCAGAAAGCAGCAAGGCTTGCTTAACTAAGAAAATATCCTCCCAGAAGGGAATACAGTGATTTAGTACTTTTTGTTCCCCAAAAGGGGCTCCAATACTTAAGCCAAAAGTGAATCATATATATCAAGCCATTAACTGTGTCACCATTAAAAAAAAAACACCAAAAAACCCAATAATCAGTTTTCTCATCATGATCCTTGCCAGCTCCATGGGGCCAGTGAGGTACAACCCCTAACAGAGCCAAAGAGAAGTAGGGACAAAGCCTAACCCCTCTTTAAGAAAGCCATGGTAGCTACACAGATGGCCATTGTTGGCACAGCCAAAACCAGAACCAAGTGCCAGAAATCAAGGAGAATTCAGAAGTAAACATCTGAACAGCTGATCCCTCTTCCACTGAAGAGGCAATCCTCAGGAATTATGGGAAAGGAGGAGACAACCTCCACATTTTTTCCAAAACCTGACGCAATCCTGACATTGCCACCAGCTCCTTCCATGTCAAAGCTGGGTTGGGGTCTGCTACCCCACAGGAGAAGGGGTCTGCACCATTGAATGCTCTTCCAGGTGCTCCACGTGGCATCTATAAAGGTCAGATATGACTTAGGCAAAAGCTAGGCTCTGCCTTTCCCTCCATGCTTGTGTTTAATAATAACCCCAGGTGGAGAGACATTTAATAGGCCCTCAGAGCCAGCAACCAGCATGCAGCATTAATTAAGATGTGGTAAGTCTTCCCTGTTATTGGCAGCTCCTTGATTTATGGAGACAGCTGCTGCAGCTCAGAGGTATCACTGTAGTTCATAAAAAGGTTTTAAAAAAAGTCATTCTCATTAGCTGGCATCCATCCATCCATCTATCCATCCATCCATCCATCCCCTGGCTATCACAGTCCAAGCCAAACCTCCCAGTGCCTCCAGTGGAAGCAAACACGCTCTGCAGGACTGTGTCCCTGACTTACAGCTCCTTCCCAGGAAACCTAGGTACTCCCAAAGGACATACCAGGAAGGGAAAGATGGGCTCTGCTTCCCAAGGGTGCAGGATTAGCCACGGATGTCACTATGGTGTTGTGGTGGCTTAGCCCTGGCTGGAAGCCAGACACCCACAAAAACCAGTCTATTACTCCCCTTCTTAGTTGGACAGGGGAGAAGATAGATATTAAGAGGCTCAAGAGTCAAAGTAAGGACAAAGAAATCATCCTGTCATTAACGATGCGGGGAAAACAGACACAACACAGAGTGCA
>JAQOTC010000007.1:36796076-36806663 GCA_028554615.1 Rallus crepitans | reverse complement strand
ACTGCTGGCTCAGGGGAAGTTTCTCATCCACCATGACACCCAGGTCCTCCTTATTTCAAAGAGCAAGCTCTTCCTCCTGCTTGCAAAGCAAGGCAGAGATGCTCTGCTAACACAAGGGCAGGGGCACGGGTCTCCTTTTCATTTTGCAAGAGGTGGTTTTCATTAGCTCTAAAGGATTTGCCATTGCTCCTGTCCAAATACTTCTCCCACCACCAGCACCCTGGTTAGGAAGTGGGCCAGGAAATATTTTCTGAAGCTTTTTTTTTTTGGTTTCTTTCTGCTGTTCCCCTAGGCTTTCTGTTTGCCTGTGCCATGTTCCATACAGCTCTTGACTTTGAAATGGCCGGGGAGAAGGGGAGAGGGCAGGAACATCTCTAGAGCTCACAGGGGGGGTGAGGAGAAAGTGAGTTGGGTGGGAATCGAGGTAAGAGAAGAACCTCTTGACTCTGCTTGTTCACATCCCACAGCCCCAGAAAGGAAATTCAAATGCCACTGCAAAATCTCCCTCCTGTCCTCAGGGCCTGAAGGCGTGAGAGTGGGTTCGATGCTGGGTAAGCCCCAGGGATGCTGGGAGCATCCCAGCACCCTGGGTGTGACAGCAGGAAAAGGCTTAAGAATGAAACCAAAAACCTTGTCATCTCCCACGTGACTGGAGGGAAAACCCTCCCTGGGAGGAGAAATGGTTCAAGACTAACTGGAAAGGGGGTTCTTTCCTTCCCCCCTGCCCTCCCTCCTTATGTGTTATAATTTAAAATTGAATGTAAGAGAAAAGCTTCACCTAGTAGGAATTGTTTGGAGCTATTTTTATTAATGTTGCTCATTAAAGTATATCACTGGTGTTACTGGAGTGTGCTGCTTCCTCCCCAGTGATGCCCTTTGAAGCTTCTACCTGTGCCTGAAAACATTTTGCTTTTGCTAAAGCAGTGATTTCTTAAAATCATTGTTCTGTTCTAACATTTCTGAGGCTAATGCCACTAATAAATCCTGGCAACAGGCTAATCCCAGAAGCAGTCATCAAAGCAAGGCTCCACCCTGTGTATTATCAGAGAGCACATATCTATATACTCTTAATATCTATATACTCTTAATCTGGGGCCTGTAGGAGAGATCATAGCTCAAAGACGGACCCTCAGAGCCCTGGCCAGCCACATCCTGCAGAAAGCCCTTCTCCTGGAAGAGCCGTTCAGTGTCTGTGATGATGAGAAACAAGCTGCTCTCAAGTATGTAAATATTTTTTCCTCTCTAACACAACGTGCAGTTTGTGGGTCAATAAACTCTAGTGTGAACTGTGCTGCTCAGCTTCTAGGGAAGATGCTAACTGAGCTCTTCTTCAGGGCAAAAGATAACTTCTTGGAGCATGCCTGAGATGTGTTTTTTGGCCAGCACAGAGGTTACCAGAGGCTGCTTTGGGTTGCTAACCTTTTCTTGCATTAGAAGCTTCTGGGTGATGCCTTGCACAAGGGGATCACAAAGAACGAAGCAAACCACCTTTCCAAGTCTTGCTCTCTACGTCCAGTGGCATCTCTGGAGTCCTGTGCTGCACAAAAAGCCGTTTGAAACGGGCTGAGTTTCAACGGCTCAATGAAACTTCCCATTTCATGATGGAAAAGCCTGTTACTGGTTACTGGGCAAGCGAAGTGAGGTGGCTTGAAAAGAGCTGGAGTCTGAGAGAAGCCAGAAATACTCGCTGCCCACGCGGGCGGGGTGATGTAAGGGCAGACGAGCTGAAGAGGAATTAGAGGGAATTATTCATAGCCATGAATGAGCGTTATGTTTAGTGGGGGAGATATGGGGAAGGAGGGGGGGAAGGTCTGAGGGCTGGCTGTAGCCAGCTCATTGGAAACCTGTGGTCATTGTGCCCCGGTGTTGAAGAGAAACCATCGTGTGTCATGCTAAGAGGAAACAGGCAGTGTAAAACTCTATGGATGCATCCCAGTGCTCGGTGGGGGGGGGTGAGGGGAGGGGTGGTATGTTCTTGTCAAGGTTTCCTATTAAAGGAATAAAAATATATGTATTTGTTGTGCCTGGGGGGCATGGGGGGAATGTTTATGGTAAAGGGAGTTTTCCACGAGCATCTCTTGCTTGCGGACAGGGGGAGAACAAAGCTGGGGGAGCAGCAATGCTGGAGTCTTCACCACCCCATGGGGGCAGTGACCCGCACCCCAGCCTTGATGGGGCTGCTGCTTCCCTCCTGGGGCACCAGATCCTTAATCATCCCTCACCATGCTTGTCCTGGGAGGTGATCTGCCCAAAATGCAGATGCTCTTCAGCCTTTGGAGCCGTGCTAAGCAGAGTAGTTTGGGTTCAGCTCTGAACAGGAGGCTGCTGAAGAGCTGTGGATTCAGGGGAGGACAAAGCCTCACATTTTATCTAGTGTTGGGGGTTGTAAATTTTATCCAGTTTTGTAAATTGGATATTAGGAAAACTTCCTTCATGGAAAGAGTGATCAGGCATGGGACCAGGCTGCCCAGGGAGGTGGTGGAGTCACCATCCCTGGAGGGGTTCAAAAAACATGCAGATGTGGCACTCCAGAACACGGTTTAGGTTGATATGGTGGTGTTGGACAGATGGTTGGACTTCATCTTGGGTGTCTTTTCCAACCTTAAAGCTTCTATGGTTTTGCTCAGGGTGATGACAGGCATTTGGGCAGGGTTGGGGCTTTGTTCCTCTCACATCACGCAGCTTCTTGGTTTCTTCACTGGGCTTAATCCCTTTGGCTTCACCCCACGTCTGATAGTCCCTCTCAGGTCTTTTGGGCCTTAATATGGGGCTTGTGTTTCCCTTCCCAAGGGTCTGAGTGACTGTGGGAGCTGTCAGGGTGCGGGCAGCAAAGCTTTGCTCCCGCAGCAGCGTGCTCTCCTCCCTGGGGATGCTTGTGGTGGGCAGAGGTGGCTGCTGCTCCCAGGGGCATCAGGGCTCTGCTGCAACACCCAAGGGTGACACCCTATTTCCTGGAGATAACAAAAAGTGGTGTTAGTTACTCAGCATCCTCAGGGGGTGTTGGATCCTGCCGTATCTGCTGCTAATTGTACCCAAGGGTGGGACACACTTGTTTGTCCTCTGTGGGGAGGAGGTGTCCTTGCTGTCCCTAGGTGGGTGGCAAGGGAGCCCTTCTGGGTGGGCTCAGGGGTCCAGGCTGTGTAATCTCACTCTGTTCCTTTATAAACATCCCATTGCTTGATGGGGAGCTGATATAAACAGTGTCTCCACTTCATGGCTGGTTTGTTTGGAGTTAAAACCCCAGGAAGCAGCGTGTATGCGGTCGGTGTGGATTTATTCCTCGGGTGCTTGCCTGTGATCTGCAGATGGGACAGCCCATGCTTGAGATGTTTGTGTCTGAGGCACCTGGAGATGCTGAATTTCTAACAAGGAGGTAGAACCTTGTAGAGCCAGCGTTTGGGAGATGCTGAATTTTCACCTCTTAATGGCCAAAGGTCCTTCTGGAAGCTAAAAATCCGTGGATGTTGCCCAAATCCATCAAGAAACTCAGCTGGGTGTGTTTCTGCCTGGTCTAGGAAATCTTCAGAGCAATGTATCTTTCTTCATGAGCCGCATCAGGGGTGCAGCCTCAGACATCAGATAACTTCACACCAAGCAAATACCAGCTCTCAGCACTGCCAGGTTATTCCCACACAAACAAATTCAGTAAGCTGAATTAACATCAGCACCAAACTGAGGTCTGACACTAGGAGAAAAATCCAAAACAAGGCTGCACAAGCAACCAGATACAGGCTCCCACTCTAAAATCTGGGTCCAACTGGGTTAAAAAAGCTTTAATGAGTAATTTGCCTGGGGAGAAGAGTGCTGTTTTCCTGAAGTTTCTAATTTTGGCGAGTGGATTTGTTGTCTGTTGGATGCTCTGGCTGAGGAAGCCAGCCTAGCTTTGCAGAGCCAAAGGGGAGATTGAGTCTCTTTGTCCCTTAGCTCAGTTTTGGGGAGCAAGCGTTGGCTGTGGAGGCTCAGAAGTTTATGGAAGCATCTCCTGATTACTGGGCAAGCTCTGTGGCATCCATCTGGACCACCGCCTTCTCCTGCGGCCACCTACAGTTCTGGTGGTGCAGGGGCTTTTCCACAGACCCCCTTCGTTCCCCAGGTTGGGGATATCCCTGGATGGGAAAGATCAACCTGTCCCGGGGCAGGAAGAGGTGGGGATGGCTTTGCATGGTTACCGTCGCTGTTTACTGCCTTTTCCAACCGCTCGTGGCAGAAGTGAGTGGAAAAAGAGCCTTCAGCTCTCCTTATAAAGCCCGGGGCCGGCAGGCTTGCCAGCCCTCCTAAAGCATCCTCTGTCAAACGCCTCATTCATCCATCCTGCAGCAGGGACACGTGAAAATCACGTCATTTCCCTGAGGCAGAACAGCAGCACGTCTGTCCCTAAAAAAATAAATAATAATAAATCCCCAGGTTACCTAGCAGCAAGTCACCTGTGGGCAAGCTGGAGCAGGCTGATCTTTACGGGATGGAGCATCTGTGGGAGGGAAAGTCAGGAGGAGCAACCCTGGGTGCCAGCAGAGCCCCATGGAGGAGTTGTGGCTCCCTGTAACCCATAAATAACGTGGCCAAGCATGCTGTGCCCTTCCCTGTGGGATAGCAAGTCACTGCTCTTAGAATCATAAAATCACAGAATCGTAGGGGTTGGAAAGGACCCCAAGAGATCATCGGGTCCAACCGCCCTGCCAAAGCAGCTCCCCAGCTCATAGTTTTTAGGAAGGAGGCGTGTGGAGAGGGCGAGGCTGTAGCAGATGATGCTCTGTCCTAATTTCTCTCTCCAAAACCAGTGGGGAACTGTCAGTCTCCACCATTTGCCTGTGAAGGTCAGCTTTCCCTTGGTGATGGCGGAGTCCAACCTGCTCTCCAAAGTTCGGATGCTTTCACATGGGATGTTTTATCCTCCCGCAAGCGAGCATGGCTGAAGCAAGTCTAGTCCCACCCCTCCCAAATGCATGTAGTCTCCACCATCCTGTCCCAGTTTTGGGCTGAGATGGTTTTAGTAGGGCTAACAGAATCATAGGGGTTGGAAGGGACCTTGAGCGATCATCGGGTCCAACAGGTCAGTGTCCAGATGGGGCTGGAATCTCTCCAGAGAAGGAGACTCCACACCCCCTGGGCAGCCTGGCCCAGGGCTCCCTCACCCTCACTGGGGAAAAGTTCTTCCCCATGTTGATGTGGAACTTCCTATGCTCCAGCTTACAGCCATTGCCCCTTGTCCTGTCCCCACAGACACTGAAAAGGGGCTGGCTGATTCCCCCTGGTGATGTGGAGCTGGGTCAGCAGAGGCTCTCTGGGCACAGGAAGCCACCCCTTCAGACCATTTCAGGGCTTTGTAAAGGTTGCAGAAAGCCGCAGCCCAGCAGTTTTGGGTGCAGAGTGCTGCTGCAGCAAGGTAGGCACGTTCCAGGGCAAGGTCTTGTATCCAAGATAACTGACTCTTGAGGTCAAAGGCCCAGCTTTGCCTTCATGGAACTCCCCAGTGTGCATAAGCTCTTGTGAGACCGGAGACTGCGTGCCAAGGAGCTGCTTGGATGCTCTTGCTTTACTCTGCATGTGATTTTCCTTGCTTTAGCAAACACTCGTGGCTCTCTGGTCCTCCAAACAGGGAGGAGAAGGATGCCATGCGGCCAGCGAGTGTTACCCAAAACCCACCAGCACTTCTTTCACTAACTTCCCCTCCCCAATCACAGTTAACTGCATCAAGCTTTCCCCCCCCTCAAAGCTTCTGGAGCTCCTATTTTGTCCTGTGGCGCCAGCAGCTTCAATTCCTCGATCTATTGAACTTATTGTTCTCGAATTAGCAAGGCTCGCGTGCAGCCTGGCTGCTGTTGGCATGTGTTCCCCTGCTTGGTGGGGTGTTGTGCCAGCAGTGTCTCACATGGAAGATGGTTTTCCTGTTGCTGCTTGCTGTCAGCAC
This sequence comes from Rallus crepitans, assembly GCA_028554615.1. NCBI lineage: Eukaryota > Metazoa > Chordata > Aves > Gruiformes > Rallidae > Rallus > Rallus crepitans. Next base: position 36,800,755 of record JAQOTC010000007.1, on the reverse strand, counting down.
CCGAGCAGCTTTGTCGGGGGGGGGGGGGGGGGGGGGGGGGGCGCAGCAGTGTGCATCACAGGGAGGTAGACCCCCCCAGGTCCTGCTTCGTTTGCAAGGAATAAGGCAGAGGTGCTGGCAAGGAGGCAGATGTTTGGTGAATAATGAGGTTGGTCGGTCCTCCCAGGAAAGAAAGCACTGGTGGTTTGCCAGCTGTCCCAAAATCACTCCTAATGTGAGTCAGACATGGAAGTAAATGCTAAGGGAGTTCGTTGCCCTCAAGCACAAGGTTCCAGAGATGCATTGCTGTACCTGGGATGGAAACCCAGAAATACAAGAAGAAAACGCCTTATACGTGCTTATCCCTAGCTCCAAGAAGCAATCTTCATCTCTTGCTCAGCCAAAGCCTGCCAGCACGCTTGAGGCACTATCGGCTGCAACCTGGTCCTCTGGACAACCACATCCTCCAGCCTTTCCCCCAAGATCTGGCATTGGAGATGAAGAGCTCATCCTCATGCCCGGCTTTGAGGAAGCCTTGCTGCAGGTCCACCTTTGCTCGAGGTGGTGATTTACGTGCCTGCCCCAAACCTCTCTTGCTGTGCTGATTCAAGGTGAAGTTCTCACCAATCAGACAATAACAGTGCTGTGTATTGGGTGCTCATGGTCCTTTTTTTGCCTGTGAGGGAAGCGTTATCCACTGTGACCGAAATGCTGCTGCCAGGCTGGGGCTTCAGCCATCGTGTACAGCCCTTTCTAGCCTGTACATCCAAAATCACAACCGTGGAGATGGTGAAAGCAGCTTGTAGCCCTCTCCAGGAGGAGGCGAGCACCCTGACGATGGGCTGTTGAGACAGGGGCTTAAATTCCTCTGTACCCTTCCACCCCCATCTGCTCCAGCGCTTCATGCTGGTCCAAGCACAGCCTCCATTGGGCTCCCCTTAACCTTCCACCTCAGTGAGGGCACCTGCTTTGGTAACAACAGGCTTTTGGCTGCTAATGATGTCAAGAGTGACCTAGTGCCCACCAGCTCTGCCAGCACCCTCCTGGGGGTGAACATATTATTAAGCCACAGTTTATAACCTGCCTTTTTCTGGAGATGCCACCAGTGCTGGGCACGCACCTTGGTGGCTCAAGCATGATGGAAAAGACTGTATCCTGCAAAAGCTCAGCCCAGGTTGCACCATCTGGGGCTGAAGCTGTCCATCTGCTTCTCCAAATTGTTGGTCATCTCCCCTCCCTCCCCCAAGTCTGTGCACACACACCAGAAGGCGAGCTCTGGCAGGGTATTTACATGATCCCAAGGAGAAGACATGGCAGCTCATGGACTAGTGACTGGGCCACGCTGAACCAGGGTGCAATGACAGCCTCACAGAGCATCCCGCTCCCTCCAAAACCCAGCACCTAACAGCCACAAACATGCCAGCTGGTGCCCCTGGTTCAAGGGAGGAGAGTGGCGGGGCTGAGAGCCACCCGTTGCGGAGCCAACACCGGAGGATTTCTGAGGATCCGAGGCACGGCTTTAGTAATCTGACCTCCTCCTCTGCTCTGCAGCAGGGGGGGCTTTGGTGGAGCAGGAACGTGCAGTGATGTACAGAGTACAGCATGTACGCTGCGCGCGCTGACAGCAGCGTGTTCTCACCAGCTTCTCCGCTGATGTACGCTCTCGAGCGAGCCGCCGCCAACGGCCGTCTTTGCTGGGCCCTGGAGGAGTGCAGGCCTGCTCAAGGAAACATCTGGCCAGCCCGCTTTGCCAGCTCCCCGCTCCGTGAAGCCCCTGCATCGAATTAGGTGTTTGCAGGCTGGATGAAAAGGCGTTGTGTGTGAAATAACACACCCTGCTGAGGGTCGCATCTCGGAGCAAGAGGCGGGGACTTCTGCAGGGGGCTGATGCTTAGGTCCTCTGGGAAGGCTGATCTGGCCAAGGCCTTTACATGAGGAGACTGTTTCCATCAAGGTGATGCAGTAGCTCTGTACCTGCCGGGTGGGGGGGGGATGCTTTCCATGCACCATATGGGCACCATCCCAGCAGCTGGATAAATCCACTGTGAAAGGGAGCAAGCTCAGAAGGTGTTCAGGGAGCACTTCTGAGCCCAACATCTCCCAAGGGTTGCTGACTCCCTTGGTGTTTTGGGGGCTTGAGGTGTGTTACGTGGCTTTAAACTGACCTGTATTTCATCCATCTGTGCTCTGGAGGAGCCTGAGAGGGGTACTGTTTGGGGTCAGGGCTGGGCAAGGCGTTGTAGAAATGTAGGGTAGGAAATCATCTATGTCCCCGGGGGTCCAAAGGACAAGACAAAGAGAAGGGGGAAACGCTCTTTTTCCCACTAAACTGGGTCCCTGTGTATTGCAAACTGAGGGGGTGGCTGCAAACAGAGAGACAAAATCAGCCCTGATGACTTTATTTTTAATGGGGGTGGGGTACTTAACTGAGGGTGCTCAGGGTGGGTCTGGGTATACAGCAAACAAGGGTCAGGTCTGCTTTGGTATGTAGGAGCAGGGGTGATTTTTACATAAACGACATGAAACTCCTCACAGCAATGCCAATTTGGCTTCTATTCCACTAGGATGAGGAATACCAGAGAGAGAGGGGCGGAGATTTGGGAGGGTTTTCCCCCCCTCCCCTCTCCCCTGTAAGAGGCCAACCCTGGCTGGACTTCACCGGTCATGGGATAGCGCTTGGGATTTTCCTTCTCAACCAAGAGAAGTAACAGGGAGGAGAAAAAGGCACTTGTAAGCTGCCCTCTCAGAAGCTGGGAGAACTTTCCAAAGGTGAAAAAAAAATAAATTAGGGACTCTTAGAGGTGGTGTTTGTTTCTTTTCCATGGTTTAAGCTTTTGGGAGGGTGGGGAGGACACTTCTCCCTTGACAGTACCTGGCAAGAGAGCTGTAAAAGCCTTGTTTATGACCCAGAAATGTGCGGTGTAGTCAGCTATAGACAAAAATCCCAGTGTTTTGTCTCCATGACCAGCCCCAGGCTGAGGTGGTGGAACATAGGGGGTGGGCCCTAGTTCAGGAGGATGGGCTGAGCTGCTCCCGGGCGTCACCTCAGTGGAGATGGTGGTTCCCTGAGGTTGCCTGGGGGTGGGGGGGCTTGTGAATAAATCCTCTAGAAAGGAGGTCCTGAGTCTGGTTGGTGGGAAAGAAAGTGGGTAGAGCTGTTCGGTGGTGTCTGATTTTTGGGCATGAACATTGTGCCCAGAGCTTGTCTGATGCTTTGGATGCCTCCAGCTTCGGGTCATGGCCGAGGTGGGCCGTGACCTTACATGAAACAGAGTAAGGGGGGGGGATGGCTCCAGCACCCAGAGCTGAGGTAAATCATTTGGGGTGATGGGGAGCGTTAATATACTTTGCAGATAGATAAGGCTGACAACCAGGAAAGGGAGAAGGGGGAAAGCACTGAAAGGAAGTGTCCATACCATCAGGGATGGAGATTTCCTTTGGGGTCCATGTGCAGATCAGAGCACTTGGCTTGGGAGCAGTGAAAAAAGAAGAGCTGCCTTTGCAAAGTGAACACCCTTTTAGTATAAAAGGTCCTTTTTCATGTGCTGGCTTCCCCCTGTTTCCTGCCTGTATTTTTTGCTGGACTCCACGAGGTGGCAGAAGGAAACTGCTCTCTCCAGAGGAGCATCCCATTCCCGGCCTGCTCCAGCTCCCCAGGCTGCATCTCTCAGTACTGGGTGTGCACCAGTAGCTGGTTGAGGGGCTTCAGCTTTAGCCTCCAGCAGAACTGGAAATATCCTACGTGTGTGTGTTATTCCTTCTTAGCTCAAGCAATGCTCTCCTAGGTGCCCAAGGAAGGACACGATGCTGTTGTTGTTGGGAGCCTGCAAAACCAGCAAGGATTTGGGGCTGGTTGTGCTTTGGCAGCTGTACCCGTGCATTGGGGCCATCGTTGCACCCCAGGATGAAATCTGTGTTGTGCTGGGGAAAAGCAGCAAGGATGGGAGCCTGGCTCTGGCTGGAGCTTTGACAGGAATGCCATCAGAACAGGGAACCAGAGCTACAGAAGCATGGGAGGTGGATTTTCTTCCGTCGAGGGGAGCACGTTTGCTGGCTGGGATGGACTCAAAAGGCTTCCCTTTCCCTTACCCACCAAGGACCCTGGCAAGACAGCTCCACTTCTCCCCCTGCTCACCACCCTGGTGCTGCTCCCCCAGCCTGGAGCTAGCTGTGCTGTAGCCTGCCAGCTCCATCGTGCCCTGCAGACCATCCTTCAGCCCCTCCAGCCAGCGTGTTTCTGTATCTGCCCTCTCCAGCCTGAGCAAGTCCTGCCTGTGTCAAGCCACCAGAAGCTAGACGCTTCGATTTTGCATCTCCTTGTGAAGCAAAACCCCCCCAGGCTGCCTTCCCAAAGCGTGCCATGGATGCCTCTCCAGCGCCAGCCTGCTCCCCCTATCGCTGTTATTCCCAGGGTGAGGCAGCTCGGGTTGGGGGGAGGGAGGGGGGGGAATAGGACTCATATGACCCACCCAAAACCACACAGGCACAGCCAGACTCCTGGTTTTCCCTCCAGCTTGCACGCTCAGCAGCTGGAGGGAAAGAAAAGCAGCTTATGTTCATCTATTGCCGGGTGTAAGGAGAGGATGTTGATAAGCAGATGACTTATCTGAGCATCTCCAGTGGCTGAGCTGTGTCCCACAGAGCCAGCGTGCCACGGGTAGTTCCTGTGGGTTACAGAGCTTTGCTGGGGGGGGGGGGGG
>JAQOTC010000007.1:36759313-36771709 GCA_028554615.1 Rallus crepitans | reverse complement strand
CTGGGATGGAGGAGGTGAGAGAGCATCCTTCCCTGGACAAGTGAGAGCTTCTTTCCTCCTTGGAACTGTGAGGGGGTTCTGTGAAGGGCTGTGTCAGTGAAGGCTGTGGCAGCCCTATGGTGACTCTTGGCACCTGTAATGCAGATGGGGTGGCCCTGCAAGGGACAGGGCTGTGTAGCACCCATTGCTTACTTGGGCCTTGCTCTGCCCCCAGCCCTGGTTCTTGTGTGGGTGATAAATCAGTGGTTTCCCCCAAGGGTGGGCTGTGACCCCCCATCCTGTGGTGCAGCCCCAGGAATCCAGGGCTCAAATGGGTCCAGCAAGGTGAATCATAGAACAGTTTGGGTTGGAAGGGACCTCTAAAGGTCACCTAGTCCACCTTCCCTGCAACGAACAGGGGCATCTTCAACTGGATCAGGTTGCTCAGAGCCTCATCAGACCTGACCTTGAACATTTCTGTGGAGCAGCAGCTCTGCTCCCTGCTGCCTCCAGGCTCCCTGTAGTCCCTGACATCCACCCAGGTTGGGGAAAAGCCTTGCAGACAAGCACATAGCACCTTCACAGGATCATAGGGGTTGGAAGGGACCTCCAGAGATCCTTGAGTCCAGCCTCCTCCATCAGGGCGATAGTCTCTTTATTTGCATCCCAGTGTAAGGCCACTGGGATGTACCTGCTTTGTTCCAGAAGGATAACCCCTCCCTTTTTGGCCAGGAAGGGACAGAGAGGAGCTGATGTGCATCTGGGGCAGCGGTTGTCTCCAGCTGGGGGCAAGGCAGCAAGGCCACACTCCCCTCTGCAAGTGGAAAGCTGCTGGAAGAAACAGCCAGGCTTTGCTTCTTGGAGAACGCTGGTGCTGGAGGGTTGAAAAGGCCCCTGTGCCCCCAGGATGGGCTCTGACCTTGCTCCAGGGTTGTGGGGGAGGGTCTGGCTGAGCTGGCCTTGTGCTTCTGCATCCTCCTGCTTTGCCATTGCTCCTCTCAGAGACCTCATCCAGCTGCCTGAGGTCCTCAGAGCCGGCAGCACCCTGTCCTCCCCATGTCCTCCCCCAGGTTGACTGCTGACCTCCCGCTCAGGGATGGGGCAGATGCCTTCTCTTGTTCCCACTGCAGCAGCTTTTGGGCTAGGAAGAAACATAAGGTGAGAAAGGGCTCATTTCTCCTGCCAGTGGGGTGAGATGTGATGCCTGCCCTGTCCTCCCCCAGGGAGCCCCTGGTTGCCCGTACTGTCCCACAGGAACCGTGTTGGGTCTCTGCTGGACAATGGGGCCACCGTTACACCTAGGCTGGACATGAAATCAAAATAAAGCTGTGGCTTTGGGACAGGGCCTGAAGTACATGTTGGAGCATCCTGGGATGGGTCTGTCCATCCTTCTGCCCTAAGAGATAGGGCTCCTTTCACAGAACCCATGGACTGCTGTGGCTGTCACCCTCGCAGCTGCTGGGTACAGCACAGGCTGGGCAGCCTGGGAAGGGCCTCAGTGTCAAGCATGAGCAACAAAGGGGTGAGCTTTGCAGGGGGTAAGGGGTTTGCAGCCTGGGAGCAGGGGTTTGGAGCCTGGTGCCTCTGCCCTCACCTACACCATCATGCAACTCACCTATGGCTGTAAAGACATCGTTTACTTGGTGGTTGGATTTTGCAGATGTCTCCATGAACAGGAGGCCTTTGGTCCTTGCAAACTCCTCCCCTTCCTAGGTGGAGACAAGCAGAGGTTTTCCCCCAGCCCCCTCTGTGACTGCTTTTTGGTTATGGCAGGTCAATCATTGTAAGCCTTCTAAATCCTCAGCTTTGCTAGGACATATCCTAGCACTCGCCGGGATGATGAGTGATGAGGGGGCCTGGGAACTCCCCATGGGTCCTCACCTCCGTGGAGACTTCTCGCTCAGCAGCAAGGTCTGTCTTGTTGCCCACCAAAGCGATGACAATTTCATCAGGAAGGAATTCCTTCTCCAGGTCCCTCAGCCACAGCTTTGCTCTGCTGAGTGTTTCCTGGAGAGTTGGAGACAAAAAACCACCCAGCAGCCTGGTTAAACCTTGGCCTCAGGCATAGCAGAGCCAGATGGATGACACCAATCAAAGAGGGTGTGAGAAGGTGTGGTGGCAAGGCTTTGATTGCACCCTTCCTCAGGGAAACAAGCTGCTGGTCCTCAAAACCCTTTAGGGATAAACTACCCTTGGATGGGATGGACCTTTTCTGTGTGGCAGCAGAAAGCACCCCTGGGGTGGTCCTGCATGGGCAAGGACAGTCCTTGGTGCATCCATGTTATCCTCTCAGGTGGTACTTCTGCTCCACAAAGGCCAAACCCCATTCCCTGGGCACCTCTGCCCCACAGCGCAGTTTCCATGCGGATGAGGTCCCCGTCCTTACCTTATTGGTGATGTCGTAAACGAGGAGAGCAGCGTGGGCACCCCGGTAGTAGAGGTGGCAGACGCTGTGGTACTTCTCCTGGCCCGCCGTGTCCCAGATCTCAAGCTTGAGGGTCCCTGCCTCCAGGCTGAGCGTCTGTGTGAAGAAGGAACCTGCAAGGACGAGGCAGGGCGCGTGTCCGCTCGCAGCAAGGGGCACAGGAACTCAGATCCACTGCTCTGAGGTCAAACCCTTCCCCAAGGGCTGCCAGCGGTGCTTTAAGGCACAAAGTTGGGCTTCTCCTAAGCACCACTGATGGGCTGGTGTGCTGTGAGGCAGGGCGGCTGTTGGTGAGCCAGGAGCCCTTCCTGGCAGAGGGTCTGAGCGAATGCCACAACAGTTTTGAGGTTAGATAGTTCTGAGCTTTGCAGAACAGCCCCAGAGACAGGCAGCCACCTCCAACTTGCTGGCGGGTCAGACCTGTGAATAACTAGGAATAACTTCTAGAAAGGGCTGTCACCAGAGGGAAGCCTCTGTCCCTACTCACAGGGAGCAGGTGGATGCTTATGGACCACCCAGACCAAGGCAGGGGGACAGTTCTGCACTTCCTTGTTCCCTTCCACCAGCAGTCCAGGTGGGACCACAACCTCTGTGCCTTCTTGGGGCAGAACGTGGCTGTGTCATGTAAAATGGGTATCTGTAATGTCTGAGTGTGGCAGGCAGTGGTGCTGACGCGACCCTACCAGGGAGGCAGCTTGATCCCAGCAGGCATGTTGCCCCAAGGGAAGATTTTAGAGGGAGGAGAGCTCTTGGAGCTCTCCAGATGGTTTTTACCAAAGCTTGAACGTGTGGGGGCTGTTCAGCATGTCTGGTCAGGGCAGATTCTCTTCCCCTTTGCCAAAGCATGGGGTTTGCAGCCTGTCCAGGACATGGGGAGGTCTGTGGACAGCCTGGAGCATCCAGATGCCTCTGTGAGCCCACCATTGGGCAGTGCTGGGGGTGGTTCCTGAGCAGCTACCTCCTGGGCTGTCCTGCCTGCTGGTACCCTGGCCCAAACCTCCCTGCTCCAACAGGACACCAAGGCTGGGGCAGCTCACAGGCAGGGGAGACTCTCCTGGGGTGCTGGAGTAGCTGTGAGGGTGGCACGGGAGGCAATCCTGTGAAGGGCAGATAGGACACACAATTTGGACTCCAGGTTTCACTCATTTTGCTGCCCACCTGACCCCAGAAAGCAGAGCAAAGCCAAGCCCAGCCCATGAGGATGCAGCTTTGCTTACAGCCTGCTGCTGAGGAAAAACAGGCTGCAGAGATCAGGAGGTGACAGCAAAAGGGGAGGTCTGGCTTTGGGCAAGGAGTACCAAGTGCTTCTTCCACATCCCCCCCAAGGAAGGGCATCAGGCCGGGTCTCTTGTCCAGGGCCATCAAGCTACCGAGGCCGCTCACTCACATCCCACAGTTGGCAGCGACTCCTTGAAGTCATTTTTCACGTATCTGTAGGCCAGGCTTGACTTGCCCACTGACGTGCTCCCCAGAAGAACCACCTTGTGGATGTTGGTGGGGTGAGCTCCCTCCGGGGAGGTACCTGGCATTGCTCTCAGCGCCGTGCCCTGCAAGGAAACAGCTCCACTCAACGTGCCTCCGTGGTGACCCTGGGTCCAGCGGCTGAGCCTCTTGCACCATCTCCTGACCAGCAGCAGTGAGGCAGGTGAGGTCTAACCTTAAAATAGGCTACAATAAACCCACTAATATCCCAGATCAGGTTTAACACCTCAAGCCCTCTGCCACTGTCAACTATGACCAGAGGGTGGAGATCTTTAGGAAGAAACTTGATGCAGAAGGCCTTGGATGTAGAGAAGAAGGAAGGACTCGCTGCATTCCCTTTAAACAGAGGGCATGATGGAGTTAAGGGCAGAGGGATATCCCCTAAAGATGTGCCTTGCTCTTGAGCATGCCTCCTTCACCAAAGACCTGGTGAAGAGCTTCAGCTGATGTTCCAGTTCTGTTGTGGGTAGAAGTTACAGGAGAAGGAGCTTAACTCGGGCTGGAGGTGTGCTAAGGTGTTGAGGTGATGCTGCTACCAGCTCACCGAGGACGCTGCCCAGGACCTCAGGAGCTGATGGGCTTTGTGGCAGCACTGCTTTGAGCTGGCACGCTGCTCACAAGGGTGGAAAAGCAGGAGCGAGAGGGTGGCAGCACACAGAGCAGGCAGCACGTGCTGCTCCACCACGGATTAAAAACAACCCTGGGCAGACCAAGCCTGTGAAATCTCACACCCTGGCCCATGGACCGTGACTCTGCATTGCTCAGGGTGGAGCTGTGCTGCAGGGTCACTGGGGATGGTGGGGGAACATGATCCCAAAAAAGCAGTTGCCTCAAAGCTGATTCAAAGAGCTGCTGCAGAGTGTTGGTCCTGCCCTAGGAAGTGGATGGTCACTGGAAGCCCTTCTGGGTGGCACATGTCCCCCTCTCCCAGCCCTGAGCTCAAGTACGTGGCACTGCCTGCTTTGGTGGGAGCTGTCAGTGCAGGGGGGCAAGTGATGCTGCGTGGCAGCTAGCCAAAGCTTCACCCTGGCCTCTCCAAAAAGACTCAGATCTCATGGAGAGCTATGCAGGAGAGAGGGAAGTTAATGCAGAGCTTGAAGATGAAGAGTCACAGGATGTCAAACTGGGCAGGAGAGGGCATGAGGCAACCTTGGATGCCTATATCCACCTCACACGCCACAGGAAAGAGGGGAACACACTGCCAGTGAGCTGTAACTGCTGCAGGTGGAGGTGGGATGTGCCTCCTGTAGAAACCTGATCTTCTAAATCCCAAGGACAGCAGGGGAGCCTTGTGAAGGATGTAAAAGTTTGTATGTCTGGCTGCTGGTCCCTGCCTGTGTCTCCTGACCCTCTGGCTACTGTGTCATCTGCCAGATGAAGGGAAGTGACTTCACTGATGTTTATAAATATGTAAAGGGTGAGAGTCAGGAGGATGGAGCCAGGCTCTGCTCAGGGGTGGCAGCAACAGGACAGGGGGCAACGGGTGCAAGCTGGAGCAGAGGAAGTTCCATGTGAATGTGAGGAGAAACTTTTTCCCAGTAAGGGTGAGGGAGCCCTGGGACAGGCTGCCCAGAGAGGCTGTGGAGTCTCCTTCTCTGGAGACATTCAAACCCTGTCTGGATGTGTTCCTGTGTGATTTGGTCTGAGTGTTCCTGCTCTGGCAGGGTGGTTGGACTTGATGATCTTTCCAGGTCCCTTCCGACTCCTAATGTTCTGTGGTTGTGTGAAGACGACCCTCCTGTGCTGGGGTGAACGCTGCTGGTGTGAGCTGCTCCCTTCCACAAGCCTTTGAAGAAAGCCCTGCTCGGCCAGAGACCTGCAAGGCTCCTAATGAAGGTTTGGTGTAATTACCTCAACTTCTACCCTGTGACTCGCAGGCAGCCTGTGCCCCCCTTGTCTCACAAAACCCTCTTGTTCCCGCTGCGCTGCTCATCCCGCCTGTCCCCTTCATTTCCCCAACCTCCCCCCTGCAATCTGGCAGGCTCCAGACCTTTAATCCTCCTCCCTTCCCAGAGCATTATCAAAGTTATCAAAATCAAAGCAGGCTGTCATTAAGAGTGTTCCTCGGTGCCAGCTGAACCCAGGTCTGTAGCTGTAGATGCAAGTGGTTATTCTATACAAGATGGGCTTTCATCCCCTTAAAAAACAGGGGTAAAATCTTCTCCCCTGGCAATACAGCCCAGTGATGCAGAGCAGGGCTCCAGTGTGCACAGCAACAGCTAGTTATGAGCAGGTTACAGGTCTCTTTTAAGCAGGGTTACAATAAATCCTGTGGCACAGCCTAAGGGTGCTCCTCATGGTACTCATCACATGTTTCCCTCTTTGTAGGCCTGGAAACAGTACTGCTATCCTTTCTGGGCGCTGATGTTAGCTACCAGAGGTGATATGCCATAAAACTCTCCAGGGAAGCAAAAAGCATCATGAAAGAGAATCACAGGGGCTGGAAGGGACCTTAAGAGATTGTTGAGTCCAACCCCCTGCCAGAGCAGGGTCCCTAGGACAGGTCACACAGGTCGGTGTCCAGACAGGGCTGGAATATCCCCAGAGAAGGAGACTCCACACCCCCCTGGGCAGCCTGTCCTGGTGCTAAAATCTCCCAAGATTGTCTATATTAAACTCAATTCCTCATTATTTCACTCTGCTGCTCTCTGTTTGACCCTCAAAGCCTGTGTCGATGCTGGAACAAAGCTCACCTGAGAACAGCTGTGATAACAGACATCTCCTCACTAGCTTTCCTGGCTAGCAAGCACCTATTAGAGACAGGCAGTTCTGCCTAAAGCTCATTTAATACTGAAAAGAAATTGGTCCAGGAGGCAGCAGGTGAATCTCCCTTCCTACTCAAGGAGGACACCAAGGAAGCAAAGCAAGTGACTTGGTTTTGATTCAATGGAAAACAGGATTTAGGAGAAGCTGTCTTATTTTTTCCTTTTTTTTTTTTGTTTTTTGTTTTTGCTGTTGAGAAAGGAGCATACAGAGTTGAACCCCATGCTTGTTGGCTAAGGGAGTATGGGAAAAGATTTCCAGATGTCTCATGTGGCTTGTAGTCACCCTTCTGTGGCTGTTCCTGGGGAAGGGTCCATCGGTGAGGCCCAGCTTAGGGTTACAGTCAGCTCTGTGAATCCAGGATGCTGCCCTGGGTATGGATAAGAGTACCTGTGCAACCTGTCCTAGGGAACCTGCTTTGGCAGGGGGATTGGACTCGATCTTGGGAAGTTCCTTCCAAGTTTGCCTCACAGCAAACAGCATCCCTGGTCTTTCAGCCCATGCTGAAAGGGGTGGAAGGGACCTCAAGAGATAATCAAGTCCAACCCCCCTGCCAAAGCAGGTTCCTTAGGACTGATGGAGCAGAGGATGCTCATTCTTCATCTGGAAACCTCTCACTGACCAAGTGTGTCCAGGAGAAACACTGAAAGCCACTTTCCTGCATGCTGGGAAACTTGTATAGGATCAGTCTGACTTATCTCACTGCGAACTCAGAACTCTGAGGTTCAAGGTCCCTGATGCAAAAGGAGCCTTCACAGATTCACAGAATTTTAGGGTTTGGAAGGGACCTCCAGGGATCACTGAGTCCAGAGGTGTAACCTGACCCGACACTGCTTAGATGTTGGATTTCAGGGGGTTTTAGATTGATCCTGGTAAAGAACAGCTCTGTGATTTAGGGAGCAACCCAGAGAACAGATGAGGCATTACACGTCCCGTCCTCATGCCACACCGAGGGGCAAGGAAAGCAGAACCTGCTCAGATTCAATATAAAGAGCCAGAGATTAGCCTGGAGAAGCATCTCTCTTCAATCAACTGCAGAAATCCTATTGGTGGGTTTAGTCTCCGGACACAGCCTCATGTTTTGTGACAGCTCTGTCTAGCAGCAGGCACTGGGGGCAGGCTTGCCTGATCCTACACTTACCTAGAAGGCGAAGCACCTTAATTTCTCACTTCCTAATGGTGGATTAAGCATCACAGTGCCCAGGAAATCGTCTTCTCAGCCAGACAACCCCCCTTGATGTCTCCTCTCTCCTTCCTGTGGGGATGTGGAGGCAGCTCTGCCCTCCCTTTCACCAGCTTTACCCGCTGGTTGACTATAAGCCAAGGCCAAGGTAATCTGGGCGCGGTGGCGGCAGCGCGATACCGCACTTGAGCCGCCTGCCCTCGCCGTTTCCAAGAAGGGACCTGACAAATCTGTTTATGAGGCTGACTCAGTTGTTTATAATTAGCAGGGAAATGGACTTTTATCTAAGGAGCATCCTTTCAAACTCATGATTTATGGACATTAAAAAAAAAACCAACCCAACCCCAGAAACAGGAGGTGGCAGAGTAGAGGGTAGGTATCTGCGCTGGAATGCAATGGCAAGGGTTTGGCTTTTGCTGCTCAATGAATTAGTATCTCTGTGGTGTTTTTCACCTGGGGAGCAGAGATCCTGGTATGTTTATTTTCAGTGGATAAACTTCTCTTTCTGCCCTCCCTCCCCCGCCCCCCCAAAGGAATACAGTAAAAAAAACCAAAAGAGGAAGAAAAGGCATGCATACCTTTGGGGATGGAGTCACTGAGAAGTGTTATTTAAGGCTCTATTTAACTTCCTGGGAAGTTAATGATGCTTAAGTCTAATGATGTCTAACTGATGTTTAAACTTTTCTAAACCACAAGCCCTGAGAAGACCCAAAACCCACTGAAGGCACTTGCTGAGTTTCTGCAGGGGTGCGTCAGCGAACTAAGCCCCCAGCTGATGAGCTCCTTGGAGATAAAACAGGACACTGATGCTACCCCTGTAAGTCTGTGATACCTAGCCCTGCAGTTTTTGGGACATGATGTTTTCAGGTTCTTTCAGCTCCAGATTTTATTCCCCTCCCCTTTCTCCCTCCCCGAATAGTGGCCATGCATCTACCTTCCCAATCAGTGAATCTCAAAGCACTCCCCTGCTTTTGGGAACCTCCTCCTACTTGCTAAAGCTCCCGCAGGGCTGGTGTTAGGAGCATGGTTGCTTGCTTAAGCTGAGGTTACCAGGGGATACAAAAAATCCCAACTGCAAAGACTTAGTGAGTAATCAGAGTGCTGATTTCTCAACGCAATCGGCCCTCCTCGGAGCTCCCAGGAACAGAATGAGGGTCATTAACTGCGCAGCCAGAGAGGGCTGGGGAAATAAGGCAGCTGTAAACGGAGACCACCCTGGGCTGTGGGTGAGAGCGAGTGCTCTGCTGAGACCTTGGCAGCAGCTGTTCAGCTGCTGGAGAGGATGGGGGCGTAGGGCAGAGGGATTCCGAAGTCTTCCCAAAAATCCCTTTCCCTTGGGCAGGGAGCCACCGGATGGCCCTTTGTGGCTGGGATCTGGGGCTGCATCCCAGTGCGAGGACGAGTCCTGGGAGCTTCTCTGAGGTGCCTCCCCCCCCGCCCCCCAGACGTGGTAGGTGGTGGCTGGGGCCTGCCGGGCAGAGGGTGCTTTTACCTTCCTGAAGCCTCGCTCTCCTTCCAGCGCTGTGATCCGGGGTGTTGGGGTGAAGGCCCCGTCCGGCTGTGGAGGCTCTCTGTGCGTGGGGCAGATAAAAGTGAAACCACCCAGCAGCTCCTGGGAAGCTGTGTCAAAGGTGAGAGCCAATTGGAGATTAGTGAACCTTAGACCTGCCGGTGAGGCGGGACCACAGGGCTGCCGTCATGGCGGGCAGGGCCAGTGGCCATGCCTCCCGTACCTCCTGTCCCTCTGTCTGTCCTTCCCCGCCTGCTTCCTGTGACAGGGTTTGGCGGTGGGTGGATGGACAGATGGATGGATGAATGGGTAGGGGATGGTTACCCCGCACCTTGGGGGCTGAGGCCAGCCCAGCTACCAGAGGCATGGGGAGTAAAAGCAGCCTGCATTCCACCACGGGGGTCTGAGGACTGGGGAGGGCTGGGTGCGGGGCTGGCTGGAGCCATGGCGTGCCAGGGATCTGGCCTTCTCGGGGGTTTCATAATGCGCCAGTTTCTGCTGACGTACCTTAGACCTGACTTTGGGTTTGTGCCAGGGAACAGGCTCAGATAACTCGGGCCCAGGACTGCCGAAGGGATTTGTTTTCAGGAGCGTGGCTGGTGGGAGACAGCACACCCAGGTCTCTTGCAAGGTGCTTCAGCTGATGAGCTGGGGGGGCGTGGGGTGTGCAAGGTGAGCAGAAACTGAGCGATCGGGCTTTCACTGCCTTTTAATTAAGGTAATAGCTAGTTACCACAGCCAGCCGGGCTTGGTGCCTTGGAGAAGGCTGCTCTTGTTAAAGCCCTCATGCCTCAAGAGAGAAATCACAGCATCTTAATATGTTGGGATAACAGGTCTGGAGTGAGAACAGGAAGATGCAATAATTAAAAATCTCATATGATTAAATAATAATTCAATATCTAAAAAATAAATAATAATTTAAAATCTAAATGAAGATGAGTTTTGTATTTCTGTCACCTTCTGAACTTCACAAAATCTTGTCCTACTAGTTACAGGGAGCAGGGCTGAAAAGCAAGAGTCCTAAAAGTAAGCTAAAAAAACCCCCAAAACAAAGAGTCATCCCAGTTTCGAAACGAAGAGCGTGTCTTGTGACTTCCAAGTCAGGCCTTGCTGACTGCCACAGCTTGATTACTTCCTATTTCTGGGCTGACACGCCACGCACGGGCGCCGAGCCCCATGCAGATGTCATACGGGAGCAGTGCCCCCACCAAGCTGAATCACCATGAGAGGTTTTGGTCTGTGAGCCAAAACCACACCACACCCCCCACCCCCCGCTTTGTTCTGGAATGCGTCCGTGCATGGATTCATACTGTCACAGCACAACTGGCTTGTGTATAGCCACGCACACCTCCAGCCTGAGAGCAGATGTTACCCTGTGTGCAGCTCTCTGCCAGGGCGAGGGAAGTGTTACCTTCCCAGGTGCCTTCCTGTCGGCTCTCCAGAGGCTACAGCAGGATTGGGGGAACCCTCTGACGGTGATTCCTAACAACCCTGGAAAAACCCAACATGGAAGCAGTTCCAGGTGTTCTTGCCCCTCTCCTGTAACTTGTTTCACAAGGCTGTGCTGTGCCATGAGCTGACTTAAAGCCTTATTAATTTAATTCTTTTCCACCCCCCAGGGCTTTGGATAGATCAGTTCTCCAGTGGGAGTCTCGCTGTGTCCCTGTGGACAGTTGTACTGGCGCAGCAGAGGGAAGTAGAAAGGTGTTTCAGAGAGCTGGAGGCACGGGTGCTTTGGGCTGGGATTGCTACAGCAAGAATCCTCGCCCATGGTGACAGGCAATGCTCTGAAAGGCAGTCTGCTCCCATTTACCCACTGGTTTGGACCCACAAGTGCTGGTAACACCACGTGCCCAAACTAAGCATCTAATTCCCAGTATAAAATGGGGGCACCCTGTCTTGGCTGGAGGGCTCTGAAGCCCTGTGAAAGGATCCCTTTGTAGCTGCTGGGAGATGCTTCACTTCCAGTTTGCACTGCTGCAGCAGGCACCTGCCTCCTGCTCTGTTATTTTCATACCAGTCCCACCCACCTGAGCAGATGTGAAGTCTCAGGTGCCTTTGTTAAGGGCTTTTATAAAAGGAGCTGGTGCAGCAAAGATGCTTGCACAAAGCGCCGTGGCTTGGTTGGGGTAAATGTCCCACCACCACCACCCACCACCCCCTCAAATGCTCTGGAGCTGAAGGGAGCGTGGCCCTTGGGCCGGACCCCACTAGATGGCACAGCTCCTCCACGGTGACACGCAATGGGAGAGTCCCATTTCTGAACTGCTCAACCAGACACCCGGCAGCAAGGCAGAGGAGAGATGGGCTGAGGTCTCCTGCCAGAACTGCATCTGGTCAGCCAGCTGGTCCTCTCATGAACCTGTGTGACACACGCTGTTGCAGTGTCGGGGGGCTGAGGCGCTTTCTCAGGCTGCTTCCCTGCTGCTTTGAGCATCTCACGGTCCTGGATGCACAGGGGATCGTGGCTCCTTCAGCAGCAAGTGGTCTGCAACAGTAGGTTTGGTGCTACATGGAAATGGGGTGGGAGTGACCTGCAGGATGCAGGGATGCCCCTTGCTCAGCTGAGCCGGTGCAGTGACTGCTTCCTTTCCTGAGAGAAACTTGACTGGTAAAACCAGGGGGAACTGTTTCTTTTTCCAGGGTTAGGGACTGCATTTAATTTTATGTCTGCCTGATGTAATTATGCCATAAGAATTTATGGGATGAGTCTGGCTGCAGGGATGATGTGGGTCAAATACTCCAGCCCAGCAGTGCATGATCTGAAGTCCCCCCGTCATAGGCATCCCCCTGCTGATCCACCTCAGGCTTTTTTTGGGTGGTTTGGGGTTTTTTTTCTAACTCTGAAGGAGATAGTAATGTTTCACTAGTCCACAGGGCTACCAGAATGGGTCGACCTCATTTCTTCTTCAGGCCATCACAACCTCACAAGCTCTGCTGCCACTCCCTGTTCAGAGACCTGACCAGGCTGGACCAGTGGGCTCAGACCAACAGGGTGAGGTTTAACAAGTGCAGAGTCCTGCACATGGGACATAAAGACCCCAGGCAGCACCA
>JAQOTC010000007.1:36713213-36736492 GCA_028554615.1 Rallus crepitans | reverse complement strand
AGTTCTCCAAAAGTTGCACTGGACCCTGCTGACTGCGAGTTTAAGCTCGGTAGCGTGCTGGATGCTGTGCCATGGTAATTCTGAAGACAGGGTGTATCTTTAGCAGCAGCACCGATTTATTTAAGAGAATCTAGAGAAAATAAGCTTTTGTGCTTGGTGATTTTTCTCTCCCCTGGCACATCTCGCCTTCCAGTACACATCTGAGAAGGCGTGTGTGACACCCCCCTCCCCAAGTCTGGCGATTGCGAGCTATGTAGCTCAGTATTTAATCCTGGAGAAGAGAATCAGTAGGACTTAAGAGTTAATGAATGAGGTGGAAGAGTAGGCAGGACGAGCCAGGAGACTCTTAACAGTTGTGGCTGCTTTTTGTGCCTAGTGTACCTTTTATTGCTGTGTTTGGGCTTGGAGTCATTTCCTCACATCCAAGATTTTTGGCATCCTGACTCTTCCCTTGATCTATTTGCGGAGGCTTCAGCCCACAGCTGTTTAGCAGTAGTCTCAAAGAGCTTTTTGAAAGGAAGAGCTAGGAAGGCATCCTCATAAAGATCAGGAGGAGAATCGTTGGCTTCATCTGTTCCTTGTGTGCTCGGAGCGACAAAGCTAGGCGTGTGGAGCACGCAGGAGCAAAGGGGGCAAGGTGGTAACTCGGGAACTCATGGCACACACCTCTGGGTATGTGGTAAAAAGGCTGGATGAGGGTGGAAAAATGAGATTGGAGCTTTGTGCTGAGATTGCAGTTGGGTGGTGGTGTGTGTTGTGTCCTGTCCCCCTCACCCCCCCCTGCATAGGTAGGCTGAAAGCTTAGCTAATTTCTTTTATAAGATTATGTTGCAAACACTTGGCATCAGAAGCCAGAGCTGTGTCTGAAAGGACTCTGAGAATGACAGCTGAAGAGCGTGGCACACCTACAAGAGAAGGGACACATCACTGTTCAGGTGCTGAGAAAGGGCTTGCTCCCTTGAGACACCTCCCTGTGTCACAGCCACAATAGTAACCTTACCATGTGGTGGAACCAGGCAGTAGTTTTGCAGGTTTGGTGTGTGAGTGAAGTCTGCTTGACCCAGTAACCTTGTTCATGACAGCTAGAGCTGAGCCAGCCTCTGTACTACCAGATCTCTGTGGCCTCCCTCCCTCTGCAGCTGCCTGTCCCCCTGTTTCTCCTCCTTTTCAAAGGTCACAGCATCCACTTTTCCTGTTACAACAGACCCGTGTAGACCCTGGATGCTTGTGGTCATTCAGATGTCACTGGAGGCTAGCTGCTGAGCTGAAAAATAGGTGTCTCTATTCCTATAACATTCCTATATCCTATAACAGGTCATTTGAGGTCCAAATAGAAGGTGGAAGTAAGATGACTTCTATTAAAGCTTGCAAGCAGCACCAATACTTTGTGACCCTTCTTCAAAAGTCTTATTTCATGTCCCCAAGTAAATGTTGGGATTTGCTGGAGCAGGAGAGGGAATAAAGACTCATATCTGGGTGCTGAGGCCTCTCTACAAAGATGTTCATGTCTGCCTGTTGCAGCTGGTTGCTGTTTTGAGTGAAGTAGCTCCATCATCCTCAGCAGTTCATATGATAGATTATCAAATTGATTCTTTAAAAAAAAAAAGAGAGAGAAAAATTACTCAGAGCTTTGATTTGTACTGGTAATTACTGCTAAAGCCCTCTCTGACTTCTAGAATGAATGTTAACAGCCTTATAAATATTCTCCAAGTATAATTAAAGGAAATTACACATTAGAGAAGTAAAGATTAAGCTGGCGTGTTGGTGAGGACTAATGGGCTCTGGTAGAGCTGTGATTTAAAAACAAGACCTCTCAGGGAAAGCAGCAGGCTTTGTGCCAGGGGGTTTATTGATGCTTCTGGTTTGAAGAAATAATACTGCTTACACACCCTGTGCACTAAAAATGAACGTTGTCTAGAGTATTGTTGCAAGCACTAGGTGTGTTTCCTCTTGTAAGTGGTGCTGAACTTCTGGAGTGTGAAAAGAATATTGAGATAGACTGTAGATTTATTGTCTCCTAGTGTGTCGAGTCCTTAAAGCTGCTTTCTTGTCACCATGTTGGGCTTCTCAGCACCGACCTTGATTGATCAGCGGCGTGGAGTTGAAAGTGGCTTCACCTTTCCCGACCCTGCATGGCTGATAAAGGAAGGGGGGGTTTAAGATTCCACATCTCTGGTGAGGCTTCTTCTGATTTGCAGGCTGGGGAGTAGCAATCTAGTAGTTTCTAAAATTAAATCAAACTTTTAGCTAAGTCCCCCTCCCCAGTGAATGTGGCTAACATAATCTTCTATAGATACAGACAAGCCAAGTGCCTCTGCTAAAGAATTTTCATACTAGGACTAATCAGTGCCAGTATCTCTACTCTCTGCTTGGCTCTTTGCAGGGTATCTTGAAGGATAACTCACATACATCACCTTGAACTCCTTCCCCCGTTGGAAAGGAAGGGGGAGAGCGTGTTTCCTGCAGCCGTTCCCTTGCAGGGAGGCCAGCAGATAGAGAAGGGGGTTGTTACACGCTGCAGTTATGAGAGTTATTTGGAGATGGCTGAGTTGGTCAAACAGCTGCAGCCCTCTGCTGTCACGTGAATGGTTTGCTCTCTGCCACCCTGCTCGTTTTAATGGGCTCTATCTCTATGTAGTGCTAGTCCATAATAGAGAGCAGATTGCTGGGTTCATAGACTCATGGAACCTCCTGGGTTGGAAGGGACTCGTAAGGACCATTGAGCCCAACTCCTGGCTCCACACAGGACCAGCCCAGTCAGAGCTGGGACTGAACGCATCATCCAAACACCTCTTGCCCTCAGCACAGCTCAGGGCTGTGACCCTTTCCCTGGGGAGCCTGTCCCAGCACCCAACCCCCCTCTCAGTACAGAACCTCTTCCTAATAGCCAACCTGAGCCTCCTCTGGCACAGCTTCACACCGTTCCCTTGGATTCTATCCCTGGTCCCCAAAGAGAGGAGATGGCCTCCTGCCCCTTCACTCCCGTTCATCAGGAAGCCACAGACCCCTATGAGGTCTCCCCTCAGCCTCCCCTTCTCCAGGCTGAACAACCCCAGGGCCTTCAGCCTCTCCTCAAATCCTTCCCCTGCAGACCCTTCCCCATCCTTGGTGCCCAGAAAAGGCTAGGGTCAGCGGTGTCCGCAGTGCAGTGCGATGCTATGACTTGCCCGGTCTGCTGGGTGGCAGGTGAAGCCTCACTATCAAGTCGAGGTGGATTCCTGCCTTTTCTTTTTTTCTTTAGTGGAGAAGCTGTTTTCCAAGTGTGGAAGTTTTGCCTGGACAGGGGAGAGATTTGGGTTAGGAAGGGGGAGGAGGCAGCAATTGCTTACAAAGGATCTGACATCTTTCCCAAAGAGGCAGCTTGTAATCTCTGAAACTTATTTTGTAGCTAAATCCCTGGAGGTTTTCTTCCTGTCCAAAAGTAATGATGATAGCAGCTGACCATCTGGGATTTCCTCACCACTGAAAGCAGTGTGCTGGTGGGTTGGGTTTTTTTATTTATTTCTGGAGTCTCTGGTTTTATTCAGATTGTGTGTTGGTGTAGAAGCTCAACGGAGAGAACTTAAGAGGACAGGACCAGACAGATAGGACCAAAGGAAGCTCCATGTGGGTTTGTCTGAAGGCGAATTCCTACAGAAGTCAAAGAACTTAATGAAAACCAAAATGAGAAAAAGAACTTTTAGATTAGACTCTGCTGATAAGACTGAAATGATGCTTTTTTTCTTCAGTTGCAGCTTATTTGGGTAGAGTGCTTCTGCCTGGATTTAAATATAGGAAGCATGGCACCCGAAGCCACGGCTGGCTCACTGGGAATGTACAGTGTAGCATATTTTCCTTTTGCTCTGCCATAGTCTGAATATAAATCCTCAAACGGCTTACCCTACCAAAAATACGGCTGGATAAATATCTGAGCACATGGAAAAAATAACTCTCCTATTACTATCATGTTAGAAGTTACACAGATTACTCAGTTTTAGGCACTTAGTGGGGAATCTCTTAAATTAGTAACAATTCCATGAACCCAAACGTCCAGGTTTGAGGCAGGTTTCTGGGAATGAGAGGCAGGGCTGGTGCATGTACTGAACTGCCCGTTATTAAGCAGTAATTCAGAGGAATTGTTTGCTTTGCAGCTCAGACTTCCAACAGCTCTCAACCTGCAGTCTGTGCCAAGTTAGGTAACTCTCTGTAGCTGTTCAGCCCCCTGTGCTCCAGCTCACCTCTCCTTTAGAGCGCTGTGTTCACAGAGAAGGTGCTTAGCTTAATCTGCAGCTGCCCCAATGCATACACTGGTCACCTGAGCACCTATAACGAACTTAAAATGATACTGGGGAAGAGAATTAATGCCTTGGTGGGGTCTCTAAACTGTGGTCCCTACCTGTCAGGTCTGCATTGATGCCGAGGGAGATGCTGTCACAGTCGGATGCCTGTGGAAAACAATTAGGGTGGAAGAGATGCAGGAAGGATGGAGTAGTTAATTGATGGAGACTTCTTGATGAGTGGAGGTTATGCTCCATCTCTCCATGCAGAGTTTGTAGGGATGCCAGGGTTGTGGCCTGTCGTGGTACTCTTGCTTACACTACAGTAATCTCAGTCTTCCAGGCAGGTTTGTGAGTAGGCTGCCTGCTAGTGCTTCCCCTGTTAAATAAGTTAATCACCACCTCCTCACTGCAAAGCCAAAGGAAGGCTACCTTACAGCTCCTCCTGACTGATGGCATTAAGAAGGTGCTAAAATTTGAGATAGCTAAGCTGTCTTGGTCCCTTTATGTAGGTATTTCTTCAGGCAAAGGTTAAACCTGAGTTTAATGCCTTTCTCATCACAATACGGGATGTTTGTTCCTAGATTTTAACCACAAGAAAACAGTTTGACATGCTGGGCTAAGTTTGGGATTCCTCTGCACTGCTGAAAGGCTTAAGTGTCATAGCTCCTCAAGTCACTTCTCCTATACCTCTAATGATTGCAGGAGGGACTGGGAGACATCCAATTTAGGATTTTTTTACCAATAAATGCCAGTATTTTCACAGTCCCTTTTGTCATCAGTAAAACCACAGCATCAACTTTTTGCTTATGCTTTATGCTTCTGCTGTTTTAATATTGGCAGCTCTTTTATTTCAAGAATCCTTTGTTATTAAGTCATCAAGATAAACTGTCTTCTTGGTTCTGAGTTTCCCATTCCACCCCCACCTGAGAGCATGATACAGGTACCCCTGAGGTGATGGTGGTCTTGATAAGGAGGGTGAGACTTACCCGCTGGTTAAGCCTTGGAGATGTGACCATATGTTCTCATGGGTCTGCACAAGTCCTGAAATGCATCTCCTCCCTCTGAACCTGGTGGGAGTTACACAGAATATGGCAAGGCTTGTGGCACTGGAGAGCCACATCTGTGGATGGGATTGGGGAGGTGAGCTGGAAAATCTCTCCAGACCCTTGTGTTCCACTGGACTGTCTGTGTCTGGTGTGGCTGAGTCCTATTTCTGTTGGAAGGAGGTCACGTTTCAATGGATGCTGCTGCTCTTCTAGAGGAGGCAAGGATGCACTGCTGTGTCTCTGGGAAGGGTTTTGCAGCGTGCATGCTTTTGCTGCTTCCAGCCCTGAAGCTGAGAATAAAAGACACTCTTTCAGGTGAAATCAAGTGTTCACAAAGAATTTAGCATGTAGAGATTTTGCTTTGTAGGACTGAACTTCTGCTGCTCCCAGAGTTTAAAGATCTTCTGCTCGGGCATTGTGCCTGAATACAGGCTTCAGTGCTGCGATGTTGGCTGTTTCTGTGATTTCATGAGCCTGTCCTCCTCCTTTGGAACAGTTTCCTAGAAAGCCAGGCAATGTGTAGGTGGGCCTGGGGAGCTGGGGCTGAGGATGCTCGGGGTCCAGCACACTATAAATCTAGCAGAATGGTCTTTGAGTGCCTCAGCAAAGATGTTTGAGGGGTAAAAAGTACAAGTACTGTGCTGAACTCAGGGTGAAAAGTCCCTGTAGCATGAAAGGTTTAAGTGACTCTGAAGAACAAAGGACCAGTTTAAGGAGAGAAGACTATTTTTGTGTGCAGCTTGTGCTTTAGAAGAAACACGGCTGCACGCCGTCAATTCTGATGTGGGGGTTTTTTTTAAGATCAGGAATATAATGTTCCACTTAAATTTAGCAGAACTCTGCCTTTGTATGGGCACTTGGATGCTTGTCAAGGCTATGGGCAGTTGTGTTGGCTTCAGAACAGCACTGGTGCTTCACGTGTCACTAAGGGGCCGCAGAGCTGGGGACTTCGATACTGTTTTATGCTGTGGCAACGTAGAAAAACCCATTAAACCCCCCAAATAATTGTGTTTATGAAGAGGATCAATACCTACCAGACATGAAGAGATCTCGTTATAGAGTATGATGTGTCTTCTGGGGAACACACAGCTTTCTGGAGCCCTGTTTTGGCTTTCATGTCACCAGAGCAGCATTTGCTAGTAGGAAATGCACTTAACTAAACTAATTTTAGAACTGTAGGTCAGCATAGAAACTTCTTTTCTCCTTGTTAGCCTCACAACTGGACCAGATCTTAAATTTTCATAACAAAAAAAAAAGACTTCAAAGTTTCATTCCTTCCCCCTTTGCCAGGTTCTGCCCCAAAAGGGAGAGAACATGGGTATTATCACTTGTGTGTAGCCCATACTCACAGACTCACCAGGCTGGAAAAGACCTTCAAAAGAAAAGACCATTCCTGTCCTGTGCTTAAACCACATCCTGAGCACCTCATCTACCCCTCTGTTAAACACACCCAGGGGCAGGGACTCAACCCCCTCCCTGGGCAGCCTGTGCCAGGCCCTGACAACTCTTTCAGGGAAGAATTTTTCTCTAACATCTGCTCTGACCCTGCCCTGGCACAGCTTAGTGCCATTGCCCCTTGTCCCATCTCCTGTCACCTGGCTGAAGAGACCATCACCCACCTCTCTGCACCCTCGGGTCAGGTCAGTGCAGGCAGTGATAAGGTCTCCCCTCAGCCTCCTCTTCTCCAGGCCTGACTCTTTACAAGTCCTTCGTGCTGGAAATAAGAGTGTGGAAAAAACAGAGCCTGACTCTATTTCCCTGTCTTACTCAATGATCTGATCTCATTTAATTTGCTAATGATGGAAATAACTGTTGCACAAATCAGCTGTGCTGTCACAGGGGAACTCAAAGCACAAATGTGGTGAAAAATAGCCAATTTTTTTTTTGTTCTTTGCTCACTGAAATACCATGGGGACATAAAGAGAGAAATCCTTTTATTTTGTTACCCTCCATGCTACGGGATGGGTAAGGAGTGATGGGCGATCTGGCCTCAGCTCTGCCACCTTAACTGGGTTTGAAAGCTGAACAGAGTAAATGGGGAGCTGGGATGTGCTGTTACACAGGAGCAGCCCTTGGCACCCATCAGCTTGAGTCGAGCTTTCTTGGTGGTGCAGCACGCTTGTGCAGCAGCACATCTCCTGTGGAAAGAGCCACATGGTGAGTGTGCTGTTGCCATCTGTCCCTTGTCGCTCGTATCCATCTAGTGAAGCCTGGAGCTGTCGCTGCTTGGGAGGACAGAGGGAGTGGGATGGGCAGCAGCTGCCATTAATGCTCTAAGAAGATGGGATTGTAGAATCATAGGGGTTGGAGGGGACCTCCAGAGCTCATGGGGTCCAACCCCCCTGCCAAAGCAGCTCCCCAGCTCATATTGAGAGATGGGGTTGTTCAGCCTGGAGATAGCTCCAGGAAGATCTTACAAGTGGCCTTCCAGTACCTGAAAGGTGCCTGCAAGGAAGCTGGGGAGGGACTTTTTAGAAGGGCATGGAGTGACAGGATGAGAGGGAATGGTTTTAAATTGGAAGGGGGTAGATTTAGATTGGATGTGAGGAAGAAATTCTTCACTATGAGGGTGGTGAGGTCCTGGCACAGGTTGCCCAGGGACATGGTGGCTCCCTGGAAGTGTTCAGGGCCAGGTTGGATGGGGCTTTGGGCAGCCTGGGCTGGTGAGAGCTGTCCCTGCCCATGGCACGGGTTGGAACTTGATGATCTTTGAGGTCCCTTCCAGCCCAAAACATTCTATGAGTCTATGGTCCCTGTTGCTCTTGGGCTGTGTTGTCCATCAGGACAACAGCGTGCTCCGTGGTGTAAATATTTAGACTGGTGAGCTGTTGATCTCCTGATGCCACCAAAACACAAACAGTTTCAAAGAATGTTTTGTAAACAAGAGAGCAGAAAATTGATACTTCGTTGAGAAGAGTAAATATGTACTCAGAGCTGTAACAAGATTGCATTGCCTCTAACCTGGAGGACTTAATTCCAGAGGTGTTAAAGCTGAGCCTGGTGAGCTAACCATGGGCAAATTTGGAGCACTCCTTTAAAATGAGGTACCCTGCTCATGTTTTTAGTGGGGAAATCTCCTGGCAGGGGAGATCAGATATTGACAAATCACTTCTGGTTCAGAAGTGGCTGCTGGAGTGGTGGCCTTGTAAGCATCAGCATGGCATGCATCCTTTGCAGTGGGCATTCGGGTGGCTGGGGTCTCCTCTTAACCCCTATTTAAAAGTGGCATCTCCCAAGTGAAGCTTGGGTGTAGAGAGGTGGGTGATGGACTCTTCAGCCAGGTGATAGGAGATGGGACAAGGAGCAATGGCACTAAGCTGTGCCAGGGCAGGGTCAGAGCAGATGGGAGGGCAAAGCTCTTCCCTGAAAGAGTTGTCAGGGTCTGGCACAGGCTGCCCAGGGAGGGGGTTGAGTCCCTGTCCCTGGGTGTGTTTAACAGAGGGGTAGATGAGGTGCTCAGGGATCTGGTTTAGCACAGGACAGGAACGGTTGGACTTGATCTTAAAGGTCTTTCCCAACCTTGTGATTCTGTGATTATTCCTAGTGCAGAGCTGGATTTATGGCAGAGCTGGTCTCGTTTGGAGACACACAGTCCTATTTTTCCCAGATCTGCTATGGATGCTCTACTGGGTTGGCATCACCTGTAGCTACATACTCCTGTGGTTGGGACTCCAGGCTTTCACAGAGCAGCTTTCAGTGTCCTTCGAACCTTTAGGGTTGTGTTCAGGTCACCTTGGCATTGCCAGAATTTAGGCAGCCCCACTGAGTTAATAACAACATCCCTCCACAGCTGCTTTTCCTGCTGTACGGGTGGAGCAGTGACACGCTGCTGCCCGCTGTGAAGTGACTGCTCCATCCATTGAGTAACAGCACCCAACCCTGCAGCCCTGCATGTTTTATTTAGAGGAAACCTTAAACCTGCTGTTAGCTAATGAGTGGTGGGCAGAGCTGAATGTGCTTTGCCCTGTGCCCCCCAAATCCTTCTACCTTTGCTTCCTTCAGGGTGTCTTTTCTGAGAAGCAACGTGCTGCTCCCCTGTTCCGCTTCCTTCTGTTCCCTCTCTGCCAGCAGCTCTGTGAAAAACTGGCTTATAGAGCAGGAACGCTGCATCTCCTGGATAGACCAAGGCTTGATGACCTCAAGGTTTTAAAAAAACCCCTTCTTTTGGCATTTTTATCTCTGAATATAAATAGCTCCCAAGCCTGTTCCTTGGCGCTGGCTAGACCTAAAGCAGTGATAAATGCTTTTGCGAGGTGAAAGTAGGCCTTCTCAGTTACAGCTTGGATGCGCTCCATCTACAAGTATGCTATATTTACACACTTTTTCACTCCCTATAACAAGTTTTACTCCATACAGGTTGTGCATGCAGTATCTGCAGGGCCCGTATGGTGGGTTTGAATTTCACTCCTGACAAAAGCTTGGTGCTGGACTTCAACAAGTAGGTCTTTCCGTGGCTCAGTTTGAGCTGCTGTCAGCAGCTCTGTCTTAAATGGATTCATGCAGATTTTTTTTTAGGTGATATTTTGATCTGCTGCAATCCTTAGATCTGTTGAAGAGTCATTTAATGTGGTTGTGTAGTGCTGCTTCTCAGCGATGGCAGCAAGAGCACAAGGGGCAGTGGGTGCAAGCTGGAGCACGGGGAGCTCCATGTGAGTGTAAGGAGGAATTTTTCTCCAGTGAGGGTGATGGAGCCCTGGGACAGGCTGCCCAGAGCGGCTGTGGAGTTTCCTTCTCTGGGGATATTCAAACCCTGTTTGGATGTGTTCCTGTGTGATTTAGTCTGGGTGCTCCTGCTCGGCAGGGGGGTTGGATTAGATGTTCTTTCCAGGTCCCTTCTGACTCCTAATGTTCTGTGGTTCTGCTTCCTGCACCCGTGTTTGCTGTGAGCAGCTGAGTAAGTTTGCTTATTTGGGTCTCAACTTTTTGGAGTTGGCTTGGGGTGTGTGTTGTTACCAGCATGCTGCTTGTAATGCAGCAGGCAGGAGAGCCTCACAGCTGTATAAAGCATGATACCCTCATGGAATCACTTGGGTTAGTGGTAACTAACATAACACCTGCTAGGGAAGAGCAGATTGGAGTTTAGCAGGGACAGACTAATGGATTTATCTGTGCTTGCAGAACATCACAGGGAGCTCCCAGTGACCCTGAGGAGATGCTGCCCGAAAGGAAAAACATCTCTGGTTTCAAGGAGCTTTGTTACTTCCCTGCAGAGCCATGGGGATTTGCTATCTATTGAAGCATCACTCCTTCTGCTGGCATGAAAGGCTTTGAGGTCCTATCTCCAAATTTTAGTTGGTTTAAACCCTTGTACTGCCTGACCATGCGAGGTGATCCCCATGGCTGTCAGCATCACAAGAGCTTTTGGGAAGCTGCTGTGAATCTCTTCTGAAATGTTACTGTCCCCAAAACACGAGCTGTTGTCTGAGCTAAGAAAGCAAAGGGTGGTTATTCTGGTGTGTGCCTTCTGGTGTATCGCTTTTTGTGGTGTAACCCCAACTCACTGTGATGATTAATCACACCTGATGGCACCGTTCTTGAGTGATGACCAGGAATTCTTGTGTTGCCTGGCAGAAGCACCTCTAAACCCATCCGTGCTTTGTGCATCTGTGGCTCTGAGGAGCTCTGCATCCACAACGGGTGGCCTTAAAAAGTCAGGGAACCATTGGGTGCAGCTAAGGCTTTGATTAAGGTCTGCACTGGAGTGACTGATGTGTGACCAGGTAGTTCTGTCGGTGATCCCGACTTGTCAGCCGCTGTGCTGGACTCTTACCGTCTCTTTCCCGACTCCTACCCCCTCCCTCTCTCAGGCGGGTGGTGTGTGTCCTTTTTGCAGTGCCTGCACTGAAATAACCTGTTGAGGTCGCTGTGTATAGCCCCAGAAGGAGGAACCTGGGCAGGCAGAGCAGTAACGAAAACTGTAGGGAGAGGGATGAGAAGCAGCTCAAACACGCCCTGTGGGACCTGCTAGAAGAACTAATGATGGGATTCTTGCAGCCTTGGCAGGATGCTGCACTGGCCAGCTCCAAGCCCAAGGGAGCAGAGGGATGATGTAGCAGCTCCTGGGTGGGCAATGTGCTGAGGATGGCTTTGAAGCACGAGAAGAAACCGTCTCAAAGTACCCACAAACCTTCTGTCAGTCTTCCCTCTCTAGTGCATGTTACAGCTTAACATGCTTGCTTTACAATTCCCACTCATGACTGAGAAAAGGCAATGGATTCTGAACAGATCCTGGGATGCTGGGCTGGGAGGCAGGAGGTTCTGCCTCTCAGCGTTCAGCTGAATCCTCATTTTCTCTGAGCTCTGAGGTGCTCCCACTTACAAAGCCCATCTACCTGTCAGCAAGACACGCAGCTGAATTGCTTGTTTCTGTTCTTTCATGTACAAACAGGGCTGTCAGGCAGTTCTGGGAGCCTGCAAGGAACAATGTTGGGAACCTTTTCAAACCTCCTGATGTTTTGGGTGTGTTTTTTTCCCTGCTGTATCAGAGTGATGCTGAACGTGGGAGCTGTTACCTCTTGAGAGCCTGGAGGTTAAAGAAAAAAAGTGTGGGTTTTTCTGGAGCTCTTTGAGCAGGGTTAGGGAGGAGGGTCTGTGTCTTCAAGGGGGGATCTGGAAGCTTAATGCCAACCCCAGACACCTTTGTCACTTCTAAAAAGGCATGAGTGAGGCTGATAATTGAAGGAAGACTGAGTTACCATTAGTGTACCTCCTGATGTGGTCTCTTACTCTCTTTGCTATCCCAAGGGCAGATTAAAAGGTGCTAATAACTTTCACCCACATTCTCAATGAATGACTAGCCAGGTAATTAAACACTTGCACTGACAGTTCTGGATCCAGCTTGGTGTGAGGGAAGTAGGGTCTCTCTAGAAACACAAGAAGTGTTTGCTTTGCTTGATTGCTGCTCCCTCTTGTGGGTTTCAGGCCAGTTTAAACAAGCCTGAAGTTCATCTGCAGTCTGTTTAGATGGAATAATTAATCAGCAGTGCTCCCCTGATCTACTGCGTGGGCTGCTGACCTCAAGATGGATTTCACTGTGTACCTCTGCAAATGGGAACATTCTTTCCTGTCAAGAGGACTAAATCTGTAAAATCACTGCATTCACCCCTAAATTTTAATTTGCCTTTTTTTTTTAAAACAACTTCTACTGCTGTGTTATTAGCATATAGTATGATTTACTCTGTATTGTTACTGTTCAGTGCTTAGCAAGTGCCTGTTGTACTGGCAGTATTAAATCTCTGGTTTCTCCTCTCCTGCAGTCAGCACTTCTCACCTTGTACTTCACGGGCTGTTGCTCTGGTGTTACACAAGTTGCTCCTGAAAACCAAATTCCGAAGAACTCTGTTTGCTCCCTGCATGCTCTCCCATAAACCCAAGGAACACACATTCCCTAGCTGTGGGAAGGATTGAATTTTTTTCCTTGTAGCTTCTCAATTGCTCTGTTGGCATAAAATCTCTGTGTGTAATGTGTTGTGTCTGAAGATTTCAAAATACTACTTGTGTTAGTTTTCCTCCAGAGGGACGTATAATCCCTGTTTTCCAGCCAAGGAACTGAGGCCCAGTGGAGGTCTGAATGACTGCTGATTGATGGCAAAGACCTGTGCAGCTTCACTGCCGGCTTCTTGGCATGAAGCTCTTCAAAAAAAACCCTCCCCACCGAAGCTTAAAAAGAGACAAATGGTTCTGACCTATTGCAAAATGGAAAGGCCCCATGTTAGCGTGATGCTGAAATAACAGCAGCTCACATGATCCAGTTCCAGCCTTACACCATTTCATAATAACGATGCTGGCTGTCTCAGCCCTGGAAGCTGTTTGGTTTCAGTCCCTCAACTGAGGCTGAGCCCTTTGTGTAGGGGACTTGGGATATGGGTATTAAATCCTGCCCCCCCCAGGCTTTGGCACTTGTCTCCTGCGCTTGTTTTAGGAATTCCCATTTTTATTTTTCAATAGTTATCTCATTTCCCTTCCTCCTTGTGCTCTCTTCTGTGCTCATCACTTATTTTAGCTGTGCAGTGTTTTCTCTGTATCCCCCTGTGTGCTTTGCTTAGCCCGCAGTATTTTCAGCACCTTTTCCCTTTATCTCCCCTTTACTTCCCACTATCTTTCTCAATACCACATAACTTGTGTGGCCAAGAACGGGACACTTCATTAATATTTGACCAAGCAGCTCCAGCTAGTGGTATCTGACAACCTTTGAAACCCATTCCTGCCTCTGCACCTCTCCAGGAGCATATGATACGGGGGTTGGAACTCTTGATTCGTGGGGTCCCTTCCAACCCAGACCATTCTGTGACTCTATATGGGGGAGTCTGCAGTGGGTGACTTGGAACTTCAGATTTTTTGCTGTACTTGGCCTTTAAAATAATAAATTAATCTGAAACTTGTCTGGCTTGCAGGGACTGTGGCCCTGTGGTGACAGTGTTGGTGGACACATGCTTCCCTGGAAATGGATTTGCTCTTAGTGTGGTACAAAGGCAGGTTTCTGGTTGCCTTTTGGGTGGGTTTTTTTTTATATATAAGGAGATTAAAACCAGAGAGCAGGTGCACTTGCTTTCAGAAACAATCCCCAACTTAATCTTGTCTTTATCTTAAAGATTTACAGAGCCTCTTGCTGTAGATTGGGTAATCCCCCCAAAAGCAGCAGTAACCTTTACTCCAAAATCTGTTGGGCTTTTCTTTTTCTCCTTCTTTCCCTTCTTGACTAGCAGCTTAAGCATTGTCCTAAGCAGTTCCTGGGGTTTCTATCTACGTTTTAATGTGTTGGAAGTGCAGGATTCTGTTCACAATTTGCCAGCTTTTTACTTGGGTGAAACTTAAAGTTCAGTGGAGACCAGAGTGTGGCACCTCCAGATAACAGCATTGCTTGTAGCACCCCCTGAACTTCAGTCCTTATTTACATTTGGAGTGTTTTTACCAGTCAGGATCAAGAGCTCTGTTTATGTCCACGTTGGCACTCCCCCAGCCCCAGAGCCCTCCCCAGCCTGTGTTTATGCTGTGAAGAAGCTGGGTGAAATATTGCTGTGTATTGCAGGCTCCAGATTTGGTTATTGTGCTTTACTTTCTCTGAGCACAGTCAAGACAAATGTGTTTGCTCTTCAGTGAGTTCTACTGATGGCTAGATTAATTCTTTTTTTTTGGGGGGAGGGGGGTCTGAGTCTCTCAGCTGATCTCCCTGGGTGTTGGGGGCCTGTGGACTGGTCCTGCTGGGAGAGACTGTTTGCAGCTTTGCTCCCTCTGTGGAACGAAACAGCATTTGAGCAACAAGAGTCTAAAATAGAATTCAACTTTTTTTTAAAATAATTTTTAAAATATTATCAAACGAGCAAGAATGAGGGTCACTAAGGTAGCCATGGAATTTTAGAACCCCCTGAGTGAGAAAGGACCCGTAAGGCCCATGGAGTCCCACTCCTGGCTCCACACAGGACCTGCCCAGTCAGAGCTGTGACTGAGCCCATCATCCAGACACTTCTTGTCCTCAGCCCATCTCAGGGCTTCCACTGATTGCAGCTTCATGTAAATTTGGGAGACAACACTGGGAAGCTTTGTGTGCTTCTGTCTGAAATTCCTGGTCGTGCTTGCTAATGCTCTCAGCTGGCTTTGTTGGATTCTCTTTCCATGCAGGTATCACTAACCCCAGCAATCATGATCTGACTACTTGGGTCCAGCTGGTTTGCAAGGTCAATGTTGATTTCCCCCAGAACTGTTCTATGTGAGTAACGGTCCTGAACTAAAGCTGAGTGTGGTGTTATATAGGGGGTACACAACGTGTGGCTTTGTTCCTTGGAGTAACAGCTGTAGAGCAGCATCCAGATTCTTCTCTGATGGGAGCAGCCATTTGCTGCCTAGAGCTATTTTGGGAGGAAGCGCCAGTTGAAGGAGTGACGTAAATGTGGTTAGTTGATACCACACTGGTCCTCTGCCAAACTCGCTACCTATAGAAAACTGCTCAGGGCTTAAAGCTGCAGCACAGTTCTGCAGAGCTGTGGGCCAGCAGCCCACACTGGAATTGTACTTCCCTTGGAAACTGGACAAGTTATTGCTCAATAGAGGTGGAAGTTGTTGGGCCCTGTATGTCCAAACACCGTCAGTTTAGGATCCCGTTCCATTTGTAAGAGTGATCTTCCCCTTCTCCAGGCTGTGGAGCTGCAATGCTTATGGAAATGGGTTTTTATGGAAACCTGTTTTTACAGGATTCTGCAGAACTGATGCCTTGTCATGCTAATTTTCTGCTGACTCTTGCCTCTGAAGCTGCTTTGAACTCTCAGTGTTTTCTCACGGAGAGGCTTTGCTTGGATGGAAGGATGCTTTTCAAGCACTTCTCCTTCCCCTCCTATCACCAGCCCAGAGCCTCTTGGAACTGGAATCCAGTTTGCAGCCAAGCTGCTGGCTTAGTATGTGCAGGGAACCTGGCACTGCAGCAGAGACTGTACCATAAGCTGCTCACGAGCTCTTTGCATGCAGGTGCAGGGGCGCAGCCAGGCAGGAGAGGGAAAGTGACCATATCACCTTCCCAAGTAACTAGGACACTGTACAACAATATCACTTCTCAACCCTGGGGAAGAAACATTGACCAAGGGAATAAATGCCTCTCAACCCCTGCTGGGGTCTGTGGGAATGGTCACAGGATACCCTGCTTCTGAAAGGTGTTGTAAGATCAATGCCTTGTGGCAGAATTGATTTGGATGATCCCCACAAGCTCCTGCTGGAGTTCGTCTTGCTTAGACTGTGTATTTAGCAGCGGGTCCTTGTGACTGCATGGCAATAGAACTTATGAAATAGGACCCAAGTCCCTAATTGCCTCTTGCCTGGTGGAGCTGGACATGCTGGTTCGCTGCAGTGTTCTGCAGGATAAACATTCTCCTTATTTATGGGTGGAAAAAAAGGTCCATGTCAACAAGACTGTTCAGCCTCTGGTCACATGCTTAAATTACATCTCCAAGATGGGTTTCCTGGCAAGCACATGAGCAAATGTTTCTCTGAAGTGGATGATGTTCATGTGTAAATTCCTCATTAGTCCTGGGTCTCTTCCCTTCCTCCTCTTACCAGTCTTTGGCTCAAAAAGTTAAGCAAGAAGACCAAGAACGCTGACCCTTTAAACACAGATAACTCGCAGCAGCACCATCAGCATGTCGGAGGGGAGCATCTGCCTGTTTATGCTCCCTGTTCCTGGTGCTTGGGGATTAATAAAAAGGAATAAAAAAACCAAGCTCTGCCATTCTGAGAAACTTTAAAAACAAAATAAGGAATCAGCCTTGGAAAAAACCCCATAACTTTATCTCCCACCAAACTTCAGCCTTGTAGGATTGCATGGTGTGAACCAGCCTGGTTCAGGCAAACAGTCTGAGTGCTTGGACTTGGCTTTTCCTGTGAATTGGATGTTGGTGGCCTTGTGTTGATTTTTTTGCATGTTGAGATGGAGAGCGTGAGGAGGTAACTGTGGTGCTCCTAGAGTTTTCAAATGGTCCTTGTGTTTTCCCCCTAATGCTCCCAGGGGAGGGTAGGGGTGAGGTGCAGGACCTCTGCCCCCCCTCTGTGGCATTCTTGGAAATCACCCTTGGTTTTCTGATTTACAAATTTTGCAGTCGTGGTGGCAGTGGTTAATGCAGTGTCCACATCTTTAAAGCTGCTTAGGTTTGAGATGACAAAGCCATATAAAATCACAGAATCACTAAGGTTGGAAGAGAACTCCAAGGTCATCTAGTCCAACCATCCCCCTACCACCTATATTACTAACTCATGTCCCTAAGTACCTCACCCAACTCTTCCTTGCACACCCTGAGGGACAGGGACTCCACCACCTCCCTGGACAACCCGTTCCAATGCCCACCCACTCTTTGAGAATAAATTTCTCCTCATTTCTAACCTGAGCCTCCCCTGGGGCAACTCGCAGACATTCCCTCTTGTCCTGGTTATCTATGAGAAGATGCTGACCCCCAGCTCTCCAGAATCTCCTTTCAGGGAGCTGTAGAGAGCAGTAAGGTCTCTCCTGATCCTTCTCTTCTCCAGGCTGAACAGTCCCAGGTCCTTCAGCTGTGTTTCAGACCCCTCACCAGCTTCCTTGCCCTTCTCTGGACACGCTCCAGGCCCTCGATGTCTGTCTTGCAGCGAGTGGCCCAAACCTGAGCATGGTATTGGAGGTCTGGCCTCACCAGAGCAGAGCACAGGGGCACAATCACCTCCATGGCCCTGCTGGCCATGCTATTCCTGACAAGCCAGGGTGCTGTTGGCTGTCTTGGCAACCTGGGCACACTGCTGGCTCATGTTCACAAGTGTCGGTACACCAGCAGAGACTTTACAAGTAAAAGTGTCTTACTGGTCTCTTCTGTATATTTTCTTTTACACAGATGTCTGTATATGCAGTTTCCCAGAGATGCTTCTAACCAAAACTCCTGGGTGGGGGTTTTTTTTGTCTGATCTTTTAAAATTCCATGGTTTGATTTTGTGGGGTTTTTTTTTGTTGGTATGTTTTGGTTTGGTGGGGTGGTTTTTTTTTTTTTGGGGGGGTCATTATTAAGCGAAGGAACAGAACAGTTCCAGCAGGTCAGGAATTTATTAGCATGTGGAAACTATTCTCTAAATCTGACTCTTCTAAAATGGAAAGATGACCTAACTATATACACCCATATTTCATGTTCCCGATGGCAGCGAGACATGATTACATTCAGTCTCAAAAACGCTCTTGGGTTTTGGTGCTGAATGGACCCCCTGAGCTGAGGGATGGAGATGCTGGGCTACCCAAAAGCGCTCCACCTTCCCTGCTGCCACGATTCACTTTGACTCCTGCATGGCGAGAGCTGCTTGCGCCTGGATCAGTGGTTCCTTCCTCCTCCTCCTCTTCCTCCTCCTCGCTGTGCCGTGTTCCAGCCTCAGTAGGACATACTCTGTTGACGCTGGCAGTTACACGTTGGTGATGAGAACCGGACATTGTTTTCCTAAGCAGCACTAAGTTGTGTATACTTGAGTCCATTGCCTTGGTTACGGTTTACAAGGAGGTTTTGTTAACTCTGCCAACCAAGCTGTGAGGGTGCCAGGATGCCCACAGCAGACGGGGAAGAAGTGAGATGCAGGCAGAGGGTTGGGTTTTTTTCCTGTCTCTGACTTCACGTGGATGTTATGCCATAGATTATTTTTTTAATAGACTTTCTTCAATGTTAGAAGAAAAGATTCTGAAATTAAAAGACTGAAGAACCACGTTTTTCTTCTCACAGCCTTTTTGTCCAGAGAAATGTGGCTTGATTGTCAGTTCCCTCTGGCTGGAAGACCTGTAGTAAATGTGAGATGGAGGCATGTAACTGAAATCCTAAGAGATACTTCTTGAAGATAAAGAGGGAAATGCACACCAGAACTACTTCTTTTTTTAGCTATAAATCACAGATTCACAGAATCATAGGGGTTGGAAGGGATCTCCAGAGATCATTGGGTCAAACCCCCCTGCCAAAGCAGGGTCCCTAGGACAGGGCACACAGGTCAGTGTCCAGATGGGCTAAAATCTCTCCAGAGAAGGAGACTCCACACCCCCTGGGCAGCCTGGCCCAAGGCTCCCTCACCCTCACTGGGAAGAAGTTCTTCCCCATGTTGGTGCAGAACTCCCTGTGCTCCAACTTGAGGCCATCTCCCCTTGTCCTGTCCCCACAGACACTGAGAAGAGGCTGCCCATGTCCCCCTGTGTCCCACACTTCAGATACTGATAAACATTACTAAGATTCCCTCTTAGCCATCTTTTCTGAAATAACCTGAGTTATTACATAGACAAAATGTTGCAAGGTGTCTGCTGCCACCTCTTAAGAGTAGATGTTGGGGTGAGCTGAGCTGGAGCCTGTGTGCTTTATGCTGCAGGTTTTTTTCAGCATTTAAACTTGTCTGTAAAGGTTTTGCCTGTTATATTCCTACTCGAAGCCCTGCCTCCACACCTCCTTGGCTACCTCTGGCACACAACCTGCCCTGAAGACTGAAATAATCAGCTGGGTGTGACCTGTGCTGAAGGCCAAGCCTCCCTGGAATCTGTTTGTGTTATCAGTGACTGTCGCATACCTGGAAGGTGACTCTATGATCTCTCTCTTGAGGTAGCTCCCTGGTAGCCGTGGGCAAAGGGTTGCGGTTCCCAGCGACAACTGGGACTTGAGCTGGTGTTTGTGGAGGAAAGAGCTGTGTTCTGTGTGGGTTTTGGGTACCTGCATTTGCAGCCAGGGAGGTCTGTTCCCTACCTTGAGATAAGAAGGCTGTGTCATCAGAAAAGGAGCTGCTGTCCTAAGTGCCATGATTTCTTTTTCTGCTCACAAGTACCGAAGGTGACCTTGCAGTTAGCCTACCAGGCTTCTGAAAAGGTCACCTCTTTTGTTTTTTCCCCACCCTTCTCTCTCCTGGTACCTGTTTCTCTTATGCTCAGTTTAGCATTGTCCTATGTGTAATGCACGCTTCCATCCTGAACGTTCTTCAGGCCTGGATGCCCACCCCCGAATTCCTGTCGCTCCTGCCGTGTCCTGTTGCAGATGGGAAACATGCTGCCCCAGGAACTGAAGGCACAATATTTAGCAGAACTTTGGATCTCTCAGCTATCTTTTTGACTACAAGGAAGGAAGGAGGAGAAAGGCCCTGCATTCTTCAGGGGGGGAAAAGGGAAAAACTGGCTAATACCCATCTCCAGACAAGGTCCTCTTGGTGCTGCTGGTACCCCCCTGCTCCCCCAAGGTACACGGTGGCAGTTTGGAGGGCAAGGAATTGAAGTTAGTTGCTCTCAGCTGAGCGATGCTGAGTAAGTAGCTTTGGGAAGCAGTCAGGTAAAATGCATCACTGGTGTCCTGGGTTATGGCTCAGCTCCTCTCTGTTACAGAACGGAGCACGCTTGCTTTTGATTTAGCAATGTCTGAGGGATCCAGCAGAGCAGTCAAGTGCCAGGAGGGATGAGGGAGAGAAAGTGTGTCTGTGGGTGTAAAGAGAATTCCTGTTCTTGGGAAATCTGTCGGGACCTGTTTGGAAATCGGGGTGGAATGGGCCTCGCTGTGTATAAAATCAGTGCTGAGGTGTGTGCTCTGAATGCTGTGCTGCTGACAAACTGAAAGTCTCTACAGTTAAAAAGACCTGATTCTTATAGAAGTGTAGAATGATTAAGGTCAGAAAAGACCTCTAAGGGCATTAGTCCAACTATCCCCCTACCCACCTGCATTACTTACTAACTCATGTCACTAAGAACCTCATTCTCCTCACTTCTAACCTGAACCTCCCCTGGGGCAACATGGAGCCGTTCCCTGTTGTCCTGTCACTGTTTGTCTGTGAGGAGATGCTGACCCCCAGCTCTCCAGAATCTCCTTTCAGGGAGCTGTAGAGAGCAGTAAGGTCTCCCCTGAGCCCCCTCTTCTCCAGACTAAACAGTCTCAGTTCCTCAGCTGCTCCTTATCAGACTTGTGTTCCAGCCCCTCACCAGCTTCCTTGCCCTTCTCTGGCCACTCCAGGGCCTTGATATCTTTCTTACAGTGAGTGGCCCAAAACTGAACCCAGTATTTGAGGTGTGACCTCACCAGAACTGAGCACTGGGAGATGATCTCCTCCATGGTCCTGCCCAGCAGGTCCATAGCATGCCTCTGTGCTTTCATCTGTCCTGAGGTACGAAGTGCTTCAAGTAAACCAAATCAAAGAAAACATTTCTGTTTCTACATTGACTAAAAATGTAGAAGGAGGGGGTGAGGTGGAGTGTCCTCAGCAAGTCGTGCACTTTATAGGAGGTACTCATGTCATCTCTGGTGTATCTTCTGAGCAACAGTACAAAAACTGCAGCCCTGTCAGTGGATTTATGGGGAGGTTAACACTCACCAGTCAAGAAAACTGGAACAAATTGTCTGTTTTAAGCTGAGGTGAAAACACGCCTCCTTCTTCTCGTGGAATTGTTGTTCTTTGGATTTACGCTGGTAATATCGATCTCCTTTCCTCCTCTGCTGAAGCTTCTATGAGTGGGACAGGGTGTTTTCCATGAAGAACTAACTTCAGTGCCTGGCTCTCTGCTCCTTTGGGGTGAGCTGCCCTAACCCAGAAGTTGACAGCTGAGGAGGCAGGATTCCTGGGTTTCTGCACCACAGTTAACTACTGAGCAGCCTCTTGGCTTCTTAGAACTTCCCTTGGAGGCCGCCTGGCCGATCACAGAAGACAGGCTTGTTCTGTGCGGGGATGCTGTCAGCCTGGAGGCTCGGGGTGCACCTCCAGGCACGCCAGCTGGCTGGGGCAGGAAGCGCTGCTGTGGGGCATGCTGGGCTCTGCCCTAGGTTATTATGGGTTGCCTGCCTATGAAATGTGCGGGCAGAGCACTTCGCCTGGCTGCCCTGTCTCCTTCGCTTCACGCGATTTGCTCTGCAGCCATACCCGAGGTACCCTCTAGCTTGCAGGGTTACCAAGAAGAAAACGAACACAAGGCTGTAACGTTCAATTTAAATCTCTGATCACCAGCGTTCAGAGTAGCTTCAGTCCAACTCTTTCTAATGAAAGGCATGTGGTTGTGCTGCTGCTCTACAGGAACCAGTGTTGCTTCTACATTGACTGGAGTGGATTTAAGGAAGTACTGAATTTCTTTTTTTAAACAAAGATGGGTCCTTTACCCTGTATTGAAAGAAAATAGGAACCAAGAGGAAAAAATAATCTGTGGGTTTATCAAGTGGCTTTGGAGTTCAATGTTAGACTTTATTGCAGCCTTTCAATGTTTGAAAGGGACTTACAGGAGTGATGGAGAGAGACTTTCTACTGGAGCCTGAAGTAACAGGACAGGGGGTAATGGCTTTAAGCTGAGGGAGGGTTTAGATTAGAGATTCTTTCCAGGGAGGGTGGTGAGGCCCTGGCATGGGGTGCCCAGAGAAGCTGAGGCTGCCCCTGGATCCCTGGCAGGGTTCAAGGCCAGGTTGGATGAGGCTTAGTGCACCCTGGGCTGGTGGGGATGTCCCTGCCCATGGAAGGAGTGACACTGGGGGGGCTTTGAGGTCCCTTCCAACCCCAACCATCCTGTGATTCTATGTCTTATGTAGAATTATGGTCTGTTTTATGAGTGCAAAGCTTCCCTGTACTTCACCAGGGTTTCTCCCAGGGTGCAAGTTAGCCACCCTTGGTGTTTTTTATTTCAGGGAAGTGTGCCTGGCCTTTCCAGGCACAGTGGGTCGTGGCTGGGGTCTAAGGCCTGCCAGCTAAAGTTATTGTCCCCTGAATGTAAGACAATGCCAGTGCTTCCAAATTAGCTACAATAGTGTCACGGCGGCACGGTAGCGTGTGCTCTGCCGGGACGGGAAGCTGGATTCTCTGCGCTCAGCTGGCAGCTCATGGAAAAACTGAGCTCAGTTGCTGGGTGGAGGTTTCACAGGGCTCCTGACCTATGCCAGCTGAGACCTGTGCTGGCTGACCAGGAAGGAGAGCAGAGCGCAGGGCTTCGTTGCTAAGGAGCAACCTGTTTTGCTTGTCTCTGACACCGGAGAAAATCGGGTGCCAGGAAGGGATGACTCTTTGTGTATTCTATTGTTATTGCTGCTGAAGAATTGCCCATGGTTAGAGCTGTGTTGGGAGCCTCGCTGCAGTCTGTTTCTGCGTGGGGCTGGGTGTGTGCACCTTGTGTGGCGCCGGGGGAATCGAGGCAGGGCAGTAACTTCTGTGGAGCAACGGGTTCTGCTCTCACTGTGCCTGAGAACTGTTCCTGGGGCACTGTCTCATTTAGTGACATTTTAAAATACTTGTGTCACAGAATCACAGAACTGTAGGGGTTGGAAAGGACTTCAAGAGATCGAGTCCAACCCCCCTGAGAAAGCAGGTTCCCTAGGACAAGTTGCACAGGTCAGTGTCCAGATGGGTCTAGAACATCTCCAGAGAAGGAGACTCCTTCTCCTTTTTCCCTTAGTGGGTTTAGGCTCAGCCCAAGAGACCTTCTGTGATGCCCAGTGCCTTTTTTTTTGTCTTTGGTTAGTTTTTGTTGTCCAGCTGCTACTCCTGACTACTGCAGAACAGTCCCAGAGCT
>JAQOTC010000007.1:36687654-36698397 GCA_028554615.1 Rallus crepitans | reverse complement strand
GGGCAGAATGTGAACGTTGCTTTCATTGTACCGAACTCCACAGGGCTTCAATGTGCTACTGTTCATATTCATGTTTTGCTGTCTATTCTGTATAAATGACATTTTTCCCCCCTTCAGAAGGAGCTGAGGAGCATGGCGTTGCTATTCACTCACGCTAGCTTATGTTTCCTTGTTTCTCTCTCCCTTTTCCCCTAGATCTATCAAGTTCAGAAGGTAGGGCTTGCTCTCTTTTGCTCCTGTCTGCATGTGTGTGTTTTAAGTCTTGGAAGCGTTGCCAGAAAAACCTAAAGGATGGAAGATGCACATCAGGCTTTGCCTTTCCATGCTGTTCCCCCCTTCCCTCCCGTAGGGCAGAAT
This sequence comes from Rallus crepitans, assembly GCA_028554615.1. Taxonomy (NCBI): domain Eukaryota; kingdom Metazoa; phylum Chordata; class Aves; order Gruiformes; family Rallidae; genus Rallus; species Rallus crepitans. Next base: position 36,698,040 of record JAQOTC010000007.1, on the reverse strand, counting down.
AATAAAGGAGAGTGGGGTAAGATGGCCCATGGGAAATGTGTCTGGTTGGGCACTTCATATATATTTTTCTACAGACTGTTTGGCAAAGAATAAGCACTGAGCAGAGGAGATAATTTGGCAAACTGACCCACCGTAGGAGGGCATGGCAGTGGCTCCACGTGCTGCTGAGATCCGTACGGCCGTTTTCAGCATCGAAGGCCAAGGGTGTCACTGAAAGTGTTCCAGGCTGGGCAAGCACCTGAGAGGTGTCAGTGGGGACAGGGGCTTTCAGGTGGCTTTCTGCTGGCAGAAAGTCGCTGAAGGAAATCAAGGATGCTGTGTTTGAACCTGCAATCCTTTGGTGCATAGGCTGTGTGGCCAGCGTGGCCCGAGCACTGTAAATGCTGCTGTGCTGTCTTTAATCCTCTCTCACCTCAAAGCCACGAGCTCCTCCCTCCTCCCAGTTTCCTCCTCGTAGTTCCAAACGATGGCAGAGATGATGATAATGATAATAGCCATAACTGAAGCCAACTGCTGTGTTCCAACAGAGCTTTGGGCTTTCTGTAAGAATGTTTGGCTGTTCCATACCCCCAGTGTGGAAGCTCTGGTAGCTAGAAGGGGAAATACCTCCGAAGAGACTACGCAGGGAGGGAGACAGCACACGTTTCTTCAAGCCTGCTGTTTTCTACTTTATTGAAAAGTTGTGCTTTTTTTCCCCCTGAGTGTTTTTCATTGCTTGCTGAATGATAAATGTCTCCTAAACCCCACAGCCTGTTTGGTTTGGTTCCAGCACCCTTAACTGCATGTTTCACTCGCTTGACCCAGCAGCGTGCGTGCTCCTTGGAAACGCTGGTCTTTAGACTCTTTTTAAGTGCTTATGAATATATGGGGATAGCTGCTCAAATCATGTGCTCTGGTATTTAATCCTGACCCTGTGGATTTGGCAACAAATACATCTTCCTCTTGTTTTTACTGGTGGAGTTGACTCTGTACTGAGCGACTCCAATTAACATCTGCCCATGGATCAACAGGCTTGTTATCAATCTCCTTTATGGGGATGAATTTAATCTCCTGGTACATATGCAGCCCCATGGGAGACAGGGAAGTTGTTTACTGCTCGATGTCCTGACGTGGATGAGAAGATAACTGAGTTAGCCTCGCAACATCCCACAGTGAGTTTGCAAGTCTGGCAGTTTTGCTGTCACTTAGTGAGCAAATCTCATCTGGAATTCTCTCTCTCAATGGTATTAATGGCATTAATTATTTAATTATAATACTGCTTTTCAGGGTGAAAGGGAACCTGAGTCTGGCAAAGGCTTCTAACTAGAGACCAAAGGAAGGGAAGAGCACTATTTCTTCCTTTAACCCCTGTGGTTGTTCCAACACAGTGACCCCCCCAGAGAACAGAGCAGGCTGTAGGAAAAGAAATGGGAAGCGGGTGCAAAATTCCTGAGTCCAGTGTGTAATTCCCATAATTCCCGAGTTAAGTGTGCTGCTTAAAAGGTTATCAAGTGAAAATAGTCTCCAGGCATTGCCAGCCATTAATGTTTTTATGTGCAGGGACATTAAGTGTGTGGCTCTGTAACTTTAAATGGGAAAGGACAGTAAGTGGAACTTAACCGTTGACATAACGAGGCTTTGAAGGGTTATTTCCTCATTTCCCTTTCCCACAAGTGAAGTCAGAAGCCCGTGTCTGACAGCAAAGGAGACCAGAGGGCAAGAAAAGGAACCAGGGGACCTCATAAAAATGATTGGTGTGTTTATGGGTCCTTCCTACCCATAAAAGTGTGAGAAAATGATTCTCCATTCTCATAGTGCTTTTTTGGGATTGGGTTCTGGTGTTAGAAAACGCAATGCATCTCTTGAGGGGCAGCCTCTCATGAGGTCTCACCTGCCCTGATTCACCACAGAGCGAATCATCTGTGGGTTCTGAACATGGTCCTGACCAGCTGGAGGTTCACACTGCTCTCAGGGGTCCTTCCCAGGACACGATGTGCCTAACCCTTCACTTCGTCTCGGGCCGATGTACGTGTTGTGCCCGGTCGTGGGGGAGCAGGGTGCGTGATACACGGTGGTTCCTGTCCTGGGCTCCAGTTTAGGAGCCGTGTCGCTGCTGTGTAGTTTGGGTAGGTGTGGTATGGGGGTAACGAGGTGTACTTGGGCACACACTGAGGTGCAGAGGGGGATGCTTCCCTCTTCTTGTAAGGATGTGGTTAAAGGTCTCGTTGAACCATTGTCTCTTTTCCTCCTTCCAGAGAAATGTTTGCATACTATTTACATCTGCAGTGGGGTGAATTTGGTTCCTCTTTTCAAATTACTGCTCTAAACATCTAATTTGCAGCTTTTTTTTCCCCCAATAAATGGGATTGCTGTGAGCCCTTGCCTCTTCCCAGTTTGACCCCAAAACTCACAGCACTTAATGGTCTTTTGTCCAGTTTGGGGCTCTCCAGGATGTGTAATCGAGCATCCCGCTGCCTGTTCTGCTCTGTAACAGGCTTTCTCTGCTCCAGAGATGTTAAGATGAAAACTGAGATGACCTTAACATGAAAATAATTCCGTTGTTTAACGAAGAACAACTCTGAAGCGAGAATAAACCGGTGTAGCATCAAAGAACACACAGCTGTTTGTTCTAGGACATTAATAAATAGTGACTGAGGTTTGTAAGGGTGAAAATAAAATTACTTTAATACCATTGAGCGAGTGCCAAGTGCACTTGATACAGAACAGGCTGCTGATTTATTTCGATCGTTACCTAAAGGTTTTGACTTGCTCCTCCTGCCTCCTTGAGCCTCAGAGGAAGCCAGCAAGTACAGGCACGTTGGGGTTTTTCTTTTCCCCACAGACACACGGACCTCAAAGCACATCATCTGAATGGTTCTCAGATGCACATGACCCGAAGCAGGTCACTGCGCTTTGGGCTGGTGATGATCTTGTGCTGCACGTGGCAACGTTAGGGTTGCCACTACAGATGTAAACCTCCTGAGAACTGGATTCCACGCACCTGTTTGGGGAGGAAGAGGAGTCCTGCTAACCTCGTCGCTCTTGGAGCAATTTGGTGGAGATGCAAGTTCAGCTCAGGGCAATTCCCAGTGTTGTGTGAAGGGAATAAGGACCAGAAGTGTTTGGGGAGGGGACAGCGTGCTAAGAAAATGCATGGCTTTGGTACAGAGTGTTCCACTCTTGCCAGCTTCGGTGAAACACATCCCAGAGGCTCCTCTTCTGTCCTCGGTGGGTGGTACCAGCGCTGGCAAGGTAGTTCGAGTGTAGCCACACAGCCTTGTGCTCTGAGAAGGGGCTCTGGGGAGTTGGGAGTGCAGCAGGCAAGACAGCAGGGAGGTTAGTGCTGCTGTGTTCAACTTGTCTTCCTGGTTTGACAGATCTGTTCCACAAACATGATTTGACAGCGTCTCTCATCCCCAAAGTGTTCTGCACTTGCATCCCTCGTGATGAGTCTTGACTTAAATGGGTCAGGAATTCAAGACTCATTACACCCCTTGCTCCTGTCCCCACCACGCTGGGTTTTCACGCTGCAGAGAGAGAGATGAAGCTGTCGGGTACCTTGTCTGTACCCTAAGCACCCCTCTCCCTTCTCTGGGCAGCTTTTCCTGGGCACGCTCTGGTGGGACTCGGCACGGCTTTTCCCCGGCATGCTTGTGTGTGTGTGTGTGTGTGTGTGTGTGTGTGTGGAGCTGCGTGGCTCAGCTGAGACCTGGCAATGCACAACAAAATGTTCTCTGTTTTGCCTTTCTCATCTAAATCCTGTTTCTTTTTCTTCCCTCTTCTGTCTGTAGAAATATTATGGTCTGGATACTAAATGGGGAGACATCGAGCAGTGGATGGTAGGACTTGATCAACGTAGCTAAACAGCGTGGTGGTGTTTTACCTGTTGAAGCTTTGAATGGCTCCTAGAGTCTGGAAAGGGGAATTCCACTCGTTTCACCATGATTCTTGCAGTTCACATCACCTGGATGTGAAACGTGGTTTATTATCAGCTTAAATCCAGCAAGGGCTTGGTTAGAGCCATCTCATTTTACAGACCACCCTATCTTGTTCAGCCTGGAGAAGAGAAGGCTGCAGGGGGGCCTCACTGCAGCTTTCCAGTCCCTGAAGGGAACGTACAAACAAGGAGGGGAATCAGCTTGTTAAAAGGGCAGACACTGGCAGGACAAGGGGGATGGACTAAAGTGGAAGGAGGGAACGTTTAGATTAGGTATTAGGGGGAAGCTCTTTACAGAGAGAGTGGTGAGGGGCTGGAACAGGCTGCCCAGAGAGGGGGTGGCTGCCCCATCCCTGGGGGTGTTCAAGGCCAGGTTGGCTGGGGCCCTGGGCAACCTTGTGTAGCTCCAGGCCTGGAGGTTGGTGTCCCTGCCTGTGGCAGGGGGTTGGAACTGTGTGATCCTTAGGGTTCCTTCCAACCTAGACCCGTTCTATGGATCTATCAATTGAAGATGAGCTTAGTGTCCAGTTCCATTAAAGCCAGTTGAGATCCAAGGAATACATGTCCTCATTTTACTACTTGTGGATTTTGCTACAGTTTGAGGCTTTTCAAACCTGTTTTCAGTTAACTTCTGGACAGGTTTTACCCATGCTTCTTCCTCAGTTACCTTTGTACGTCACTGGCTCAGGAGTACTCTCCAGGTGCATCATTTTGGCTCGCCATGCAGTGCCCTGGATTTCACCACTTCCCAAGCCAGTGAAGTTGATAGCAGCTATGGACTTGGTCCTTAGCAATACCTGACTGTTTTATCAGCCATACTGCGAGGTGAAGGGGTTGCTGAAGGGCTGGGAGGCATTGATTTCAGAGATCCCCAGTTGATGCATTTACTTACTAGCGATGCTGGGTGCTTATGGCCTTGCCCTACAAGCTGAGCAGTGCACACTGGGAAAGGCAGTAACAAATGCCTGGCTTCCAGAAGTGCAGAAGAGGACTTCTCAAACTCCCTGACTTCTTTGTCCCATGATAATTAATCGCCGTAAACGCCGGTGGGCTCTATGCCTTCGTGAGAGCCCGCTGCCATATGGACCAGCCATCTCCCCCAGGATGCTCCCATCTCACAGGATAAGCTATTAATTCTCTTCAAATCCTTGCCTGGTGAGCTTAGCTCCATGTTAGTGGTAATTCCCTTGCTTAGGACTCAGTTCACCTATCAGAACCATTAACTGCAACGCTGAAGCTCTTTTTTCTCCTGCCTGTTTTTTTATCACTGTTTCTATATTCCATGTACAATCGGTTTGTTGACATGTGATAGATGCTGCGGCCTTTCCAGTGTGAAGGCAGCCTCTGGGCCCCAAAAGGCAGCGGGGCTGCGCGTTGCAGAGGCTGTGAGCACAGCACAGATGCTTTTGGTGTGGAAGAAGGGGCCGGGCTGTGCCCCTCTGGGATACTAGGGAGAGAGCGTTGCTGTGTTATTGCCAACAGGGGATTTTAAAGGACTTTAAACTGAAAGTCTGGTTACAAAGGCACTGTAAGTATACTCATTCCCAGGGCAGAGAGATCACAGAACTGTAGGAGTTGGAAGGGACCTCCAGAGATCATCAGGTCCAACCCCTGCCAAAGCAGGGTCCCTAGGACAGGGCACACAGGGCGCTGTCCAGACGGGGCTGGAATCTCTCCAGAGAAGGAGACTCCACACCCCCTGGGCAGCCTGGCCCAGGGCTCCCTCACCCTCACTGGGAAGAAGTTCTTCCACATAATGGTGCAGAACTCCCTGTGCTCCAACTTGAGGCCATTGCCCCTTGTCCTGTCCCCACAGCCCACTGAGAAGAGGCTGGCCATGTACCCCTGTGTCCCACACTTCAGATATTGATAAATATTGATCATATCCCCTCTCAGTCATCTATTCTCCAGGCTGAACAGCCCCAGCTCACTCAGCCTTTCCTCAGAGGGGAGATGCTCCAGGCCTTTAATCATCTTCGTAGCCTTTTGCTGGACTCTCTCCAGGAGATCCCTGTCTGCTCGAAATGCTTTCTTGGGATACAAATAGATGCCAGTGACTGGTTTTCTGTAAAAGTCATGAAAGTGTGTAGTGGAATGAACTGGGGGAAGGAAAAGTTGGGGTCACAAGTGAGGGGGGAGAAAGGGGTTTCTCTGACTCCACATGTGTCACCTCCTGTTACTGGGTTTAACCTCACCGGCTCCCAAACCCTGTTGAAACCTCACTGTGTCTTTCTGGAAGCGTGCTGTTGGTGTCCCTGTCCTTCCAACACTTGGCTCTTTGTTTTTCTCTGCTGCCTTGGTAGGAAGACAGTGAGCGGTACTCCCGCAGAGCCCGAAGGAATGCCTCGGTCAGTATCTACTTTCACTGTTTCTCTTTATAGCTAAATGTCTGAAATGAAGAAAACAGACCTGTGTAGGAGTTAGTTCCCTTTTAAAAGAAAAAAACCTGAGCGATCTTCCACCCCACCCCAGCCGAGTGACAGCCCCAAGCCACTCCCTGAGTCTTCTGTCCCCTCCTCAGTCGCTTTTTCCAATGTGCTAGAATGAAGGGTGGTGGTGGGGGGGTAAAGGTGGGGAAGTGGCCTGCTTGGGGAGTTTAATATCTGTTCAGATCATGGGCCATGGGTGTAGAGCAGGAAACACCCAAGCAAGGTGGTCCTTCATCCTGCAGTAAGGTGCCTGGTGGGGGGTTGTTGGCCAGGGGATGATTGAATTTACTTTCTGCTTACAGTTTAACGCAATCTTTTTTAAAGACATTTATTCTGTGAGCCTTTTGCTTGCCTTCTGTTCCATCAGAGCCATCTGCATTTACCTCACTGCCTGTTCCTCGTGTCCTTTTCATTGTTCTCTTGTCTCTGTCCTTTCCTTTCGCTAGGCTTCGGATGAAGACGAGCGCATGTCAGTGGGTAGCCGTGGAAGCCTGAGGGTTGGTACACTGTACAGTCTCAATGTGCATGTGTGTGCGCTGGTGTTGCTCTCCCATCTCACCGGTCTGGGTATCATTTTCCCCTAACATCCTTCTGAGGTCTTGCTGTGTTCTGTGTTCCAGGCATATGGGCTGGGTTTGGGGTTTTTTTTCTCTTGTTTGCTTGCCTGTTTCAGTATTTTATTAGATTTTTTTTTTTAAGAGTCTGTGTAAATCAATAATTCTTTCAGCCTGGGGGATTGTCAGGTTTGTATCACAGAACTGTAGGGGTTGGAAGGGACCTCCAGAGATCATCGAGTCCAACCCCCCTGCCAAAGCAGGGTCCCTAGGACAGGGCACAGAGGGTGGTGTCCACGCAGGTCTTGAATATCTCCAGAGAAGGAGACTCCACACCCCCCTGGGCAGCCTGTCCCAGGGCTCCATCACCCTGTCACTCTGTAGGTGTTGGGCAGGAGTTACCAGCAGAGCGTGTGGCTCTCCAGAAACCTTCCTGATAAATGCTCTTCGCTGTCACTGTTGCAGGAAGTACTTGGCTGAAACAATGGTACACGCAGCTGCTGCTGGTGTGCACATTGTGACCTCCCTGTTCCGTTACTGATACCAGGAACTTGGGAAGAGGAGCTGCTCGTTTACTCTGTGGTCACTGTTCATCAGCTCAGGAAAACAAAAGCAAATTATCAGTGGAAATAAGTTGGAATTGCAGGTGAAAGCTCCCCTCAAAAGGGCTCTAGAGATGTTTGAACTTCATGTGCAGGCTTGAGCTTTGTGGCAGGAGAAATTAGCAGAGCCTGGGGTGCTGCAGGGCTCCAGTACTACTCCACAGGAACACTTCAAACAGTTTATTCCTCAAAACATCCCTGCAATATTTTCCAGGCAATCCCTGTGGTACAGACCTGAACTCCCTTCTCGCACAGACGTAGTCGGCCCTCGGGACTGTGAAGATGGTTGAAGCAATTTCGGAGCTGTGACAAGCTGATGCTGTTGTCTCAGCTTGTGTAGGGAGCCTTCAGCAGGTGATCAGAGGAGGGTGTTGTCCCTGACGTACAGAGAGCTAGTTGTGTGCTTAAGCTGGAGGAGCAGGTGTATTTTTATAGAGCAAGCAAGATGTGTCATTCATCACAGGACCTGTATTGGTAGCCCTTGGTTTCTGGCCTCTTTGGAGATTCTTCTGTCATAAATTTTTAAAAATTATTTATTTTCTCTCCTTTAAAACTTGCTAATAATTATTGAGGCTAGAACTACCTTTTCTCCCCTAAAGAACAGGATTGAGTGAAACAACTAATGTGCCTCTAGAAGAGCTCTGGAAGATGGGGGGGAGGGGAATCAATTACTTGCTCAGTGATTCCTAACGGAGTTCACTGTAAGGCAGAGTAAGCTGTACTTAATTTTAACTGTTGCCTTGTTCCCTTCTAGTGGAATCCTTGTTGCTACTTAGGAAATGCTGTTAAAATCTCTAAGCTAGCAAACTTACTCAGTTGCTTTTCCAAGCTAGAAGATGCCTTAAACCTCCAAAGGTTCAGCGAAGAAAAGCTTATCCTCACCACTGACTGTGAAAACTGATGGTTGTTTTGCTTAAAGGTGACTTGGGAAACCTTCCTGAAAGGGTGTTTTGGAAGGGAATAATGGAAATGTCAGTTCTTTCTATTTAGAAGGTGGTGGTGGTGCAAAGAGGTTGTTTAACCGTGCCTGTAGTCGTGTCCCCCTTGACGTGGGAAGGTGCAAGCACTCTGGGATCGCGTTCATAGCAGGAACCCCGTTCACCTGAAGCACCTTTTGCTCATGGAAACCTGCTATGGATTCCTCCCATTGTGTTCTTGTTACGTGATCCTGTGTTTTGCAGTTATATATGGAAACAGCAGTTATGTATATCAAAGCGTTGCACCCCTCCAGAAGAAGCTTTGACCACCCCAGTCTCTGGGCTACCAGCATGTCTTCACCCTACCATAACCACTGCCGGTCCAGACCAACACCTATCCCCACCTGGCATACAGGATGCCCCGTAAACACCAGATACTTCTGCAAAGGATGGCTTTTCCTAGCAGATCTGGTTGAAACTTCTTGCCCTGGTGATGTTGCCCAGGGCTCCCCTGTCCCCATAACAGCGGTACCGCTGAACATTCTTACGCAAGCTGATGCTTGCATGGAAGAGTTTTGACAGAGCTTCCTTCCCTGATCCAAGCATCGCTGGGATTGTAGAAGCCAGTGCATGTTTGCTCATCTGAACTGATATTCCCCCTAGTACCTGTCCTTTTCCCAGTGTGGGTTTGTAGCAGGTGCTCTTAAATATTTTTGACCACTTCTCTCCGGCTGTTTGTGAAGGTTTGTCTCGTGTTGTGTCTTAGGAACAGCCAAGTGCACAAAACAACCAACCCCCCTAGAAAAATGACCTCAGGACTAGTGTCCAGTTTGGCTTCTGAGCCATTTTAGCATGAAGAATGTGCCAAAACCATTGCCTTGTGCCCCCAGAGGGCTGATAGAACTGCTCAGAGAATTCTCAGCGCGGCTGTTCAAAGGCTGATTCCACAGCAGCCAGATGCCATCGTAGTTGTCTACAAGGCTTCCATTTCCTGAGGACTGACCTTGCATTCCTGGCAGGCGGGCTCATTGCATCATGAGGGGCTGATGGCCTTGGGAGATGCTCTCTGAAGCTCTGCTGCTTTTCTGTACAGGAAGCTTTTGATGAAAGGAGCCGCTGCCTAAAACTTCACTGCCCTACTAATCTGCATAGCTTTTACTCTGGATTTTCCCTTGGAATATTTATTTTCCAAGGGGATGCCTGAATGAGCTTTTGGGGAGCTGGTCTGGATGCTGAGCAACCGTCAAAACCACACCTTTGGCTGCTGTGCAGGAGCATCTTTTATAGCTTTTCTGTGGCTCATCCTGAACCTGTGAGGAGTGCCCTGCCTCCCTTGCTTTGGAAATTCTACGAGCTCACTTCTTCACCACGCAGTTTTTCCTGGGGAAGCTCAGTGACAGCATCCTGTGCCTGTTGAGACGCTTGGGTGTCTTGTCAGTCGCTTTTCTGCTGCAATTGTCCATGTTCTGCCCCTTCTCAGCCGCTTGTCTCTAATTCCATCTAACGTGGCATGCTGTGGTGTTGGGAACCACACCTGATGGAGTTTGGGCACTTTTCTCAGCTTCTTTGCTCAACGAAGTTCTCAACTTCTGGCTCTGTGCAGGAGGTCTTGCATTACCAAAGTTTTTAGGTGGGATTTACATCTCTCTGCCTGGTGATTTGTTTGTTTTTTTTGTCTCTGGCCTGTTTTGGATGATCCTTTTGATTGCTGTAACCTGCTGCAGTGTTTTCCTTCCTTTTCTGATCTGTATTTCCCTTCACACCTTCACAGTCTCAGTTGGAATATGCCGGCACCTACCCAGCGGTGAGAACAGCCTGCGAGTTGTATTGCAGTGTGTGTGCTTGAAAACTAACCATGAGGAAAAGACTAACATCTGCTGTGATAGCTGCTGCTCTGGGAGCAGAGGTGATCTGAAGCAATCCTGAGGCAGTTTGTGGTCTGTGACGTAAAGACAGAACTTCCATCTC
>JAQOTC010000007.1:36672133-36684084 GCA_028554615.1 Rallus crepitans | reverse complement strand
TGCTGCCACCCCTCTGCTGATGGAGCCAAACCAGCTTGGATCCAAACTGGTTTCTAAGTTGATGGAGTTTTTCATGGAAGCTGTTGCTTGGTGTAGTGATCGATAACTATTTTGCTTGGAAATTGATCCAGAGTGGGTTTAGTGGAATTGCATTTTGGGAATGCATTAAAACCTGGGCTTTTAGATTTGATGTCAAATAGAAATTGCAATTAAATTGTCATGAAAAGCCCCACCCCAAACACTGGGCATGCTCAGCCTTAGCCCAGCCCGTGTTCTGAACTGATGCCTGAATTGTGAATCGCTTGAGACATCTGAGCTGTGACTGGCATCGACCAAGGTGATTTTTGGCTCTCATGTTTTTTGTTTCCAGAGTAAGAACTGCATCATAGCAAGTGTTTCATTTTATTCCTGACCCTGTAGGGAGTTGAATTGTCTCGCCCTGCTTGGGAGATGCTCATTTTGAGGCTGTTGGTGTTTTCTCCCTTGGGAGCATCTTAAGGACGACGAGGCAGGCTCCAGAGCACGACAAAGGGCAGCTGAACCGGCTGAAGTCTTTTTGTAGTCTTTGGACTGCCACACAGAAGGGATGTCACTTTGATGTCACTGGGGAAACCTGACAGGATATGTAATACAGCACTGCCCACGTTTCTCAAATAGAAACTGGGACTTTACTCCTTTGCTGCTTTTTTTCATTGCTCAGCTGCCGGAGGAACTGTGGAGAGAAATGTGTGGTACTATAGTGCTTCAGCACTGGTGTCCCCTTCTCATCCCATGTGTGCTTCACGGGAGCACAGTGATATTAAGGGAAGCCAAAGTGTTTCTTAACAACAAAGGAGGTCAAAAAAGGCAGGCAAGGGTATCCTTGGCATTCTGGGCTGGTGATGGACACAAACATTCACGTCCTCAGCTTTGAAATAATGCCCTAACATTGCACTTCTGTTCCTGGTGTGTCCTTCCAAAGTTCTCTCTCTGCCTTCGCTTTTTGTAAGCGATGACTTGTGCTGACAATCCCCATTTGGGTCAGCATCAATTGTTTGTCCTCTCTTCTTCTGTTTTTCCTCTTCGTTTTCCTTTCCTTCTGTAACAGACCAATGGTTACGAGGAAGACGCGTACGGATCGTCCCAGAGTAGGAAATCCAGCAGGGTTAGTAGATGATTTATATTGCTCTAAAGCCTGTTGCTGTGTTTAATAAAGCCAATTAGCGCGTTCTTCTCTGTGGTAAAGCAGGTTTCTCCTGTCTTGCACCTTGTGGGCTTTGCAGTGTGTCAGATGGGGAGGTGCAGCAATAAGCCCTTTCATAAATAAAAATTAGGCCACGAGTGGGAAGGGAAAGCTGCTGAATTCGGCCCGGGTGGGACTTGGAAGCCAGAGCTGCTTAACTCCAACAGGGAATTGGGTAAAAGTTAAATCGTGACGGGAAACCCTTTGGCAGGAGCTGGCGTGGAGGGATTGCCACGTGTTTCATAACCAAACAGTCGTTTCCCAACCTGTGTGACTGGTTCATGTCGTGCTCAAACGCTGAGACCGCCGAGCTTCACCTGGAATTCAGTCCACGGCTTGAGAGCTGCGTGTGTAACACAGGCTGTGGTGTTTCAACTCCCTCCCCGCCCCGATGTAGATCACTTATTTGGAGCTTGCTTAACCAAATGCTTTATATATATATATATTTTATTTTTTTTCCCCTTTCTAACTTGTATTCTGGAGCTTCTGGAAATTCCCACGGAGGTGAACGGCCCTTGAGAGCGTTACGGCTTAGCTACTGTGGTATTACCATTGATGTGCTTCACTTCTAGAAAGGCTCCTGTCAAAAAAAGCTTAATAATCAACTCCGTTGTGTGTAAGTGGGTCACAGTGTTCCTTCTGTTCCAGCACCAAGTGTGTTGTGTTCCTCAGAGGAACTAATTGTCCCGCTTTGTTAAATATTGGGGTTGTGCAAATCCCTTGCAGGTATTGTCTGCAGCGGAGCCTCTTCGGGAGCAAGGAAGGGAAACCTGCTTGGGTTGGTGGGTTTTCCCCCTTGCCTTTCTTTTAACAAAGGCAGGCACAAGCTCAGTAGCCTGTCAGTCTCCACGTTGTCAGTCAAGGCTTCCCAAGAAATTTAGTGGTGTGCAGGCTAACGCTGTGTGTTTAGGGGAAAAATAAACTGCTTTTAAAGCTCTGCTTAATTAAGTGTTTGAGCGACGTGCGCTGAACGTGAGAGCTCTCCCAGCACGGGGTTAAACAGGTGATTATATCAGTAGTGAAATGAGGCTTTATATTCTGAGCCACTTTTAAATTGTTCCCTCTATACAGCTTTATGCATTTGGCTTTCACCTGGGGATAGAAGACAGTGAAATACTGCTGTTCAAACTGATCAGAAAGCGGCATGTCCTGTCCTCATCCCTGTTTGACAAGTTGGAGGAACTTTGTTATGTAGTGCTCCTGGCAAAGGATGCTCCATGTTTGTATTCTCCAACTCCAGAGCTCCAAGTGCTGCAGGAAGAGCAAACTGTCTGTAAGGAAGTCAGGCAGGCAGAAGGTGGTGTTTGGTTTCTGCTTTAAATTATTTAAAATCACCTCAGTATGAGGGTTTGCAGTGTGGAGGTTCAGTCTGTATAGATCAGAATTACAGCAATATCCTCAGTTTGCATTGCCACTTTTAAGTCAGGCCAGCCATTAATTAGAAGGGGGAGGAAAGTTTGGGGGTACCATGACAAGTGAATCTCTAAACCCAGTCGATGCCAGCCTGGCTGGTGTTCAGCTTTAGGAGTTCTCTCTTCCAAAAACCCTGAACCCAATCATAAAGATTGTTAAAATGACAACAAAAAAACATCCCAGAGGAGGCAAATCCTTTGGGTCAGTGAGGAAGCGATGAGCCTGCTGTTAACAGCTGCTTCCAAAACAGGCACCTGATTTTTAAGCCGTAAACTGGAGCGATGTCCACATGGAGATCACCCTTTGTACACTGTGCTCAGCAGTGCCACAGGTCGATTCCTTCCCTGTGAGTAATGCCACGTGCCTGGGTGTCCACATGCAGGTTACAAATTCCTCCCTACGTGGGAACGAAATTCCTTCAAGCTCAGTTCACCTCGTTCAGATTCCTTTCTGGTGAAAGTCTGGTTTTATAGAGGCATTCGGGGGAGTGGGATAAGGGAGGGAGAAATATTTAATTGTTTTTCTTTCAGGTCAGGCAGTGATTTATTCTCAGTATATACCTGTGAGTGTGTCCACAGACCTGTTTGCCTGCAGTGACAGAGGTCTGGTGTCAAGAAGGAACAGGTTTCTTGCATTTGTCACATGTCTCCCTCATTTGTAAACAGAGTCAGTGCCTGTGTAACTTACACCGATGATGCAAGGGTTAGTTGGGGCGTGTAGGAAAGCTGAGTAATTGCTGAGTACTGAAAGCACAGTATCTTGGTTGTCTAGACCCCTGTAAGAACTGAGTGGAGAAGTGAGGTGTTAGAGGATGGCTGTTGAAGCTCTGGAGTACAGAGGAGAAGGGTGAAGCTCCTGCCAACTGTTCTCACCAGTGAGCTCGCACCCGTGGGGAAATGCAGGCTCTAAACGGTGCCAGGGAGGCTTTGAAAATACCTTTGTGATTTGTGACTAGTTACAGGAGTGGGAGCGAGCCCAAAAGTCATTTCAGGAGGGTGGAGATGTGGGGAGGTAGTGCTTCCTCCCTGCCTCAGCTCGCTGGCCGCAGCAGCCTGCCCTATGTTACACCTTCCTGCTGTGCCTGGGGCAGCACCTGCCCCTGCCAAGCCAGACTAACTATCTAAGCACAACTTAAGACATGCTTTTAGGCCAGTGTTTCTCTGGAAACAAGGCAAATGCAAAGTCTTCCTGATGCATGCCTCTGTTTTCCTGATTCCTCTGGCTCTGAGAGATGCTTGATGTGCACTGATTTCCAGTCTGACCTTGAGTTGCACACTTAAATACCCACCCTGCTAAAAACAGCTGTTGATAACGAGGTTTTTCATAACATATTTTCTGCATGCTCCTACAGCTTTTGGGAAGCCAAAATCCTGAGTCCCACCCAGTATTATAAATATCCTGCTGCCGTCAGCCTTCCTGCACAGCCTGGCAAGCCCTGCGTGCCAGCTTGGTGTTGATGGAAGTTCTCACAGCTAACTTGGTGGCAGAAAAGCTGAGCTGGCATCCTACGCGCCAGCGCAGGTGCCAGGAGGATGACTGGGGATGTGGTACATCGGGCTAGATAGAGAAGGTGATGTTTTGGATGGCAAGAGGGATGTGAAGCTCTCCAGACTTGCTATTGGTACTTTTGGTGTTGAAGTAAGATCTCCCTGTTCTTGGGGAGACCAAGTTGTTGGACCACAAGCGCAGGGTTGGCTAGATGCTAGGTAGGAAGCTGCATGGAAGGTGATGTTCAGCCTTGCTACATCTCATGGTGTGCTGCTTGCTTGGTCCCAGCAGCATGGGTACCTGGCTTTGCTCTCTGTCTTCCAGTAGACCTGTCCTGGCACCTTCTCCTGCTCCTGGGTTTAGCTTATGGGTCATAAACCCCTCGAGAATTCACTGGGAAGCTGACTGACTGACCAGTATCTCTTTCCAGTGCTTGATGGGCAGTGGTTGTTAGCTCTGTTGTGTGCAGCAGTGGGACTGCATGTGAGAAGAAATAAATCCAGGGTGTTTTTTTAGGTGGGAAGCTGTGACGCAGCTCTGAGCCTGTGAGAGAACGTTTCCAGCATCTTGTGAAACAGATCTGTTCTGTTTCATGGAAGCTGGAAGTAGGGTGATAAATCCAGCTGCACTTAGCTGGAATTAGGGTGGGAGTTAGGTGCACAGACTGTGTACGTGCTTCTGAGAATGGGGTCTGTCTTCTGAGTCCTATCCAAACCATGTCCTTGCAGTGTGATCCCACATTGGGTGATAGCTACCAGAGGGGAGGAGAGAGCGTGAGGGTTTGAAGCCTTTTCAGTGGAAAATAAACCAAATGGGTGTTTGGTGCATAAGAAGCTGTAGGAAAGGCCTTTTTTTTTAAAAAAGAAAAAAACCACAAAAAAACCCAACCATACAATTTGAAAGAGGACAACATCTTTGCCCATCCTCGTGCTTTTTATGCAGTTACCACTTCTTTTTGCATCTGTGACTGCTTTGACCCCCTGCTCTTTGTAATCACCTAACTCACTTCTTGCTTCTGAGTTAAAGGGATTCAGGAACTCCACATTATGAAGCTGAGCTCTCAAGGATTTGATTTTTCTGTTGTTCCTTTGTTAACACAGGCTTCGTACTACTCTGACCTGGGGCTTCACAACAGCGGATATGCTTCCACCTCTCAACCTTCTGCCCAAAACGGAAACTGGGTCTGTTGCCCTCTGGCTTTACCTTAGCCTGGACTTGTTCTGGCTTCGTTTGGACAATACAACCTCTTGTACTTAGGAAGGAATTTGGACCAATTGTCAAAGAGTCTCTGTAACTCTTTTTAAAAACAAAACCAAATCAAACCTTTCAAGATTGGAGTGAGTAATGGAAAGCTGTGTTAAAATGAGCACAATTAGTTTTCCTCTGCTGCTCCTCCCTTTCCTACAGTTATTTTGTTTGCTTTTAGCTTAATTAGTCTGGAAAAATAAGGGAAATGTTAACGAGCTAAGCTCTCCCTTCTGTTGGAGGCAGCTCTCTGCAGACCGTGTCAGTTTAGCAAGCTGAAGGCAATCCAGTCTGCAGAAAACGATGTTACAAGCAGGTCATTCACTCACTCCTAGAAGAACAAATCCCTGAAGCTTCAAAATCACCCAGGAGGTTGGATCATCCTCTGTGTGTGAGCAGAGTTCAGCCAGTCCAGCGCTAGCAAAGCAGTGCTTGAGCAGTGGTCCTGCCCATCGCCACAGATGCAGTGGCCCGTGGTGGGGACACCCCACACGAGCTGGGGGTACCCAGCCCCAGCACGTTGCCTGCAAGCTGTGGGCTGGGGACTGCTGCTGGAGTCTCTCTTTGCCAGATACAGGGCATGCTGTCTGAACTTCATCGCTGCATCGTGTGGCTGGTGGTTACTAACAGCTGAGTCTGCTTGTTTTATGGTGCTCTGACTTCAGTACTCCTAATTCTGCCCTAAATTATTTGAGGGTTTTCTGCATCTTTGTTAGATAAAACAGAGTGAAACACTTAAAACAGAGTGAACACTTATAACAGAGTGAAACACTTAAAAACCTGTATCTTAAAGAATGTTTGTCTTTGTACGTAGTTCTCTTCCTGGCTTTGGTTGAAATGAGGAGAAACACCCTTTCTTGGCTGCTATGCACAAATGTGTGAGAGATAATAACAGTTTAACCACCTGAAATTAAATTCTGCTGGTTTGTGTTTGCACACTCTCATGTCCTCCCTTCCTGTAGGAAATGCACGTGTCTGCCTGGTATTCTTAGGCTTTGGGAGTTGGGATCTAATGCTTTCATGGTGCAGATGACTAACACTTTCTATCCTGGGTTTCCTTCTCTTTTGGTTTTAATAATCCAGAGCTTGTGTTGAGGTGGTTATTTCTGTTGTAGGAGCCTTTTTATATTGCATTTTCTACACACAAAAAAAAAAAGTTTAATGCTTGTCTTCCTCAGCCCTCCCTGCTGTACAGCGATGCCCTGCCAGCCAGAACTTACAGGGTTTGTCGTACTAACGCTCTCAGCACCAAACTGAAACCCCCTCACCTTCAGCCCTGCATATGTTGTCTCTCACGTCTGTAGCTCCCCTTGGGCCCATTTGTTCACCCTTCGGTGTCTGATCCATCTGAGTGCATGTGTGTGATGCTGTTTGTACCAACCCAGATTTGTTGAGCCTTCCTTTTTCTTCCGGTTGGAACTGCGTAGCTGGTGCTCGTGGGGTTGTGATGCTGGGGAGACCATGGAGGGGAAACCCTTGTCTTTGTTTTGGTCTGTGCAGGAGCGGACCAGGGACAGGCAACATCAATTCTTTCTGGTTGTGTAACAGCTGACAAAACTCTGCTTGAATATTGGGTTTTCCTGGCCACTTTCCCACTCTCATTTAAACTTTAAATGAGCTGTGCTCAGATTTTATCCTCATTGCTTAAATGTAGAACTTCCTGAGCCAGGCATTGATGTGCCAGGCTGGAGCAGGAGTCTTAACATGTGCATCTTCTTCCTCTTTTACTGATGGGGTACTCTGGCTAGCAATTCATCAGGCACAAATAGGGGGGTTCCCCCTCCACACTGTATTTTGCCAGCACCAGAAATGAAAGTTAGAGCGATGGTGCACAGCTTGAGAACTGATGTGGCCTTTGTGTTGGAAGGCAGCAAAGCCATTGAACTGATGGCTGGGGGAGAAGGGTTGGTGCATGACTGCGTGTGGTGAGGGACTGGGGTGGTGTCGGACTCTGCATGTGCCTGACGGCGTGTCCCAGCTCGCTGGCTGCAGGCAGCGTTAGGCCTTGGCTCGCATGCTGTTTGCAGTTGCTCACGGGAGGTGTCCCCGTCCCTGTGCATGCCGCTCCTCTCCCCTCTGCCCTTTGCGCTGCATCTTGCCGATTTGCAATGCTCCAGACTGAAACCAGAAACTGCGTCTGCCAGTGCTGTTCTGACTCTGTCTTTTAATTGTAGGCGTCTGTGTGTGACGAGAGCGTTTACAGTGGGAGTCGGCGGTATAGTGCCTCTAGTTCTCGTGCTGTAAGATGTTTTCTGCATTTCCCTCTTGTCTTGTCTCTGTCCTCCAGTAACCCATGTGTCCCTGAACGCAGGCTTTTCTGGACTGGGCAGCATTTAAGATTGACTCTGTGAGATTTATTGCCTGCTGCTGTAGACAGAAGTATCAGCACAGTTTTCCGTGGGCTTCCATGAAATACTGATGGTTTACCTGCTGCTGTAACCCTGCTCTGCCTTGGACAGCCCGGCTCTGGCTAGCGCTGACAGAGCTTAGTTTGCACATAAAACGCCTTGGAATGCCGGGACATAAAGTCCCTTCCCTTGCTGAGACGTACTTCTTGGTTTGAAAAACCAAGAGCAAACCAGGTTTTTAAAGAAATAAGTAAATAAAATGGCTTCCCTGTTAGCAGCTGTCTGATGCATGAAGTAAAGGATCGCTGCGAGCGCACGGCTTGCTTGGTGCTGTTCCTTGGGCTCGTATTCTGTAGCGACCGATGTCTCAGGCAACTCGTGACAAATGTGTGCTCCTGTGAGTGGGGGGCTCTGTCATTCATGGGGAGAGGGGTGTGAGGAATGCCAACGTAAATTGTTCCTTTCTCCAAAAGAGAGAGGCTGCAGGACTCAGTGTGCAGATTGGAAGGCAGGAAACGCCTTTACCTCTCCTCAGGTGGGGCCTCTGTGTCACTGTGGGTGTTTGGGCCAAGTGGAACATCTGCTGCTTGGATCTGCCTGGGAAAAATAAACAGGTCTCTTTCGGGTTTTTAAGTTCTGCTCTGTGGACCCAGTGCTTATCCTGCTGCTGAGCGCTTCTCCTTGTCATCAGAAAACCCCCAAGCAACCAACCAACCAAAAACACACCCAGATGGCAAAAAAACCCACTGCCCAAGACCTGATCAGAAAAAAGCCTCAAGACAAATCATCGCTGTTAATTTAACCTTATCTGTTACAATTTTATCCTTAGAGAAGGAAACAGACTTTAAAGGATGCTTACTAAGTGCTCACTAGTGTTCAGAGGGCTATGCCATCCTTTTTGCAACCACACCGCTTCTCTAGTTGGACCGTGGATCCTGCTGCTCCCGGTGTCACACTTCAGATGACTCTTTTGTTTCCCGCTTCTGCCTTGTTTTCATTGGGCTGCCTCCAGAGATCCACTGATACTTCATCTGTCTGGGCTGTCCTGGCAGCCTGCAATTCAGTGGACTTGCCGCTGAGGCTGCTCTGAGCTGGTTGCAGCCCTTTGTTTGTGTGGGATGGCTTCCTTTGTTTGGGAAAAGTCTCTCTGAGGTCCAGATGATATGCTGCTTCTCTTGGGAGAACTCACTTACAGCGGGCTTTAAGCCCAAATGCTGTTTGTGTGTCTTTCAGCTGCTCAGTAGTGTCTTGAGGGGAGGAATGCTGAATAAAATGCCAGTGCTTGTTCCCCTTCCTCCATCCCATTGCACCCTGTGCCTGCCACCGGTATTTGGGAGCCTCCATATAACCCAGCCTTCCCAGTTCCTGTCACAAGGTTCCCAGTAGCACTAGGAGAGTTGAAGTGCAAGGCTCCTGCCTCCAAGGGAACACCTTCTCACAGTTCCCAGGTTACCTGCCCTTAGTTTAAGGTCTCTGAACCTTGTACCACTTTTAACAGTCCAGGAGGGGGGGTGTGCCATCTGGGGAGCTGTCCCCAAGGAATGTTTTTGGGTGATCAGAGGACAGGTAGATGCAGGGGGGGAAGGTGAAACTGGCCATGCTTGGTCTCAGTTGAACAAGCAGTGCTTGCTTCCAGCTACAGAATAAATAGGCCCCATGAAACCTTAACATGGGATTCATCAGTAGTTAATGCTTCTTCCTTGTCACACAGATCTGGTGTATCCCGCCTCCTTGTTATATTAAACATAAAACCCCAGCAAGGCTTCTGTGCTAGGACACTGAATAAGCTCTCCAGCCCCTTCCCCAGCTTGGTTGCCCTTACAGCGTGGTCCTGTGCTGCCCTGCTGTGGGTGCTTGCTGAGCACCATGCACCTTGGAGCATGGTGCTTTGGGGTTAGTGACTACGCCCATGGTTGTACCACAGCTGGGGTTATTTCCAGCCTGCCCTCCAAACGTTTATTTGTACTGTAAGCTTCATTTGCATTTCATCCCCTACCGCTTTCTTAGCTTAACGATGCTGAAACAGGCCTCCTGTAGCTGGGTGTCTCTGTAGCTGAGGGGTCCTGGCACTGACTAGGTAACTTAATAGAAGAACCCCTAAAATAAAGACAGAGCATGTACAACTCACAAGTAGCCTCATACTTTAAATATCAGTGGGTTTGTAGCTGAAAAATGGCCTTAAGGGCCCATGAACCAAAGTTGTAAAGGCCCTGAGCAGCCTAGCATGAGCTGCTGAGAAGAGCAGTTCCTCATGCTGGGTCCTGTCTGTGAGCTGCCCTGGCCCTTCCATTGGTACAAGCTTTGGCACCTGAAATTTCTGCATCCCAATGCGCCCCTTTATGGAAGGCTACACTCACAGTACCCTTGGGGTGGTTATGATAGGTGAAATACCATGTCTGGTAAGCCTGAAGGACTTGTAGAATTCATCTCTGCTCTGAAGGTAACAAACCCCTGTTGTATATGCTTGTGTACCTTTCTAGGGAGTTCATCCGAATACAAGATTGAAAGTGAAACTCTGAAATCTGAAAAGAGAGGGGGAAAATTCTAAAATGCATTTCCAGAATAAGTTTTGGTTCTGTTTTCTCTGACACTTTAAACTTTTGCTTCCTTTCTCTGCTTCCACTGCAAATAAAACTTCAGGAAATAAACCAGCATAGACATGTTCTCTCTCCTTGCCAGCAGCAAGTCAGCCCTGCCTGTTCTTCATCACTGCCGAGACTGTTGTTTTTAAGGACTAAAATACTTGAATTGGCAGAGGATGAGGCCTGCAGGTGCTGGAAAAGCAGGAGGGAGAGACTTGGTCTTTCTTTTCATGGATGATTCTTGCTTTGGCCTGTGGAGCACAGATTCTGTTTATGTGTGCACGGTGTTGGGAACATGGCTCAGCAGAGAACCTTGGAGCACTTGAGGGGTAGTAGGATTGAGCCTTTTTTGCAGGGGGGGGGTGTGTTTACTTGTGGCTGGTATCTTAGGATATGTAAATAAAGCATTAGTGTTCTGTCATTCTAAGAATGGAATCAAAACTCCACTTGGTCTGTCAGCTGGAATTACTGCTTGCCTTCATTTTTTCCATTAACAGTTGAGGCGTCTGTTCTCTGACTTTCACTGCAATTCCTTTGTTGAGCTGCATGTAACCGTTTTTGTAACTAATTTCAGGTGTAATGCTCTTAAATTCTCTCTCTCTCTTCCCTTCCCAGCTCTAACACTTCTCTCTTTTCTCTGCTTGCTCTCCTTGGTTTCCCTGCGGCAGCCTTCTGAGTACAGCTGCTACCTTGGTTCGGGATCTCGGGCATCCTCCAGAGCCAGTTCTGCTCGGGCCAGTCCAGTGGTGAGCTCCTCTCTTTTTCTTTTCCCTAAACTGTTTAATTCTTTGGGTCTTCAAGGTCTCTTTTGTTCAAGGAGGTTACGTGCTGGTGTTCTTACTATACAAGTACATCTTGGTATATGACAATAAGGGTGTTGTGAGAAAAAATCGGTGGTTGATGCTGGTGCCGCATCTCCTTCAGGTATGAAAATCAGGAAGCCCCAAAGCTTACTGCAGCCTTCGAGCAGCCCTCTTTCTCTGCATTTGGTGGTATTTTGGTGGGATGTTGGTGCAAAGCTGCAGGGCTACCCAGAGGCTGAACAGAAGTAACTGCCTTCTGCATTTCCAACAGCACGTGAGTGCTCTCTGTGGTTGTTCCATGTAGCTGCTTACAACTCTTGAGTATCTTCCCTGGTAGCGTGGTGACAGGAGCAGAGTGTGGTAGCATGTCTTTCAGAGGGAACGTGCAGCTGGCAGGACACGAGTCCACAACAAAAGGAATCTTCCACCCAGAGTGAGTTTTGAAGTGTTGAGCTGAGATTTGGTAAGCTGGCTTTGCTCTGTGAACCCTTCCTCCTGGTGAAGCTGTAGCTTGCTGGTTCTCCCGGAACCTGTCACACAGTGTCTACCACATCCCCATGCTGCAAAGCGATGAGGAAGGCGATACTATAAATAAATCAACACGCACAACGTGCTCTTCTAGTCACAACATCCTATTGCCTGTGGTGCTTTGGGTAGCTGGAGCTGAAATGCTGTAAATGTTGCCTTAAGGGCTAATAAAAAAGGAGTAGGCAATTAGCTACCACAGTGTGCAAAGTGGCATGGGTTGCTTCTTGTCAATTGGCAGGGAGTGGATGAGCCTTTTGGTCTTCAAGTAAACCCCCTCCTAAAGTGAGGAGGAGCTGAATAAAGGAGCTGGAGCAAAAGAAAA
>JAQOTC010000007.1:36656932-36672033 GCA_028554615.1 Rallus crepitans | reverse complement strand
GTGATTTTGTTTTTTCAAGGCAAGGCTACATCTACTTTTTAAAATAAAATAATTTTTACATGTTTTTTAATCAGATAATTATGTGGCAGCTGGCGAGCTATAAATAAATCAGTATTTAATTAGTCCTTGAAGCTGAGCTATGAGTTCTTGCAGTATATATTTTACATTAGTAACACCTAGTAAGTATCTTTGCAAACTGAATTTCAGCTACCCCCAAAGCAAAGAATAATGAGAATAACCAGGGATTCTGTTAAAACTCTTTAAGAATCAGGCACCCATGTTGATATCGGTTCCCACTGGTGTTTGGTGTGTGCAATCCAAGTCAGTGGTGCGAGTTGTTTAAGGGCATCACAAAAAGCAGCTTGCCCCTCCTGGGAAAGAGAGGGGAATTTTCTTGTTTGCCTTCGTTCTCACACAGTGTGCGAGCGGCTGGAGATGCTCAGCTGTGTCAGCACTGAGCTGGAGGGGTGCCGAGCTGAGTCTGCTCTGCAAGGAGCCGACAGGCATGCAGTTAGTTATTTGTTTAATTAGGGGGTTATTGTGAGGCGTGAAGAGCTTCCTTTTTATTTCCGTGGCCTTGAAGAAGAGCTGAGGGTTACCGCTGTAGTGGTGGGTGTAAAAGGCACCGCTGGCATGGGCTTTGCTTCTCCTGGTGCAAGGTGGAAGCAGCCTCGATAAGGGGGAGGCCTTGCTCTGAGAAGTCTCATTACTACATGTGGTCACGGATTATTCTCTTTTCCTTTTTATTTTCCCCTGTAGTAAACAGACAACTCGACAGCCCCATTTCAGGTAGCTCACAGTAAGGAATCCCTTCCCTGCCCTCTTGCTACCAGAGGATTCGAGGTGCTTTGATAACCTTCCCAGTTGTGTGTTGGAGCTTGGCAGTAAAAATGCTTGAAACGGAGACCCGTCTTCTCCGTGGGCTTAGTGGTGTGATGCTTCCACTCGCTCGCTCCCAAAATGTCATCTGCTTGGGCTTCCTAAAGGAAGAATAAAAATGTCCTTGGACAAGGGTGATAGCTTAGGAAAAAAGCAGTTGGTTTTATTTCTATCGGTAGCCCACGTTACAACTGTTGTCATGCTGCTGACCTCTGAAACAGAGTTGTTCCTTGCCTTCACGTATGGAGCCATATGCTTTCTGGGCTCTGCTTTTCGGATCTCCTGGCATTTATACACGTAAGGATTTGATTCCAAGTTTACTTTGTAAAGGGCTGGCGGAGGAGGACGGGAAGGGGGACTGTCTGTTGGGTTGAAAAGCTGAGTTTCCAGCACACTTATGACGCTGGAGAGCGGGATGGTTTGCACCACCCGCGTGCCTTAATCACGAGTGCTTAACACCGAAGTTAAACAGGGTTGTGGGCATTATCAGGCAGCAAACCAAAACTGAACTGTTCCCAAGCCTGACTAATTACCATGAGAAATTATATATTTGAGAGCAAAGAATGATTCAATTTAACTTTCTAAATCCAGGCATACGGTGCCCTGTTACTGCAGCCCTGCAGTCTCTTCTTGGAATTTTTTCTCCTTTCTATCACTGTTCGCTAAAGACTGAGCACGAAGCGACAGTTTTCCTGCCAGCCTGTGCTCTCATCTGCGTTACCCTGTTTGCAATGCAGTAAAAGCCAGGGAGATGCTTAAACACATGTGAAGGTTTATTTGTCTTCCTGTGTGTTTTTAAGAATTCAACGTATCTGCAGCAGTTTGTTGGTTTGATTATTTTCCTTCAACGTTTTTCCCAATTATCCCTGCTAGTAATTATCATCTGCTGTCCTTGCAGATATGCAAATGTCTCATTTAATAGTAAAGCTTTGTAGTCGATAGAAAGTGCAGAACTTAAGACTACTGAGAACAAACATCAGATGGAGATGAATCCTCTCTGCCTGTGGCCTGTCTTGGCTGAGAACAGGCTTTTTAATGTGAATTGCTGGGGGGTTTATTTTAAATTGAACTACTAAGTGAAAAGCAATTATTTATATGTTTGAAACAAGATCCTAAGACAGTAATATTTATCTGAAGATTTTCTGAGCAAAGGAAGGTGAAGTATTAGGAGCAGGCAGGCTTTGCTACCCCAAGGAGCTGATCTTTTGTATTAACTCTCAGTGTTACGCACAGTCCAGGGCAGCGGGCATGAACAGTCAGCCTGCAGCCCAGCCAGGCAGGCTGATACCCACAGCAGCAGGATCATGGGGAAGGCGAGGCTGGAAATACAAGTGCCGCTTAGCATGCCTGTGTATAGCAATGCAGAACTGTGAATGGCTTGCTTTTTTCATTTGGAGAATCTTGTCCTGCTCTCACTGGGAAGAAAATGAAGACAGCCATAATTTTCATGGGAGCAGTTATCAGCACGCTCGAGCTTTGCTTGTCTCCTCTGCGTTTCCAGACTCGCACCAGGCTTGTATCCGAGCCCAGGCACTGACAGCCTGGGTGTGCTCTGGGCCCCTCCAGAGTGAGGATTTGCTGCAGTGCTAACTTGCATTTCAGAGACTGATAAGTTTGTTTAAGCAACGATGTTTGGCATAACACTCATTCCTGAGTGAGGATACTTCTGACAAATCCACTTCAGAGCTGACAGAGCTCGGCAGCGGTTTTCCCCTGCTGACTTCTGAAGGCTTCTTGCTCGTTGCGAGTGTTAAGGTGGCTCACACCAGTGTTACTGCCTGCCTCAGCCCAGCTGATCAGACTGGTAAGGTGGGGACTGCAGGAGGGGTTACACTGAATGCAGCACTTGGTGGGGTTTAATTCTGGGTTGGGTAGGTACCATCTCGTGTTCGGTGCTGCCTGTCACAAGTTGCTTGGGTTTTTTCTTCAGTGTGGGCCACGTTTCCCTTTCAGACCAATGCTGCACTACTTTAAGAGCAGGAAATGATCTTAATTTGATTTGTCAGAAAAAAAACCCTCTTGATTTTTCAGAGGAAGTTGATCTGAGTGCAAGATCTTAGATGGGGCTGAGCAGCAGCAACAACCATGTACAGAACTGGCTGCAGTTGCATGCTACCCAACTGCGAGCGTTCAGTCTTCCCCTTCCTCTCCAGCTTTGTTTTCCAGGCTGGAAACTGTGCCGTAGTCCCTGTTCCTCTTATCGATTCCAAGACCTGAATAATTCTTTCTCTTTTATTTGTGGCTGGCATGTGAAGTTTAACCATCCCTGGGTCTCTGGTCCTTTCAGGAAGTGTTTGAGAGTCACCTTGGATGTGCTCTGATAGCAGTGCTGCAGGAGCTCGAATTTTGGCCTGGATGCTCAGCAGCAGCACAGATCTTTAAGGGTTAACCTGTTTGCTGACTCTGCAGAAGAGAGAAATGCTCCTTCAAGCATGATACAAAAATGCTTCTATTATCTATGAAAAATAGGCAGTATATCCATATATAGGCTTGCGGGATGACTTTGCTGCCGTTAAGATTCCAACTGCGGTGAGCCTCTGATATTGCTGACATTTTTTGGTAACATGGCTCTGGGTTTATTCTGAAAGCGCTGTCAGAAGAGGCTGAACTCTGATCCCCTTGTACTTTGCAGAGATCAACCTATTCCCCTTGCCAAAACAAAGATGTGTGTCCTGGAGTTCCTCGGAAAACTATTGCCTTTTCTGCTTTTTTTATGCACTCAAGTACAAATTGCCTGAATTAATGGTGAAGAGGGAGGTGACCTTTGGTTAGAATAGGACCTGCACTCTTGTGGGAATGAAAAAATGGTATAACATTCCAGAAATTAAAAGTGGTCTTAATGGTTGTATGTGGGAAAGACCCAAGGCCATTACATCTGTATATGGCTATGCTGATTTCAGTCTGCTGAATCGTCATGGCTTTTCTTTATGGCTTTTCTTTATCAAATGATACTACTAAAGGAAAGCATTTAGGGCAAGAGTTTTGTGTAACTTCAAATTAAAATAAACCTTTTTTTTTTAAAAATTTCCCCCCCTGAGCTTCCCTTGTCTGATTTCTTCCTGGACCCAATGCCAGAGGGTTTTTCTGGTCCGGGCAAAGGCTGAAAACCTGGAGTTCCCTCTGGTGGCAGAGTGCTGTGAGAAGCAGGCTTTTTCCTTAAAGCTAAAGATGAGCAGAATAAAACTTGAATAGAATATTCACCTAAAATAGATCCATGTCCTTCCACAAGGCACTCCTTCACACCTTAAGGTGTGTGTCGCTGCTGCATAACCGTAAAATTAGATGGTGCTTGTTTCAGCCTGGCTTTTTTTGCTTAGAAAAGTGTGGAGTAGCAGGAGGCATCCTTGTCATAAGAGGATTTTATGTTAAAATGAGGCACTGTGTTATGCCCAAAACGGATTACATTTCCAAAAGTTAATATTTAAATAAATTGGTAGTGTTAATTGTTGGTTTTGAGTAGGACCTGCTCCGAGTATTCCATTCATGGCACCAAAGGGATGTGTGTATGAGGGCACCACTAGGGACAATGAAATCTCCTGTATTCTATTTTTTAACCACCCCAATTTTAGGAGTTGCTCAGAGCTTTAGTTATTAAAGATGAAGCTGCCTCAGAGAATTATTAGAGGTTGTGTGGCATTAAATGCATCACAGGCTTCACAGGCGTGGTTATGAGCGTGCTGAGCAGAAATGCCCCCCGCGTGTGTGTCTCTCATCACCTTGTCTTCCACGTTTTCCCCTTTGGAAATGGAAGCTTTTATTTGGCTCATTAAAGCAGGACCAAGATTTCCTTTCCTCCTCTGTCTCATTCGAACCTGAGGTTGCAGATTTCCTTCTCCAGAAAACAGAGGACGTTCTGCAGATGGCTTGAGGGAAATTGTGGTTTGAGTTGCGCCCTGGACCCAGCGGGTGGGCTTTGCAAAAGGCTGCACACACATTTCTGGAGATGGATTTGGGGGGAGGATGTGTATACACTAATCATTGCTAACACACTGGTATTTACACTGCTTGATAAACAGCAGCACAGTGTTTGGCTGGGCTAGAAGGCTGCCAGTACACCACTGGTGTATTGTTTTTTGGATCTGAAGTGAAGTGCATGCCTTTGTCGGGGACCTTCTGTTAGGGCATCCAAATTCAGGGATTTTGATTGTTTTTCCTTAAGTACATTGTGTATTCAGTGCCTTTGCAGAGTTTACAGCTGGTACTTTAAGTCAGGCTTATTGTACTTCAGAGCTGAAGTCTTAACATTTTCTTAATACTACTCATAGGGAGTTTATGATACAAGTTGTGTTGTTGGCACAAAAAGCTGACCTGTGGTAACCACTCAGTCCTAGGATTTCTTCCCTAGCATATTATGGATAGTGTGAAAATGAGTGGCATCATCCACACACTGCTCTTTTAAAACCAAAACCCAGTACAGAATGTAAACCATTCAGAGAGAGATGCAGGTTTTGGGTGTGTTTTCAGTGAATCTTACAAACTTCAGCTTTTCCCTGCCTTCCCTTAAATCGTATCTCTCCCACTTTCACTTCAGTCATTTAAAAAAGCTTGATCCCTTTGGCTCTTAGGCTCTGGGTCTGGGGAAGTCTTTTGGGAAACCATCTTGACTGTGGTGCTGAATGTTCCCAGAAGAAGTTGATGTGCTCTGGACTTCTTGAGTTCTGCTGAGCCTTTCCTTTCATGCAGTCCTTTTTAAGCTTTTAGTTCCATTTTGGATGGAGTTACCGATGAAGAGATTCTTTTGCAAGACACCTTTTTTGTTTGTTTTTAATCCCCCTCGATACTGGAGTCAGAGGTGATGAAACACTGCCTTCTGTATTTTTCTGATGGGAACTTGGATGGTTGATTTGGTGCCAGAGCAGAAAGAAGGTTGGTAGGATGGTTCCCGGAGAGGAACAAAGCAAGCACTCAGGTTGTACGTGGGTTTCACTCTGTAGCTTTCTTTTAAGCGTTAAGCTGGCTGTAACCATGGGAATTTGCTGTACTCATAAATGCTGCTTTGGCTCCACTTTGTTTCTTCTAGCCTAATTTTAGTGCAGGATCTCTCTCTCTTCTGAATTAGTAAATTCCAGTGAGGTGCTGAAACCGTAAGAGCTGTTTGTTTAGACTTGGAACTGGTCCCTTGTATTTGAGTGTCAGTTTTTGTGGTCTCAGCCTTACTCAGATCTTTGCTGGAAGTCACAGTCACCTGTTCTCTTGAGGAGAATGCTTCTCAGGGCATTAAAGTTTAGGTTTCTTTTTTTCCATTCTTCTTTTGGGAGTGGTGCAGGCACTGTACAGTCTCTCCAGTCTAGCCTGGCACCTTGCTTTTTGGAATGGGAGAGGATGTGCTGGCAGGCTTCTGAGGTAGCCTTTTTAGTTGGGGTCCGTTAAAAAAAAACAGAACTTCTAGAAGCTCTCCTGGTCTGGAAATGTATTTATCTTTCAGTTAAAAAGTTTAACCCCTCTGCTTAAGCAAATTGCTAATTGGGGTTCATTTGAGGCCTGTTTTTAATTTATTCTAAAGTAAATAGGAGTGGCTGCATCAGCACAGCAGTAGGATGCAGCTGGTTTCATGTCCAGAGAAAGACGTCTGAGCCTCTGAGTTGATGCCCACATAGGGCTTTGTATTCTCAAGTTAACTCATAAGTCGAGTGCCATCTTCATGTGTGAAATCCTGTGTTATAGAATATAGAGGAAAAAACACTCTTCTGTCTTCTTTAATGCACTAAATAGTTTTCTTATCACTAAGTACATTCTACTTAATTACATACTGCTTACAAAGTTGAAGTGAATCATCCAGCTTTGTGCCCTGAGAGTGGACAGCGCTGTTCAGAGGGAGCTTGCTGCTTTTGGAGGATAGAAGTTGCTAATGAAGTTGTTTGCAGGTTTAAGGATTCCTTTCCTGGTATCTTACTGCCTTCCCTTGCCCTTTATTAGATAACATTCCTTCTATATCTTTGTTTTGCAGATCGAGGAAAGGCCAGAAAAAGACTTTGAGAAGGTAAGAAGGATCCTCTGAATTACTCTAGGTACAGCTTACAGTGAGCTGACAGAAATCTTCCAGAAAAATCCCCTGGGGAGCAAAGTGTTAAACCACTGCTGCATATTTTTAAGGAAAATGTTTATGCCACTGTGGCTATTCAGAGGTTAAGTAGTGGACCTTCAGTAAAGGTTTATTGAAGCTGCTTTAGGCTAAGCCATGGGAATGCTGGTTTTGTTCATCAGATTTTAATTACAAGATTATGTAAAAAGAAAGAATAGTTTGAGAGGTGGATCCTGTGGTGGTGAGAAATTGGCTTAATGCAGAACCCTCTGTACACTCAAACAGTTCATGTGGCTACTGCTGTGGGACAGGTAAGTATCCATGGAAGGAGGCAGAGGAGCTTGGAGGGGCGGTCAGAAGCACCCACAAAATGCATTGGTGCAGGTTCTCACTGTGATGGAGCACTGGGACAGGCTGCCCAGAGAGGCTGTGGAGTCTCCTCTGGAGATACCTGCCTGTGTGATTTAGTCTGGGTGCTCCTGCTCTGGCAGGGGGGTTGGACTGAGTGATCTTTTGAGGTCCCTTCCTATTCCTAACGTTCTATGATTCTGAAAATACCTGGCATGACATTAGCCCCTAAAGGCTTTGACTAATTTAGAATTAGAAGTTAGAAGCTAAGCTATGCAAGCTCCAATTTCAGTAGCATTTACACCCATCTGATCTTCCTTTTCTCATCAATTTTCCTTGTCAATCCTTGTTATTTTGATTTTTCTTCTTAAAAATTTAACTTTGCGTAATTCAGAAGTGCAAGGGTTGACGTAATGTGTATTTAAAAAAAAAAACAAACCCACCCCAAAACCAACCACCCCCCAAAAAACCAAACTACAAACCCACAGTGTGTGTAGAAGAAAACCTATAACCATTTTTACCCATGTGTGATTGTAGGGAGCACGGACTGTTTCGAGCTTATCAGCAGCTACCTTAGCTTCTCTGGGTGGGACTTCTTCACGAAGAGGCAGTGGGGATACATCTATCTCGGCTGATACGGAGGCATCTATTAGAGAAATTAAGGTAAGAAATAGATAAACCCAGTATAAATTGTTAGGATGCTGTCTCTTAGCTTCAACTCTTTGGTTCAGAATGTTTTTATGCTTTGCATTTGGTAAATTAATAAAGTAGATGATTATTTGAAAGGAGTACTGATGCTCTTATTACAGACTGTAGAAATTAGATAGACTAATTTATTAAATAGGCTTTAGACTTCTTTCCAAAAAAGAAACTGCCTGGTCTCCCCCTGTTGGCAGCCCTGACAAAGGGAATCATGTAAGAAGAAGAGACTAGCTTTATCAGAGAGGTGCTGCTGGGATGCCCGTGTGTATTGCTGGGACACTGGGCTGAACAGCGTACGATAGCAGATGGGACAGGCTGTAGTAGCCACATCTCATCCCAAGCCAAGGAAGTAGGAAATGGAGCTGTTAAAGCACACTGAATCACAGTGATAGGAGGAGGGGGTTGTATTTTTTAAATCTGTTTTTTAATGCTCCATTCTGAAGCCTTACTTTAAAACAAGGAATGTGAATTCTGTTAACTCTCATGTGTATGACTTGCAACTCACCTGAAACTCCAGCCCGGAATTTGTATCGGGACCTTGGGTACAAGCAGGTCTGTCCTGGTTTCAGCACTGTAAAGGAGACAACATCTGTTTGCTGGTGGCCAAGGGCAAGAGAGGAGAGAGACTGTGAAAAAAGGGCTCGGGACTAAACTGAGTGCAACGGTTGGTTTTCATAGATACTTTTCTGTTGCCTAGCACAGCCTGTGTTTCAGGCCTGCTTTGGCAGCTCTTTCTCTTAGAACCAGAGTTCCTCAAAGAGGGCAGTCATTGGTGGAAGGGGTAGAGAAGGGCTGTGGCTGGGTCATGTCATTGTTGGAGGCTCTGAGCCTGGGTCCGTGTCTTGTCCTTAACATTGAAGATCTCATTTTTTTCCAGTCAAGAAGATCAGAATTAGCATAAGCTTCCAACCAAGAAATTTCATTGTCCAGCAAGGCTCCAGGTTAGGATCAGACCGCTTAACCTGTGTGGTAGAAATATTTAAAAGTGAGAACTTTGGATACCTGCTTTTCCCTGTCAGCTGTGCTTCTGCCCGTTAGTGCCAGCAGCATCATTCACCTTTCTCACCATTTCCCTCAGGATATCTATGAGTTGAAGGACCAGATTCAGGACATAGAAGGCAAATACATGCAGGGGCTGAAAGAAATGAAGGTACTTGGGAGTGTGATCATTAACATTCAGAGAATCAGTGTGAGACCCAGAACTGACCTTGCATGCTTTCTTCTGAGGGGGGTCCTAAATGGCCTGAAAAGCATTTCCTTAACTGAAAAAGCATCTGTTCTCACCTCCATTGTGGCAAGAAATGCTTCCAAAAATTAGCTGAAAGGCTGCTGATTACTACTGCATGTTGTCTATGGTGTGGAGGACGTAATCGTTTTGCTAGCAAGTTAAAATCATTAGGCATTTCTTTATAAATTCCTAAATCAAGGAAGCCTTATGGTACTAGAAGATGACCTAAAACTCCTGCCCTGCAGTGCTATGAAAAACCAAGAGTTGAGAAGCTTGTATGCTTTTGTATCGCTGAGGTTCCAGCATGCCCTCGGAAAGCTGGGCACGTGAGGTGGTGACGATCGTTTTGGTTCCATGTTTAGCTCACAGGAGGTCACCCTCAAACCATCCTTGTAACATGTTTGGGTGCAGCAGCTCACTCGTGCCTCCATGTCCCATCACCTCCTCAGTGAGCAGCAGCACACCCTGCATCTCTTACAAACAGATAAATAGCCCCCCCAGCATATAACGCGATGTTCCATCAGCGTGAATTGCTGACTGTCATCAGTTCAGGGCTGTGACAGGGGCCGATGCTGCCTTCTGAAGCGAGTTCTCAAGGGAAAAGAGAGTAGGTCTTCAGGAATACCTGGGGTTTCCCCCCCCATTGCTGTGTGGCAGCTGTAGTAAAACGATCACGCTGCGCTAAGAACGTAGGTCACTTCTCAGCTAGTGTCCCCTCGTTTGCCTTCCGTGGTGACCTCTGCCCAAGCCTCACTGCTTGATGCAAAGGAAACAGAACGTAGCATGCTGAAGGAGTGGTGCAGCAGCTTCTTATTGCATATACTTCCTTTCCAGCTAACTTGTGGGGTTTAACCCTACCGCCGTGTCCAAACCCTGCCTGCTTTCCCCCAGTATTTCTCATCCTTGGGCTGGAAAGTGCACTGAAACACAGTTTGCATCTGCAGCTGTGCAAATTCACATCCTTAAAGACAAATTCTCTTACTTGGCAATAGAAATGTAAGCTAAACCGATCCAAATATAAATTTGTTGTCCTCTTTTTGTCACTATATCCCCCCCCTCTCCAGTTCTGCTGAGGGAATGAAAAGGGAAGTATATGAAACCCACCTCTGCTTTAGGTGCATTTACTAGAAGTACTTATGTTCTGAGGGGAATTGCTTGATGTGTAAACTAAAACGTGTTGACACGAGTGTCCTCCTTGTTTGTCTGTTTCCACTGTTTTATTTACAGAACTCTTCTTGTCTCATTTACGTATTAAAATCAAACACCACAAAGTTTGACTGCACAATGTGAGGAATGAGCCTGAGCTTTCCTTTGCTATCGTTATAGATACCTCAATGTCTTACACCCAGGTCAAATCGATAGGAGAGGTTTATGAGACCTTGGGAACTGCGTCTTGCAGAGTAAATTTGTAAAGAAGGGATGTGATATAGGAAACCTAAGGAAAAATGATACACATCAGGTCACAAAAGCTGCAGCTTTTTTATGACAAATTCTAATTCCCAGGTCAGTATATTCCCACACTGCAAGGATGCCTGAAATTTGTATGAAGTGTCTGTCAAACTGCCTTAATTTAAGACCTAAGGATATCAGCTAAACCGATCTTAAATCAAGGCCAGTTTACCTTTAAAAAGAATTCCGACTTGTCATCTTCAGCAGCTGCTTTAAGCTGCCAGTGTGCAGGGCAGGGGGAGGAGGGAGGAAGAAGAAAGCTCTGAGAAGGCAGAAGCTGAGGCAGCAGAGAACAGGAAACATTTGATCCATCCTGAGGTAAGGTTCCTTGCTTGTAGAGACTTCTGGTGGGAACACAGGGGAGTTTCTCCTCACCTTGGGACAGCTGGTAAGCGCCTCTGGCACATGATTTGCACTGGTTTCCGTAGGGAGTGCTCAGCATGCTTGTGGTTTAGTACTTAATTTTCTGGTTGAAGGTCTTGGTTGGCAAAGTCTCCTTTGGTTGTTCTTTGCAGGACTCTCTAGCTGAGGTGGAAGAGAAATACAAGAAGGCTATGGTGTCAAATGCTCAGCTCGACAACGAAAAGACAAATTTCATGTACCAAGTAGATACCCTGAAGGACGCGCTCTTAGAGTTAGAAGAACAGCTGGCAGAATCCAGGCGGCAGTATGAAGAAAAAAGTAAAGTATGTACGGAGCTGCGGCGTGGTCTTTAACAGGGGCATGGACACCCTTGCAAGGAGGCAGCCAAATTGCTGGCAGAGACTTTAAATGAGTTCTTGGTTGGGTTCCTGTTAAAGCAAGTGGAGTAGCAGCATGCTGTGTGGTTGTGATCACACAAATGGGAACCTTCCCAAAGTTTCTCCTCAGGAAGCAATTTCTGGAAATGTTTTGTGAGGAAAGGCTGTATTGATGCTGTCTTGTGTCCTTCTGTATCCTGTCCTTAAATTCAGAGGGTTTGTTCACAGTGACTTGGGGAGTATTTTTACACACAGAGCTTCAGGAGGCCCATGAGAGAATCATGTGGTTTCTGTAATCGGGGCAGCTGCTTGGTTGAGAGTGGAATTAAGTTTTACATGAAGCTCGAGAGTCGGTGTTGAGTAATAAAGCTCTGGCTTGAGTTGGATATTTCAGAGCTGGCTCTTGAGCTTGGGGCATCTCACTGCAGTGTACTTAAAACCCAGTTTCTGGAACATATGCAGTGGTGGTCATGTTGGTTTTGTTTTCTGTTTCAAGTCCGCAGTGCCTAGTCACTGGTAGGACACAGCCATGTGGAAGGAGAGGGTTAAACCCCTGCCCTTCCTCTGCAAGGAGGGCGTAGAAGCTGTTCGCTGCTCGACTTGCAAAGCTGGCTGAGCACTGTCTTGTCACTTCTGTATTTGAGGGAATAAGAGTTTCTTGGTTAAAGGGCAAATAAGATAAAAAATGTACCCTTGAGGGACTGTGATCAGAGGAGTATTCAAGGATTGCGTAGCAGTCAGCATTTGCTTTGCGGGTGGCCCTATTCTAATTTTTGTTTCCATGGGATGCTGATTTTGAGCAATAAAAATGGCCTGAATATTTCATTCTTTGTAGGAATATGAGAGGGAGAAGCACGCTCATAGCATATTGCAGTTTCAGTTCATGGAAATCAAAGAGGCTTTGAAGCAGAGAGAAGAAATGCTCGCAGTAAGTAATTCTTTTATTGGGGTTTTTTAACGGCTGCTTTGGTTAGTATGTTCCCAGTTAGCACTAGGAGTGTAGAAGGCACAGGGAATTCTATTCCTTACTTGAGTTTCTCACCTGTAGAAATACTAGTATTTCAGGCCAGACATGTTCAGAGCACCTTCCCAAGTATTACCTGAAATTGAATGTCTTTTTTTGCTGTGTCCGTAGTAAGAAATGAGCTGTGTTCTGGACAGCTGTCTGTGGGGGTGCAGCGGGAATGGTGGAACTGTCTGACTTGTTTTAAGCCACCTCAGGATTGTCCTCAGGAGTGTAGGTTTAGTTGGGACGTCAGAAACTCTGCGTGTAGATACTCTCTTACTTTAGCACCTGACTTTTTTCATTCTTTGGCATCACTGCAATCTTAACCTCCTTTGTTAACCTGTTACCTGCTTTCTGTCTTGTTTTGCTCCTGTCTCTCAGGAAATCCAGCAGCTGCAGCAGAAACAGCAGAGCTATGTCAGGGAAATTTCTGATCTTCAGGAGACAATAGAGTGGAAAGACAAAAAAATAGGGGTAGGACTGTCAGCTCCTGAAACGTGTTCAGAGTGGCGCTGTCGTTCCCCAGCTTGATCCTGCTTTCGCAAAGCCTTCTGAATAAAACCCTCCCTAGTGACTTTGCTTGCTGTGCTGTCTTGCTGTATTGCCAGTGAAGTAGCAAATAGCAGATTTGGTCTTTGGCCGGTACCACAAAATCCAAGAAAGGACCATAGCAGCTGCTCTGAGTTCAAAACCCAGGGCGATTCCCTCGCTGCGGGGCGCCGGTTGTATTTCCCATGCTGAGAGGGGAAGTGCTGTTTATAGTGTAATTCCATCAGCAATTCCATTTTTGCTTGTTCAGGTTTGATCTGCGGACTGAGCAGAAAGCGGAGTGCAGTACAGAAGCAGTAGAGCTATTTATACTTACTGGCGTGAAAGCCTCTAACTCTGCCTTGCTTCTGATCCCTTCCTGCCAGCCCCCAGCAAAGCCAAGTGGAAACCCACTCTTGAAAATAAGCCTGCCTTTCTTTTCCAGCAAGGAGTGCTGGAAGACACTCTGAATATAGGAGGAGAAAGAAGACTGGCGACTTGCCCATGCTTGCAATGTCCAGTAACTTCTAATAATTGGGAATTTAAAATGTTCTGATTCTCCTTGACTAGTGTCTCTTATTTATGTACAGATACGGGGGGTCAGTAGCAAAATAGCATTGGCACGTGGTACGCCCCAGTCTAAAGATGACTTATTGGCAGCTTTCAAATTAATTGACATGTGCTGCACCCACTACAGCAACCCATGGAATAAAGAGACTGTTAAAATCCACTGGGCCTGCTTTCACACCGCTCTGTTAACATGTGGGAGTGGCACCCTGCCTTCAGCGTGCCTTTCGCAGTAGTGTGGCTGTGAATTCATCTAGCGGCTAAGAACGAGAAGGGGATCCTCAGTTGAGGGATCCCTTGTGATGGATTGGGCTCTGAATGCCTTTGGGAATTGCTGGTTGTTGAATGAGCTGTGCGTTTCTTGGATTTGAAGTTTATCTGTGTGTATGTAAGCTCGGTCCTTTGATCTGTAAACTTTTACCTTTTCCATACACGACACTTCCACGAACCTCTGAATATCTTAAATCTCCTCATTCTCACGTACACTTGCTTCTCATGGTCTTTACTTGTCTCCTTTCCTTTCTCCACATCTCCTCGCCCTCTGTGTTGGGAACTCAGGCATTAGAGAGGCAGAAAGATTTCTTTGATTCCATAAGGAGTGAGCGGGATGACCTTAGAGATGAAGTGGTTTTGCTGAAGGAGCAACTGAAGGTATGCGAGAGGAATAAAAGACATTTCTATTCTCCTGCTGACTTCCTTCTCCTGTGTGTTTTGGTTGGGGTTTTTTCCAGGAAAAATATGAACCTTGCTTATTAGGAAGGACTGTATCTTCATGTTGACCTTCCAGGAATTTTCTATGTAAAATCCTTCTCCCTAATTTTGTGGGGGGAATATTGCAGGACTAAGTAGTTGCTGTTGTAGGAGATGCTTCTCCAAGGAGTGTTTTACGCAGCAGACTTACGTTTAAGGGAAAAAGCTGGGATCACGTGCTTTCCCTCATATCAGCAGACCCGAGGACTTCGATGCCCTGTGCTCTTTTCTGGCTTCCAGCTGGTTTTAATGGAACAGATTGAAGCAGTTGTTTGTTC
The DNA here is from genome assembly GCA_028554615.1 of Rallus crepitans. Lineage (NCBI taxonomy): Eukaryota > Metazoa > Chordata > Aves > Gruiformes > Rallidae > Rallus > Rallus crepitans. Next base: position 36,657,536 of record JAQOTC010000007.1, on the reverse strand, counting down.
AGAATGTCAAGGACAGGACCACCTGAACTGCCCCCCCTTTCTGAGCAGCAGGCTCTAAAGCGCTGCTTCTCCTTTTCCACAGAAACACGGAATAATCCCAGACTCCGACATAGCCACCAACGGGGAGACATCAGAGCTTCTTGAGAACGAAGGCCACTTGGATTCTTCCAAAAGTGTTGCAGGCACAACTCAGGCATTAAAGACAGGAGGGGAAGGGGCAGCACTAGGTAAGTGCTTGTATTATCCTTCCACGTCCTTCTGTCTGTCTGTTCATTCACCTTTGCTTGGAGTTTGGGCGTTTGTTGGTGGGACCATTAACACATCACGCAGCATGCTACTTGTCAAATCACTTCCTGTGCATTTTCCTGCTTAATATTGATCATCCCTTCAAGGACATTGTGCAGTCTCCTACAGAGGCAGACTTCATTGCCCATTCAAGGCGACAAGGGCTGAGCTTACAAATACCACACTACAGATAAGGAGCCGTAATTTAGATTGCTATTCACAGCATCACACAGAATGACCAGGTTGGAAAAGACCTTTAAGATCATTGAGTCCAACCGTTCCTGTCCTGTGCTAAACCATATCCCTGAGCACCTCATCT
>JAQOTC010000007.1:36623756-36656561 GCA_028554615.1 Rallus crepitans | reverse complement strand
CTTGTTTTTTTAGCTGTCAGCTGCTTTTTCCTCACTCAGTTTGCGTGTGGAAACAGTAAGGAACACCAAAGCCAAGGTAAGGGTGTATTTTTAAATGCAACGTGCTCTCTACCTCTCTATTCTGTTGGGGGGGTTTTGTTTTGGGTTTTTTTTTTTGGAAATAGGTACGCCATAGACCCAAAAGCTAAATGCTGAAACCAAACCCACTGTTGTTCTATAACCATTGCTTCTAAATACAAGTTGAAGGAAAACCTGTTACAGGCCCCCAAAAGCTGTCCCTGTCCCTTTGGGTGGATGAAGTGGCTGTAAGGGGCACCGAGCGTGCCGGAGCTTTGGTCAGTGTTGGCGTTAAACGGCTGAACCCTGTGCTTGCCAGGCAGGTTGTAGGTTCAGTGTTTGTCTCGCACACTGACGATGCCTGTTAGGTTACTTAAGAGTAAAATATTACTGAATAACCCTTGATTACATCATTGTAATGGCATCACACCTCTTGCATGCAGAGAGTGGTGAGGGTTTAAAGCGGTAGGTAACACTGACAAGGGAAGAGCCATCTCTACTGTCAGTGCTACAGCTGTCAGCAGTGCTGTTAAATCACACCGCTTGGAACAGTTGTTCTCATCCTTACAAGCTGCCGTTCGCACAGGCGAGAGCATAAATCCTTTACAAAGACACAAGCCAGCACCAGAGACTTCCTGCTTTGGGAGGGTGGTGGTGAATTTCACTGATCAGAAGCCCCCAGAGCCTTACTAATTCAATCGCTGCTTTGCCTCACATAATTGGCAAAAGCTGATCTTTTATTAACCTGTTCTTTGGTTCATTCTCTCTTCGGGCTTTGAGCGGGGAGGTGAGCGCCGCGGTGTGGTGCCTTCAACTTTCTCAATGGTCTTTTAGGCAAAGCCAATGGAGTGGACATGAGAAATGAGATTTTGGAGGATGTGGGGAAAAGAGCAATCTTGCAGAGCACTGAGCGTGAGGAACACGCAGAGGAGTCAGAGGAGCAGGAAGTACAGACATTGCATGCTGACGAAAATGCAGAGGCAGAAAAAGCAGTTGAAGAACGGGATGCCCTGGCAACAGCCATGTCACCAGACAGTAGGTTGTCAGAACAAATTCAAAGCCTTACGGGACACATATCGGGGAGCGCTTCTTCCAGTGATGGCAGTGACACAGATGATATTAGAAAGGAGAGCCAGCCCGCGGGCACAGCAGCCCAGCAGCCTGCTAGTACAGAGGCCACAGACCATGAGGTAAACACGAGGACAGATCAGAACTTGGGGGTGGGCTCTAAGGTGTTGGAGACTCCTGTGGAAGTGCCTGGTGTCTTGGGTACAGAGCGTGAACTGGAAGAAGCTGGAGGCAAGCAGGGAGGACAAGAGGATGTTAAAACCAGCCAAGGCCTGAGCGATAACGAGACAGATCAGGAAGCTGGTGTGACAAGCGAGAGCTGCAAGTTGCTTTCTAACCTGGCAGGGCTGGCAGAGGAGACAGGAGAAGGCTTGCTTAGTGAGGAGGTAGGTGTGGAGAGTCATGCTGAGGGACTCCAGTGCTCGGAAGGAAATGCTGCAAACAAGGTTGCAGGTGTCTTGAAAGAAGAGCCGGTTGAAAGCAAAGACTGCACTGATGGAAGCAGTGATAAAACCGGAGGTGACGGAGCTGAAGAAGAAAACGAGGTTGGGAACATGGGTCAGGGGGAGACGAGGGAAACAGAGTCGGTGGGTCTGGAGGGGAGGGAGCTGTGTGAAGGTGGTGTCCCAGCAGATCCAAGTGAAGAGGGTAACAGTGGAGATGGGGCACACATCCAACCAGCTTCTTCAGAGGACAGTCCTTCAGCCTCACCAGAGGAACAAAATATGCAAGATAAAACTGAACTTGAAAGTGCTACAGTTGAGGAGGATGGACAGAAGGAAGCCTTCAGGGAAGAGCCGGAGAGGTGTTCAGATTCTGCAGAAACAGGCGAGCAAGATGAGGCAGCTGTAGAGGCTGCAGGCTCTTCTGCTGAGGAGAAAGGGACTGTGCTGCACCAGGCGGAGCCAGGCGCAGACGTGGTGAAAGAGGTGACAATTCAGGAAAACAGTTTAGACCCAGGTCTTTCAGATGACAAAATCCAGGTGACAGAATTGGAAGTGGGGGATGAGTCTGGGAAAGGAAAGGAAATGCAGACAGAAAGGGTAGAAGATTTAAGGGCAGAGGTAGAAGTTCAAACAGACGTTGTGAAAGAGGTGACAATTCAGGAAAACAGTTTAGACCCAGGTCTTTCAGATGACAAAATCAAGGTGACAGAATTGGAAGTGGGGGATGAGTCTGGGAAAGGAAAGGAAATGCAGACAGAAAGAGTAGATTTAAGGGCAGAGGTAGAAGTTCAAACAGTTCAGGGTAGTGAAGAAACAATAGGTGATACAGTGGGAGAGGAAACCCTTTCTTTAGAAGGTGAAGTGCAGAATGCAGTTAAACAAGGGGAGGGCGAATCTGAAGAGGAGACAACTGTAGACGTCAGGGTAACTACTGAAAACAAAGTTGATCATGAAACACTGAAAGAAAATGAGCAAGAGTTAGAACTTGCAGACCACCATAGTGGTGGATTTGCTTCTGAGGAAGGTGCAAGTGTTTGCCTGGCACAGAAAGCTGAGCAGGATGAAGACGTTAGTGAGGAAGTGACATCAGAGGGTCAAACAGAGGAAAGACTGGAAGATGATGGTGATGCGTTTGATTTTGATGAAGAGTCAAAACAGATACTAGGAACTGATGAAAAATGTGATGGAGAGAAAGCTGATACGCAGGAAGAAGAGGGTGATGGAGCAAAGGATGCTGTCAGAAAAAACACCCAAACAGAAGAAGCCAGAGAAAGAACAGACAAAATAGAAACCAAAGGTGCCTTGACTGAAGATGACAGCTCTCAGTATAAAAAAGGAGACGAGCCTGAAGGAACAGGGCACTTGCAAGGGGAAGCATCGTGGAAAGCTGATGAGAAGACTGATGTGATGGAAGAGGAAATCAAAGCATCAGATTCTAATGAAGTAGAAAAAACACCTGATGAAAATGTTTTGGAACAGGATTTGGAAAGCAGTGGTGGTAGCAGGGATGAAAGCAAGGAGGATTTGCAGGGTGGCAGAAAGGGTAAGGGTAGATCCAGAGATGAATGTACCATATCCTAAGCTCAGACTCTCGAGGCTGCGCGAATGACATGCCATCCGGTCAGTCCCAGCACGGAAGCATGCACTTTGCACAACACATCAGTCCTTAGGAGTGCTCTTACTGTTTCTTCTTTATCCTTTAACCCTCATCACAACACAATGTTATGGAAGTGGCAGCGGTGCAAGTAAGTTACTGGCTCTCCTGCTTAGCCTGAAGAGACGCTGCACAGGTTTGGTTTTGCTGTGTCTCGGGGTTTAAAATTGATCACCAAAAGAGCAGACTTCACGAATCTACTACTCATCTTGCAATGAAAAAAGTACTCTTGGCTTTGGTAACAGCTGCTGAGGAGTTTCTATAGGAAATTCTTTCTTTTTTTCCTAGCCTAGATAATAAATGTCTTGAATGTACTTACATGTGTTGGACCTTTATGAACTCTTCTGCATACGGACACAGGCGTGTGTGCTTAGGGCACGCTTCATGAAGGAACTCGGTGAGGTCAGCCACACTCACCTGACACTGGAACTGCTTTCTGAGTGATTAAAGCCTAGGAACCAATCAGTTGTTTTTTGCAAAGGAAAAAAGAACAGCTCCTCTCATTCCAGTCGGTGTTTCTAGTACCGGCCCTATCCCAAAGTCGGGTCAGAGCGCCGACTCTGCTTCGGCTGAGCACCTCGGGACCACGATCAGCGCCACACACAGCGCTGGGTTTGCTCAAAGGGGGAACTGTGTACATGTTTACTTTGCCTGGGCACTTTGCACCACCATAGGCCTTTTGCACCATCTCACGTGGTTGGTTTGGTTGTTTTTTTTCCAAAGAAGGTGTCAATACACACTGTCACTTGCTATCAAGCACTGTCTGGCTATAAATATATAAAGCCTCTATTTTTCCAAAAAGAATTTAATTTAAATTTGCATTTCCTTACTTCATTGTTCTAGGGTTTGGTTGGTTTTTGTTTTGTTTTTCCAAACTATGACTCTGAAGGAATGTATTTATCTCTGAAAAATTCTTACCTCTTCCTTTCTGGAACAAAAACTTGTCATGTTTTAATTCTTGTTGGATGTCAGACCAAAGACAACTGTTGTTCTGTAAACCAGCCCCCGTGCCTTTTTGAAAAAGCTAGATTGCCTTGAATCGCTGGCACAAATCAGACACTTGGACTCTTTTGGTGTGTTATTTCTTGCATCTTTGCTAGTGCTTGGCAGGAAGAGCATGTTCTGTGTAATTAAAAATTAATTTAACGTTGGTTTAAGTAAGGAATGTCCAAGGGAATGCAAGCTGGGGAGCTGGGGGTACGTGGGAGGGTGAAGTTATGGAAAGTTGTGTTTGTGTTGGTGTTACAAAGTTAATGGAGTTCAGACTGCAAAAATTCAAGATGTGTATCAAAATGTACTGAGCTGTATATAATTGAAATAAACTTATTTTATACTCTAACTTGCCTGTCCAGAGCACTGTTTATAAACCTGCATAAGCACTGATTGTATACAATTTCATATATATATATATATAACACTGATCTATATAATTTCAGCAACAGTTTTCTGCAGCTTTGTTAAATTGATTGCCATTGTGCCACATAGCTAGAAGAGCTGTCATACTAGGAACAGGCAGCCTTGGTGTCTGAGGACCTTTAGTATTTGATGGCACCCTTAGCTGTAAACCTGTAACTCCTTTCATACGGCTTCTCTCTCCAACTTACAACAGTTCCAGTGGGGTTTCTGTAAGTATTAGCTGTTGTTCTTTTTACTGGCTTACACTAAATGCCAATCTACAAAGTCTTAGCTCTTAAAAACTCCTCTTCTTGCTATGTAGCAGTGTTTATTTAAAGGTTTCTCTCCCCATACTCGCAAAAGTAATAATGGTTTAATGCTGAAAGTATTCTGAATGCATTTAAATGTTAAATACGCTTATCTATTTAATTAAACATGCTTACCAGGCTTCACCTATACTTGTGGATGGATCTATAAACAACTCTGAGCAAACTTAGGAGAAATAATGACAACTCTGGTCTTAACTAACTGTCCATCCACCAGCTTTTATCCCACAGCAACTGTCCAGCTCTCAGTGAAGCTGGGCTAGGAGCAGGAACAGAGGCAGGCACTGAAGAATAGCTGAGGGGCTGTAAATCCATTCTTGAACTTCAGCCGCTTGGCACCTCCGTGGCAGCCGATCGCTGACTTCTGGAAGTGGGCAAGTACCGTGGAGGAGAAGGTTGTGGTGTTCTCTGCCTCTGTGGGTTTCTTTGCTGGAGTATATGCACATGGAGGGATAAATCGTTGTGAAGATCAAGGGAGGTGCTAGATGTTCTATCCCAAACGTAAGGATTTGAATAGTACGTGCCAGCTGGTGTTTGAGTGAGACCTGTGCCCTGAGAGAGAGGGAGGGGACGGTGCTCTAGAGGAATTAACTATAAAATGCACCTTTTATAAAGTTACACAATTGAAAACCACTTTTGGTGTTTTCCCTGCTATGCCTGATAGATACAAGGAAAGATCCAGCTTGTGCTTTCCATGGGTTTTGACTCTCAAAGATGGCAAAAGAAGTCTTTTCATGAAGCCTGACGTGAAACCAAGCAATCACAAGGGGAAGCAACATCACAGAACCAGAACTAAACCCCAGCAAAGAATCAAGAATATTATTTGCAGTTGGTTACCCGTTTTGTTTTGAGCAGGGACACTCTGCTGCTGATTGCTGCAGTGAGCTGTGCTCACGGGGCTCGGGTGTCTTAAGAGCAGCTCCAAATGCTCACTGTGTTGGCCATTCGATACCTCCTGGCATTTGGGCAGTACTGTACAAACCATAGCCCTGGTTTGGGCAGTACTGTGAACTCTGAGCTAGCCTCACCTGCTTTCCAAAGCAGTAGCTGAAGAAACCTGTTTGGTTTTTTTATCTTCTTACTAAGGCCTTTCCCTACTACTTGCTGAATATTTCCTTTATTACAGAAAAGAACAGCCCTTCTGTCCTCCTCAAAATCAGTATCGCAAGCAGGTGTCTTCTAAATCCCATGCTGCTTCTCTGTCCCAACAGCCTGTCCCCAGAAGCATCCCTCTCCTGGGAAAGAGAGGAAGGCATTACTCAGTACTTGTGGTTGTCTTCTCGTGGTCCAAACTAAACTGACAGCTCTGGAGCTTTATTACCCAGCCTGCTACCATTCTGACTGTTGGGTTCTTGTAGTCGTGTTACCAAAGTTAAATGTGGGATGAATGTCATGCTCTAATTCTTTCTAGTATCTTCACATGTGAAATAAGGATAATGACTCTCACAGAGAACTTCTTGCCCTAGTTCAGTAGCACGTGCTTTTCTGCTCACCTCTCCTCAAGGTCCCCAGATCCTTGATTTGCTGGAGTAACGGCTGAGGTGGCTCTGTGGAGATCCCCGTTAAAGCTAACGCTGGCTGTGTTAGTGTGGGGTTTTGAGAGCTGTGAAACCTGAGAGGCCTTTGTCTCTGTGTACAGAAAACTCTTCAAGGTAAACAGGAATTTTAGCCACCACTTTTTTATGTGGTCTTGTAAATCTTGCTGGCGCATGTCATCCGTCCCAGGGGGGCACCACAGAACTGATGGTGAGGTCAGATTCAAAGGCTCATCCCAAAACGGTCACGTCCATTTTTCAGGGCAAGAGCTTGGGGGAAGCTGATGTGCTTCCATACTGGGAAGTGGGGCAGGTGTGTGCCGTCAGGCAGGCATGTGTCACCACAGCAGTGGCTGGGCTCATGAAAGTTACTTAGCTGTGTGCACAACCGAGTTATTTTTGGGATCAAAGTGGGTTATTTGGCCCCTTTGGAGTCTGTAAATCCGGGCTAATTTTGTGGTGGGCTGGAGGTTTCCTTCTGCATCAGTCCTTGTTCACTTGGCAAGCCTTAGTGACTTTTTGTTTCTTGATCTCCGCTGACCTGTGACTCCCAATCCATCTCCAAGCCTGCCTACCTCTGACCTGTCTTTGGCTCTCTGCCCTCCTTGCTTTCTTCATTGATCTTGATTTTTGTCTCTTTCTTCTATGGAATTTCTGTCTTAAGCTTCCTTTCCTTCCCACATAAGTACATAACCTTGTTTAACTGCTTTGAAAAGGTTTATACATGTAAATTTTTCTTCCTCTTGAGAGTTTACAAAAAATGTGTTTTGTTTGGGTTGGTTTGTTTTTCCATGTCAAAGCTCAGGTGTAGCAACGTTGAGTGTGTTACAAATAGCTTAAAAACCCAAACAAACAAAAAGCCTGGACTGGAGGAAGTTCAGAATGAAACTCGCAGAACTGCTGAATGGGGATGTCACTTTAAGAGCTGCGTTTGGCTATTGCATAAGAAGCCAAGGTAAACGTTTTACTCCACGCTTGGGGGTGAGTGCTGGTATACAGGAACCTGTTTGCACAGGAGGAGGGTGACTTTCTGCATTATTCCCAGCTCGTGTCCGCCCTATGGAGCGGCTTTCACTGGGAAACCAACCCACTGGCTTGGTTCTGCACAGGTGACCGAGCGCTTGCTGGCAAGGAGGCAAGCTAAATAAAACTGCAGTAGACATGTGTCAGGCTTGTGGAGAAAGCCCTGTCTGAGGCCAGTAGATCCTCTTCTGATGAGAATGTTTGAATGCTGTGTTGCAGTGTACTTCTGTTGAGGTGTACCTGAACAAACTAAGGTTGTTAATTAATGAGGTAAAGTAATTTAGTGATGTGAAAACTTGTGAGTGCCTGCAAGAACGCTTTCCAGTTTTCTATCCCTTAACAGGGATGAAAAAACCCAAGTGATTTGGCTACTTCCATTTCTTTTTTCCAGCTGTCTCACTCTACAGCGTGCACTTTATTAATCAATGCCACACATACCTGTGTGCCCATCTGCAGCACTTCCAGGTTGAAGTGTAACACAACGGTTGGTCCAGCAGTTGCCCATCACCTGCTTGATGTTTGACCAGGAGAACTGACTATGAAGGATAAAAGATAAAAGTTTTACCAGACTGCTGCATTCAAAACAAAAATACTTTAATGGGTTTTTCTGGTCATAATACTGGAGATAACACAAAATGTCATTGCTGTGCTGTTTAGTAAAAGAAGTGAACATTTAAAGTGCTGAGAATGTGCTTAGCTGTGATTCTAGGTGTTTTTACAGTCTTTTCATTTTGTTAAACTGTAAAGATTTGTGAGATTTTGTGTTGCAGTTGTGTTTGACCCTAGAGCTCTTGCATGCTAACCTAACGTAGAAGATTAGCCTCTTTGCATGCAGCTGGGTGCTGCTACTGCCGTGACAAGCATGTTCTGTGAGAATGACATAACCTCCCCTGGCTGCAGCCCCTTCCCAGCCCTGTCTGTGGCCTCATTCCCTGTGGTACGTGCATAACTACCTTCATCATTAGTTTCACTAACCTTACCGGTTCGGTCTGATATCAGATGCGCTCTGAATAGTGCGGCTCGGTCAGATCGGGACTGAACTTGCTGTTTTCTCTTCCAGACAGGCTGAAAAGACTCATTGATGAACGAGAATCCTTACTAGACCAGGTAATGTTGGGAAAGCTACAATACTGTGTGCTACTAAAGCTGGGATAGGTATAGTAGAGATTCAAAACATCACAGCAGCCGTAAGGTCTAGGACAGCAGCGCCATTGCCTTTCGCAACGCGTGTTAGGTTGCTCTTTCTATCGACTTACAGCATCACTTGCCACTTTATTCTTCCTCTGAAGCCTTTCTCCTGTGTGTTGACTCAGAATGCAGGGGAAGAAAGATACCACCCGGTGTGCCTGTTCCATGTTGCCAGCCAGTCCCCATGTTGCAGCTCAGGGTTCTGCAGATTGCTGCCCTTAGTCACCTAAAACTGCTCCGTGACTGTTTCTGAAAATTAAATACTTGGGGTTGGCCAAGCCCAGGGAAAAAAAAAAAACAACCAACCAACCAAACATGGCCCAGAAATTGTAGAAGCAAATTTTATCTCCTAGAGTTAAGCCTTCCTGATTGCTGGGTCTGTGGGCAGCAGGCCACAGAAGGAAATGCTGAAGGAATTATTGTGGATGGGTAAAAAGCAGTTATTGCTGATACCATGGTGCTCCATAGCAGGTATAAAGCTTATTCAGAAAAAAATTCAGCTGATCTGTGTCTCTGCAGGATGCTCTGTGCTCTCATTTATGGATTATATCCTTGGCCTTGAGACTTCACGCACAGCCAAGCATAGCTTGGGGTTTTGAAGAACGTTGCCTGTGAATGTGACTATGGAAAATTTACAGCTTATCTAACAGAACAGTCTCCTTCCACTCGTTACGCTTGGTCCTGAACTTAAGCACAAGCACAGATAACTTAAAGTGTGACCTGTCATTTGCCAAAAAGGGTTTATAGAAAGCTATTTTGTAACAAAAAGATTCTTTTGAATTTAGGTTTTAAAACTTTCTTGTGGTTTTTTGTTTGTTTTATAATTCTGGAGTGAATTAGAACGCTGAGCCACAGTTTTCCCTTGTTGTAATAACTAATTCCTTTGTGTCCTTCAGGTTAGAAAATTAAAGGGTCAACTGGAAGAAAAGCAAAAGAATGGCAAGATGGAAAACACGCAGTCAGAAGATGAAGTTCTAGAAAATGGGACAGATATGCACATGATTGACCTCCAAAGTGAGCTGCATTTTGATTTTAAGAGAATTTTTATGTCCTGCGTGCGGGTGAGAAATCATATCTGTACAGTAACCACATGGCTCTAAGTGAAAATGAGCCTTCAGTTCCAAGGGAGCTTCAAACTGGAAGCCAGCCCTTCACCTCTCCTAGAGCAAAATTGCAACTGGAAATCTCCCTTATGTTCTCTCAGAGAGAAAGTTCCTGGTTAGTTCTGCTCTCAGAGTGGTCAGGAGGGAATCAGGCAAGAAGAGTGCCTGTCTGTTGGGCACTTCTTCAGCAAAAGAGTGCTTGCTGCTCTACCACTGCCCCAAGTAAATACCCATAGTGTGGAAATTCTAGGACAGACTTGTTAGACACCATTGACACTTGTTCTGACATCTCTGATAAATCTGCAATTCTTTTAGGAGATGCCAACAGGCAGATCAGTGATCTCAAATTTAAACTAGCAAAGTCCGAGCAAGAGATAACAGCGCTGGAGCAGAATGTAAGTTTTTTTGGCTTGTTCTGTTTTGTTCAGGTGTGGTGGGAACGCAGAGAGAACGTGTGTTTTATGAAGTCAGGATTACTGTGCTCTTCCCTTAAAACAAGAAGCGGGTGGATTGGAGCATCAGGGCTATTGCATTCGAGTCATAAGACTCAAATGCTTTCCTTGATGTATGAGGAAGGAGGGAATAGATCGTGCAGAAACGATCAGAGACAAAGGTATAGTGGGAGCACTCACTTCAGAATAAGTTTTCATGCGGAGGCATCGGCAGTTTTTAAATGGCTCCTGGATGTGATGTGGATTTCATACAAGACTCCTCAATTTTGACTGCTCTCATCCAGAGTTACCATAGAATCATAGGGGTTGGAAGGGACCTTGAGAGGCCATCGGGTCCAACCAGTTATGTCTGCAGTGCTCTTGCTAAGAGAAATTTAGCCAACAGACTCTGATTTTTTTTGTTGTTGCTGGAAGTGTATTAAATATGGATATGCATAAAAGATCTGGTGTAAGTTAACATGGCTGGGCTTCCTTGGTGTATTCCCCTTGCCCCAAAAATACGCCTTCATTAAAAACAAATGAGCAACCGGTTATTGCTTAACTACTAGTGGGAGAGTAAAGCTTCAGAGTAACTTCTTGGTACAGCTTTTAATTGAAAAAAAAACCCAACCCACCTTGCTTTCCTTTTAGGTAATACGATTGGAAGGTCAGGTAGCTCGCTACAAAACTGCTGCTGAAAATGCTGAAAGAGTAGAAGATGAACTGAAAGCAGAGAAACGCAAACTACAGAGAGAGGTAAGGGAATGCGAGCTGTCACAGGCTGGCAGTCAGTGCGGGGAGACCTGCCTGGTGCTTTTTAGGGGAGGAGCTGCCGGTTGTGGCAGAGCAGGGAATAAACATCTGGTTTTTTAATTGCTTTATTTATTTATTCTAAATGCTTAATGACGCTTTCAGCACCCAAGCTGGGGTAACAGTCACAACCATGAAGTTCCACCGCTGCTTCACCATTGCTTCCTAAACTGACGTGCTGATCAAATATTCTGATCATTTTAGAATGAGTGATGCAGAAATTACAGGAGTAGGAAGCTGGAAATCCTGCTGTAAGGTTAGTTTGGGCACTTCAGTATTGAAGCACAGTGCCACACCTTACCAGGAAAGAGTCTAAACTTGAGCACTAAACAGATGCGAATTGTTCTTACTGAGCCTGGTTTTCTTGCTCTGTCCATCAGTTCATGCCCCTTTGCTGTTGTGTGTCCTTCCACAGATGCTGCCCATGTTTCTTTCTCTTAAAACACTGCATCTTCAAGCTGTCTGTAGTTTTGTCCTTGCTTGTCCTGCCCAATTCTGTTTTCTCTCTGAGTAACTACATTTGTCAGCTTGGGAAATGTAAATATATTTAAATACGTTTGTCAGCTGCTTTCACACCTGCCTCCTGAGGTGTTTTTCTTCAGTGTGGCTCTCAGCTTCTTCTAAATGCTTCTGGTGCTCTGCTGCCTGTAAATGTGCAGTCCACCTTGCTCTCCCTAACCCCCCCCCCGAGTCCTGAGGTGGCTTTTACAGAACACCGAGGCACTGAAGTCACAACTGTGGCTGCAGTTCTGGGAACCAGAAATAGAAAAGCCAGGCAGTGGGACAGGCACGTGTCACCCAGCAGGTATCTCTGGGTATCCGTGCCTCTGAAGCCGAGAGAAGCTCTGAGCCATTTGTTCAACATTCTGTAAATACCTTGGATTCTTGGCACCAGGCTTAGAAAAACATCTGTGTGTGTGTGGCCTTCAAAGCAGTTAGAAAACATTTCTTTTAACTCTGATAAGAGGAATTTCAACTGCTTTGTCCTCTAAGGAAATTCCAGTTAGTTAGTGTTGGTAACCACAGGCCTGGCTTTATCTTTGGAAAAGGCAAAGGCTGCAAGAGTTACGATTTGTTCTGTTTGTTCTGCTTGGTTCCTTCAGCTTCGTTCGGCGTTGGATAAAACGGAAGAGCTTGAAGTCAGCAACGGTCATCTAGTGAAACGCTTGGAGAAGATGAAAGCCAACCGGAGTGCTTTACTGTCCCAGCAATAACCACCGCTTGTCAACGGAAACTACTGCTACTTGACAGAATCGGAACAGCGTTGCAGATGCTTCTGTCTCTTGCCGCCCGGGATGCTTTGTGTCATGCCTTCTGAGAACAGACAACCCCACCGTTTGCTACGTGCCACCCCAGCCGTGGTTCTCTCTACGCAGATTCCAGCCTACTGCACTATACACGTAGGAGTAGCTGATCCAAATGGCTGTGCCCGCGGGAGCCTGGCTACACCGTTCTTTGGGTACCTTTGAAGTACAATATCCGTTTACCGTGTAAGAAGCACATAGGGCGTCGCGTTAAGTTCTCCATCCGGAAGGCACAGCAGCCATTTATTGCCATTTAAAATGGCATTCAAAGAAAACACTTAACTGGACTGGAATTTTGTGTCTTGCTGAAAATTAAAGAAACGAAACAAAAACCCGCAACCCAAAACACTTCAGTTTTGGGCTTTCTCATGACAGTATCTGTAATTTAGTAACTACGGTAGAGTTATTCATAGTAGGTTTTTCATTTACAAATCACTGTGGAACCACAAGCCATTACAAAGCAAAACTCCTTCAGTGGAAACCGTGGAAGAAGATGGTCTTGGAAGCAAAAGTGACCTTAAATGACTTTGCCAATAAAACAAAGGTGTTTGGAGGGATTTTTGCACCAGTTGAATCATAAGACTTATTTTATTTCAGGGTAAATAGGCAATAGCTTCGTGGAATTTTCAACTTTTATTTGTATTATTTAATCCCTGCTCTTGGAATTGAAGTAAACTACTTTCAAAGGGTGTAAAGTTGCATTAATAAACCAGCATAAGGCCGTGTTTTAAGAAGTGGTGGGTTTTGCACTGAGATCGCTCACTTTGGTGCATCTGTCAAAGCAAGCGTCGTTTGCTTGTAATGGGTTTTTTACATCAGAAACTAATCTCCTGGTCCATGAGCTACTAGGAAACTATGCCGCTACAAAATACAAATCTTGGTTTTTAAACAACTAACTGATAAGTAAAGAAGCACTTTAGAAAATATTCCTGCCTATGGTTTTTCTACAACTACAGACGTAGCAAGTGATTTTCCTTCTTAAGGTCATTGTGAAGGTTTTCCACTTTCCATTAAAAAAAAAAAATAGCTCAACTGTTAAAAAACGTTGCAGGCAGTTTGTTACATACAGCTAGCACTACAGCTCTGGTTTATTGGAAATTATTCTGAATGTACTACTCAAAGGAGAACAACAAAATGAAACTGTCCTTCCCCCTTCAGCCCTAACTTACCTTGCGAGTAAGGCAGGTGAATTGTCCCTTAGGGACTTGCTCGCGCTGTGAAGCAGTGTCTCCTGTTTGACTGCCTCAGGAGATAAAGGTTCTGTCAAGCCAAATCCAGACCCAGGGAGACTCATTTCTTCTTCCCTTGGTCTTCAGACTTTCTGGTCCACATCTTTCCCCAGCCTCCTCCTCGCAGACTGGAGGTTAGAGTACAAACCGCTGCTATTTTCAACGTTAAGAGGATCGCTTGTAACTTCCTAGAGCACCTTCACAAATTAAATAAACCAAAAACAGTGTCTGAATGTGTTTCTCTGGTTTTGGCTAGAAAATAACACCTTTCTCTTCATCTCTTCCGAGTGTACCTGGAAATTTAGGAATGAAGTACTGAAATCAATATTCCCAGGAGAACAGGATGAAGGAGGCGCTTTCTTTTTTGTGTGTGTGCGTGCCCCTGGGGAAATGAGTATGTCCCTTGTTGATCAAACGTGATGGACCATGGGGATTAGAGGAATCTTTTAAATGAAATTTCCACTCCAGCTAGGGCTTTGGGTTTTTCTTCTTTGTTTTTTTTGAGAGGAACATTCAGGTGCAGAGCCAGGTTTCTTGTGGAATACCTCAAAATCGCTGTGGATACCAATTTACAATTTTCTGTGGTTGACTTGTGTAATTTCTGGTGTACAAAGCCTCTGGGGGGCCTAAAAAAAAAATAAAAACCATCAACTAAGCGTTTTACAGAATGCAAACCAAACGTGCTAAATACATCTCATCTTACTGATGAGAAGGTGTGTGTTTGCCACTGGTCATCTCTTTTTTTGTGGTAGCGGTGGAAACTTGTCTCCTGTCCAGATTCAGGAGAAACAACCTTAGCAACTAAGTGTTGGTCCAAAAGGCTAAAAATAATACTTTGCTCATCGAGAAGTGATGTGTTTATTATTTCAAAGTAGATTGCATCTTGCACTCCATAAGCATTAACCTCATGACAGAAATCAGATGTGTATTTCAACCTGGATATGCTCTTAGTAGAAAACTGTGTGTGATGAAGTAGCTGAATGTTGAAGCCACGTTTCCCCCCCCCCCCTCCCTTTTGGTATGACTTAGCTTTAGAATAAGGGAAGAAAAAGTACTGCTTGGTTTACTGCAAACTGGTTTATGTTTTCCTGTGAAGAATGTACAACAGCAGAGCTTTGAACGGTAATAATAGCACATGCCCCAGACCTTTTAATTGGGCTCCAAAAAGGGGAGAGAGCCTTGGTACCCAGCCCCCCTGACCCAGAGCAGAGCCGATGCGGTGGCAGCCTGGGAGAACCAGGATGGGTTTTTCCTAGAATTTGTATTTAAAGTTGCTATCCTTCGGGTTTTTTAATTTTCAAATGTTGAATTTAAGTTTATTGTTTGCAAGTGGAATGTTACCCAAAATGTTTGTTTTGTTGTTTTGTTTTGTTGGGGTTTTTTTTTTAATTGAATCTGTTAGGAGATAATGAGCGTGGAAAAAGGAAACTCATTAGCAGAACTCGCCAATAAAAATGTCATTTGTTTGGGTAGTTTTACGGAGTGGTCTGTCATGATGATGTTACTGGCAAAAGTTCTCTTGGAAAATACAGACTTTTTGGACGATACCGGTGTAAGAGCCTCATGTTCCTTTTTCAATATATTACTGCAGGCACACAAACGCGAGCCACAGCTGGTTGTAAAAGTTCACAGAGGCAGCAGCTTGTGTGAGACATTCCCCTAAATATTAATTGTAATGCCAGGATGCACTTGGTGGGGGGAGAGGGGCAGGGTAAGTGTGTTCAGGAGGAATTTGGTACTGCTAAGTGCATTTGTTCTCTGCTTCAAGTATTTACGGCGCCCATACAGGTCACCACCATAGGAACCTTCCCTGGAAGAATCCTTCCCAACAGGAGGCAGCTCTTTTCATCAAAACTATGTTAGTTTTAGAAAACATGTCAACAAGTCCTATGAGGAATGGCTGAGGGAGCTCGGGCTGTTTAGTCTTGAGGAAAGGAGGCTGAGGGGAGGCTTCATCGCTCTCTGCAACTACCTGCAAGGAGGGTGTAGAGATGTCATGGTTGGTCTCTTCTCTTGGTTGACAAGGGATAGGATGAGAAGGAATGGCTTGAAATTGTCCCAGGGGAGATGTAGGTCAGGTATCAGGGAGAGTTTCTGTACAGAAAGGGTGGTCAGACACTGGAACAGGCTGCCCGGGCAGGTGGTGGAGTCACCATCCCTGGAGGCATTTAAAAGGCATGTAGATGACGTCCTTAAAGACATGATCTAGAGGTGGACTAGTCAGGGTTAGGCTGTGGTTGGACTTGATGATCTAAAAGGTCTTTTACAACCCAGGCAATTCTATGATTCTGTGGTTAAGTTTCACCTTGCACCAGGCATTGCTACAGAGAGCTCTTGGGAGGAAATAGACCGAGGCTTTAACTGCTCTAAACAAGTGATTGTATGGCTTTGGGGGTTAGCTTGCTTTAGGCAGACAAGTGCTGTACGTGTCACAAGGGCAATTCTGCTCCTTCCTCCAAGAAACACGAACATTTATGCTCGGTAGCCTGGGTGGCAGGTACTTAAGGGGATGTCCCCAGCCCAGCTCCAGTGCCTGTGAGGCATTCCCTCAGGCTGCAGGGCCCCTTGCAGAGTTAATAACTGTACCTGAAGGCACCTGCAGACCGCGCGGGCTGCGGCGTGGGCTGCCCGTGCTCAGCGGGAGGGAGAGGCCGAGAAGGGAGGAGGCCGCGGAGAACCGTTCAACCACCCCGAGGCGACACGGCCGCCGGGGGCGTCGATGGAGGGGAAGCAGTGCGGAGGTTGGAGGGGCGGGCGCTTCCCGCCGCCACCAATGGGCTGGAGGTGCGGGCGGTGCGCAGCGGCCAGCGGCCGTTAAGCGCGTGCTCCGCTGGGCGGTTGCTGCTCGCCGGAGGCGGCGCCGCCTGGCTGCGGGCTCAGCTCCGGTGCGGTCAGTGACGGGAGCCGCGGTGCCTCCCTCCCTTCCCTCCCTCCCTTCCCTCCCTCGGACGGCAGGAGGCTTGCTCAGCCTTCTCAGGTGGGGGCCGGGGTAAGCGCGGTTCCTTGCCCGGCGGTTCCCCTCGGGGCACTGGGCTGCCCTGAGGGCACCCGTTTACTCCATAGGGGGCCTCTGCCCCGGCTCTCCGCTGCTGGTTTCTCGCTGGTTCGGCCTCTCTGCCTGCGCCCTAGTAGTAGCAGCAAGGGAGTGTTGCTGTACCTGGAGCCGCTCCGGTGCCAGGCTTTTAACTCGTTCTTCAGGAAGAAGTAAGGGGGGAGAGTCTCTGCCATAGCAGCATGTTGGGACCTACACGTGGACAGCGGGGTGCGCTTTGGTGACGGCGTGATAAGGCTTTAGTGTTAGTTATGGATATGGTAGCTCAAAGCTTTGGTTGGGAGGCAAAGGTCAAGTCAGTGTAGTAAGAAAGCTAGTGTTTTTGAAACAAAAACAAGTGTAGATGTGTACAGTGAGGTTACAGTAAGGTTTGGGGCTATTTGGAGGGTGACTGGCTTCTCTTGATGACTTAAAAGATCTAAGTTATTAGTATTAAGTGATTTTTAAATTATGTCATTTTACTGATGACCCTTAAGGAGGATCAGGGGATGCGGATTCTGTAGATGAGCCAGTTTTCCCCATGGGGAAGCGTTCTGGTGATGTTACCTTGTAGGGGTCTGTTCTGCAGGCTGTCCTGTGCAAAGATACAAGACCCTGGGTCATGCCTTTTATATCTGGAGCAAGCAGAGGTTGTTGAACTTTTGTGTTAACCCTGGAGGAGTGGCGAGGAAACAGCCCTGAGTTTCCTGTCTCATCTCACACTCCACTTGGTGCCTTCCTTCAGACCTTTGCTCAGTCCCTCATGCTGGAAACTTCCACTGGAGCCTTGAGCCAGAGACTTGTCTCGTAGGGTTTCTCATATGTTAGGAGCAGGACTGTATTTTTTGGTGCTTTATGGAATATTCTAGTTGGGTTAGACATCCAAGACTAGCATGAAATTGTGAGGCTTCATTTAGAAGGAGTTTAGAAAGCATATGTCACTGAGAAATATACCTAACATTTGTGTGTATCCCTCTTCATGATAAACTGTGGGTGAAGGCAGAGAAAAAAATTACAGTGGTTTAAAAGAAACAAGCTTCACAGAGTGTCTCAGTCATTACATGCTTTTTCTCTGCTTTTAATTCATGCTTGCTGTAAAATTAGGTCTGGTGCATTGTCCAGATCGCTTGTGCTGCTAAAAGAAGCACTCAGATCCAAGAAACCAAGACTCAAGAGAAACTTGCCCTTGTGGCTAACAAGGCCAATGGCATCCTGGGTTGTATGAGAAGGGAGGTGTTTAGGAGGTTAAGAGAGGTCCTTCTCCCCCTCTACTCTGCCCTGGGGAGACCGCACCTAGAATATTGGGCCCAATTCTGAGCTCCTCAGTTCAGGAAGGACATAGAACTCTTTGAAAGAGCCCAGCGCAGGGCCACTAAGATGATGGAGTGGAACACCTTCCCTGTGAGGACAGGCTGAGAGAGCAGGGCCTCTTTAGCCTGGAGATGGGGAGACTGAGTGGTGACCTTACTAATGTTTTTAAATTTGTAAAGGACAAAAGTCAGGAGGACTCTTCAGAGATGGCCAGTGATAGGATATGGGTGATGGATGCAAGCTGGAGCAGAGGAAGGGCCGTATGAATGTCGGGGAAACTTTTTCCCTGTGAGGGTGACAGAGCCCTGGGACAGGCTGCCCAGAGAGGCTGTGGAGTCTCCATCTTTGGAGACATTCAGACCCCACCTGGATGTGTGTCTGGGTGATGTAGTCTGGGTGATCCAGCTCTGCAGGGGGGTTGGACTAGATGATCTTTCAAGGTCCCTTTTGACTCCTAACGTTCTGTGATTCTGGGAAACCATCTTTCTCTTTTCCCTTCTGTCTTGCACTTCCTGGTTGTAAACTGCTTGGGGTGTTCTTTTATGCTTCTGTGCTTGATAACCTTTTTTTGTTGTTTCCCTAGAATTCAAAGGGATATTCTTCTGTTTCCCTCACCAGTTTGTGGTTGCTGAATCCATGGTCATCACATCCCGACCCTGGGAGTCAGTTTGTGCATCTGAGAAATCTGGTTGCTGTTAGGAAGTTAGTGTATGATGTAAATAGCTTGTTGTGTGTCATCAGGGATTCTGAAATGCCTGAAGAAACGCTTCTGTGGTATGAGGATGGAAACATTGCCCAGGGGTGTAAGACAATAGGATTCATTGGTCTATGAGGATAGTTTTACTCAATTGAAGTCATACAAGCAAGGACAATAAATACTTTTAACAATCTTCTGTGAGCTCTTAGGATTTCCTTGAGAATGTAGTGGCTAATTCCTAGCTTTTGTACCAGCAGGCAGTAGGTAAAAATAAGATGGCTAATGACATGGTGTTTTAAACAGTAAAGTCTTTGTGTATACCTTGGAGTATCTCAAACTTCTCTGAATTTTTATTAAGGTGCAAAACTGATAGGAAGAGACAAGCTGACACCTTTGAGAGGTTGCGGGGGCAGTGAGCTGTGTGGACTAATTCTGAAGAGGAGGACATAAAGATTTGTGTGATGGAATTAGAAAAGAACAGCAATGTTAAAAGCAACAGGAGGGGCTTGAATCAGATCTTGCATCTTTTTTCTTACTCTGAGGAAGCTGAGCACAACCGTATTGGAGATGTAGCAGGAGCCAATGACTCTGGCTTTGGGCAGTCACCTTCTTTCAGCCCTTCAGCGTTTAAGTTGTTGGAGGAAAGCTTACCTTATCTGAGTTCATCTTTAGATGCAGGTATTGAAATGTATAACAAGAAGGGAACGAGAGCTTCCTGTGCACAGGTAGATGACAGCGAGAAAGAAGCTGATGTGCTTGACAGCATGTGTGACAATATGCACGTTCATTGTGGGGTGTGTGACGATTGCAGACAAAGCCACTTAAGTGAAAATTCACAGCTGTACCTCAGTGCTCAGGAGCAGGATTTCGATGATGGGGATGGCTCAAGTGAGTTTTCTGAGCAGAGGGGAACTATAGCTCCAGGGGCTGGAATTGCAAAGGAACAAAATGTCATTGACATGTCAGAAGATTGTTCTCCTGCTGCTGAGTATGATGCCAGTGACCAAACCTGCCCAGAAGCAGCTGTGCCAGAGCTTCCCCACCTGTGTCGGCACTCTCTGCCTCCAGCACGTTGCAGTGGTGCGACTTGTCATCATCAGGAAGGGCAGGCAAAGTATCGTGGTGCTGTTTGTGGAACTGTACTTGAAAATTATTCTTGTGGGAGTAAAGAAGGGGTCTATTCAAATCTGCTTGAGTGTGACAGCTTAGAAAACATAGAGATGGAAGACACCCCACTGACTGACAGTGTGCTGCCTCCCCAACCAGCTACAAGTAAAGAACTACCCGAAAACACTGATCACTGGTTTCGCAGCTGCTCAGTGAAGCCAGAAAATCCCCTGCAGTCACGACAGGAAAGGGCCCCCGTGGTAGCTGTGCGATTTTGCGAGTGTGCAGAGGACTCTGACTTCCACAGTTGTGAAGAATCTGGTGCATGGGGTGCCAGCTGCACTGACTGCACTGCAGAGGGTGCTGAAACCCCATTTCCAGTCTCCGAAACTCTCGCTTACAAGGATCCCTTTCCTGGGGTGCAAGCTGCAGATAACCCTGCCAGTGGAGATACCAGCTGTCTGAATTTGGAGTGTGGTGGAAACTTGAAAGCCGTTACCAGTGACTCTACAGTTAACCAGGCTGTCGACGTGAGCTCTGATTTTAGAGCTTGCTTTACAACAAGCAGAAGTACCAGTGCTGAGGCTTGTCTCTTGTCCAGGGCTACTAATACGGAGATAATGATGATGAACAGGTCTCGACCTGTAGGATGGCACCATAAAACCCGTGCAGACTTTGCTTGCAGCACAGACAGGTCGTGTGGAGCTGGTAGGACTAAGGAAATGCAGCCGCAGCTCACTGATGTGCTGGAAGAACATTTGGATGGCAATAATGTAACAGCTGAAAGCAGCTCACAAACTGAGGTAACTTAAAAAAAAAAACCCCAAACAAAACAACAAACCTAGAACCAAACAACTTTGATATCTAGATCTTTTAACATTTGCTCAGAGCTTACCTGTGCAAATGTTAACTTGTGACTTACAATGTACGGGTAGATGAGGTACTTAAGGGTATGGTTTAGCAGAGGACAGGAATGGTTAGACTCGATGATCTTAAAGGTATTTTCTGGGGTGATGGCTACTAATACCGGATAGATTGAGATAGATGTAGCATAAGAGACAATGAATTAATTAATATAGCTTTAATGTAAGGAGAATAGAAAGTATTTGCATGTTTTAAATTTTAGCAGAGTATGGCTGTACTTGTTGGAGCTGTTTTGCTGGAGTAGCTACAAAATTTAACCATGACAGTGGAGCGGCTGTGAGGATGAAGAAAGTGAAGATAGGGAAGTAGTAAATAATGAGACTGACAAGCAATTAAGAGGCAGAGTGTGTCTTGTTTTCAGCTAAGAGGGGTTCCTAACTGGTTTGTGCAGAAATGTGTTTTTGAGACAATGGAGAAAATGGTAAAGAGTATAGACCAAAGGAAAAGGTAAAAAGCTCGCTGAGGAAGACGTCCAGCCTTCATCGCTGAAGACCCCCTGAGGAGTTAATGTAAATTATCTCCTGGAAATAATTTGCATAACCCTTTTATTAGAAATTAGAATGAATGTCTAGTCAATCTGTATAAATATAAGAAATTTGGCTTTAAATGGCTCACACATACAGCAGAGTGATGCCCTGTGTATCTGCTTAATAGACATCAAGGCTTAATAGACATCGAGTTTTGATACTGGCTTTTTGAAGCTTCACATGGTTTGTTGGTTGTTTTTTCTAGGATCAGTGGGAATCAAAACAAGAGCTTTGTAGTGACCATATAAAGATAAACACAGACAGGTAGGTCATAGATTGTGCTTGGTTTGGGATTCTGGGTAAGAGTATTTATATTTTTTTTATGATTGAAAGGTTGTCTGTGACTTAGCAAAGCTGATGGTACTAAAAGATTGCTTGGCAGAAGATCTTGTGTTGGAGGGTAGGGCTGCCTTTCAGAGGGACCTGGGGAAGTGAGAAGAATAAGCTGAAGACCTCCTGAATTTGAACAAACACCAAAGCAGCTTTGGTCTGCAGTTGCAAACTGGCCAGGATCAAGTGGCATATAAATCAGTAGTGCTCCTGTATGACAGGGAGAAAAAGCCACATCCTGGGCTGCACTGGCAAGAAGCATTGATAGTTCTCAGTTTGGTGCTTGTAAGGTCACATCTGGAAAGGTATCACCAGATGCAACCCTTGTAGTGAAAGAGATCGGCCAATTGGAGAGGTCACCACAGGGCTATGGAGATGGTGAGGAGCTGCTGGACCACCTGGGGCATGGGGAGCGCTCAGGGAGCTGGGTTTGGTCAGCCCGGAGAAGGGAAGACTGAGGAGCTGGGGAACCTCCCTGCAGTTCTTGGCAACCTGGTTGTGGGTTGCGGAGAAGATAGTCCAGTGTTGGAAAGGAAGGAGCCAGCAGCAGCTACAGTGAGAAGTCTGAGTGGGAGTAAGGAAAAGCTTTCTGTAGTGGAAATAGTATTGGAAAAGGAGAGGAGAGATGGTCCTGTGTCCGTCCTTGGAGACTGAACACATGTGGAACAACAGAAAATCTGGACTGGCTAAGGCCCTGAGAGAACTTGGAAGGTTTTGAACAGAGGTTTGTACTGCAGACCTCCAGAGATCCTTTCCACCCCAGTTATTCTGTACCTGTGGAAACAAGTGTGTCTGTAGATCAGCAAGGCGTGACTGGTTTTTTATGACTGTGCTTTTTGGCTAGTAACCTCTCAATTAAGGCTGACTATGACGTGACAGCTTCTGCTAAGTCAGTGTTTTTTCTGTGAAGTAAGCAGGAGGAACTGATTTTTTTCTGGTATTTTCCTTAAGTCATACCAGAAATAGCTTCTGGGAAGCTGCTCGAGTCGATATTTTATATTCATAATGCTTCATTTTGAAATAAGGGCTTCAGAATTTTGTTTATTGTTATTTTAAAGGACAGTACACCTTTACGAAGAAGCTGTGAAGAATTCCACATCAAGCTGCTATCAAAAAATACTGCAGAGAGCTATTAAAGCAGAATTGCAGGTTCTAAGCACTCATTATCAGATGTGCTATCAGCACTGCTTGAAGATTTACAAACTGGCTTTGGAGGAAAACATGTGTTTAAGCAGGTATGTGCTTTAATGTCCTGTTAAATGAAATGGCTAACTTGGTTGAAAGGCATTAATTGCTAAGTACTACTGATGTATTACAGGCATAGCTTGTAATGGTGTTTATAGCTAGTGTCGTTGTCCAAAAGGATTTATGTTCTCCTAACTGCCAACTCTTACTCTCAGACTAAAGCTTCCTGTAGCATTCACTGACCCAACAAAAAGAAGCTGTTTCCAGGAATGTCTTTCTGTACATGAGAAGTACAGAAGAGAAAGTGCAGATAGCTCAGGAGTGGCTGTGATGTGTAGAGGTGGAAAGGAGAGAGAGAGGTGCAGGGTTGTTAGGAGGCGAGGCAGGAAGGGGATGGTGCCTGCAGAGTCTCCAGCTGATAAAGTGTACACCCCGTAACAAGTCTGGAATTCAAGCAAAGGCTTCCTTGTGCAGCTCTAAAACCTCATTGCTGTCTTGCCTGCTCCGTAGCTCAGGAGAGGAGGGCTCAGGAGAGCACCTGGAATTGCTGGAACACAGTACTGCTCCAGAGAATGCATTAGGAGTGCGCCTCCCTGTGTGAGAGCAGTGAAATAAACGAAATGCCAGTCTGAATTGATACTTACTGAAGTATTTCCACAGAGGTAATGGAGATACAGAATTAGGTTCATCTCTCATGTTGGCTTTGGAAGAGCTAAAAGAGAATTACAACAGCATGAGGATGAAAATAAAGATGGGCATACCTCTAAATACGCTTCCACCGCTGTCAGTTGAGCTGAAGTTCTCAATCTCTTCTTCTTATGTCCCATGCAAGGTAATTTCTTAATTGCTTTTGATTTTTAATATAAATTGTTCTTGTCAGAAAATTAAGAGAAATGTTTTCTTTTTTATGACAGGTGTTCAGAGAGGATGTTTCCCATGAGTAAGTAGTCCTTGGTTTTAGTATCTATTAAAGCCTAAAATAAATGAGAAATTAGTTTAAAAGATGTTAAAACCTATTCATTTCAGGATGTGCTGTTTAGCCAACAGCAGCAGAATACTTTGGGTGTAGTGATTTTATTCTATGGACACTTTTTGCTCTATAGTGTTAAAGTATGTGAACTAGGGAGTTATATATATCTTTACTTTCTTTATAGGAAAAGTGTTCATTTACAGATAAGTTTCCTGGTTCCTTACTTTCACTACTTAAAATCTTTGTCTCTAATCTTAATGCTATCCAGCTTTAAAAAAAAAAAAACAAACACAAAAAAACCCCCAAAAACAAATAAACAAAGCCCAAAAGCCATGGAAACAAAACTACTTTGGTGTTGACAAAAATAACAATAGGGATATAGGCAGCTTTCTCCTAAGTTTATCAGTTATGACAAATGGGTAGGAAAAGAACTTGCTATTTCAAGCAGAAGTATGGTACTGCATGTTCAAGAACTGCTTCCAGTTATGTTACCTAAATGGGGATTAAAACAACTTTGGTGATAAGGTTTTGTACTGCATCAGGTAAACACTTAGATATTTCTTTCAAATTTCATGTTAAATATTAGTAAAAATAATAAACTACATGGAGATTGTAGACATACACCTTAATGTCACACAGAAGGCCATCTAGGTAGGAAGAAAAAACAGCCTGCCATAATCCTAGAACATAGCTTCATGATTCAGGTTGCAACTGATGCTTTCCTAAAATGCAGATATAAAAAAACCAAAACCCTTCAGTTCTCATTTTAAGCTCAAATTTATTAAACATGGCTTGTTTATTTTCCTGTGAGCTCTTGGAAAGATTTAAATTGCTACTTCAGAGCACTTGTTCTCACTGTAGATTTTCAAATCATTGTGCTGTCTGTATTTTGTGTAAAACTCTTGGATCTCTTGCAGTTCTGTTTCAGACACGATAAAAGCTCACTTCAAAGGACCAAAACTGCAAGAAAAGAAAACTTCTGTCAACATGGTAGGGACTTCCTCATGATGGAGTTTCATGGGCAGTAATGGTGTGTAGTCTCCTTTTAGGTATATACAAATACAGTTGTGGTCTGCAGGGCTTAAGCTGCTGGGATTTTCTGGTCACATAAACTGCATTTGCAATTACTGGCAGAATTTTGATTCTCCTTTCAAAATAAAATAACTTGGGAGTTGTTCAAGGTGATCACTAGCTTAACTCTTTCAGATTTACCTGCTTAATCATTTAATATTCTGAAATTCAGGAAAATAATGTGTAATCAGGTGCAAGTGCTGTGAAGTGATTGAAACATCTTTGTAGGAGGATCTGCAGACCATGTGTGTACCTGATGCTGGTCAGCCAGGTGATTCTGCTACCTCCAAGATGTTTGGAGATCAGGACAAGGAAAGTGGTAAGTGATCAGCTACAGATACCACTTACTTGTGAATTAAGTAGCTGGAAAAAAACCAGACCAAACCCTGTCTAAAAATTAAATATGGAAACTCTTTCTGTGATGGAATGCTTAAGATCACATCAGCTCTTTACATCTTGGGGTGGGGGGGTGGGAATATATCATTACTTAAATCCAAAGTGAAAACTGGCATGTGTCACTTCTTTGTGATGTAGTACTAAATCATGCAGGTAGCTGGAGCCCCTTAAGCACAAAGATTTGACTTTTCACTCCTATGACATACCCCAGTCTGAATTTTAACACGCTAAAACTTATTTCAACCCTCAAGGCTGTGTGACAAAGGAAGAAAGGAATGAATATTGGTATGATGCTAAGGAGGACTTGACAGTAGCAGATTCTTCAGTAATATCTGAAGAAATAAAAAAGCAAGAAGAACAAGACACAGGTGACTTAAGAGGTGAGGTCGTGCACTTTAAGCTGCCATACCTAACAATGGTGTTTGTTTTATTGTTTGAGTATTCTGTTCCTTCTACCAGCATAAGTAAACTTGGGAAAAAATGCTAGCTGGGTGTTCAGGCACCTTCCCCCCCCACCCTCACAATGATTTGCAGTGAATGCACATACAAACGTTCAGCTTTCTTCGTGGATGTTTTTCCTTGAAAACTCTATGTACAGTGGTTAAACTTGACTTAGTAAATGTCCAGCCAAACTCTTTCCTTTTTTCTTCCTCCTCCTCTTTCTGTTTCCTTCCCTGTGTGGGCTTCTTAAAGAATTAGCTGGCAGCAGTCTGTGTTTGGACACTCAGGTCCTGGTGATGGGCACAGTTAGAAGTCCCAGAGCGCTAAAAGCAGAGAGCTTGTGTGCTCCACGGTGGAGACTCAGGGTACCCTACCCACGCTTTAGCACTGGCATCTCTTAGTTCAGACTGTTTTTCTCTAGTTGTGCCTCTCCTGCCCCTTCAAACCTCAGGAAATGCCCAGGAAAAAGCTATTTCATACACTGAAATGTTCCACTTCTTGGGACAATCTTTTTCTGTTAGGTATTTTCTTAATTTTTATAGGGTTTTTTTTTTAAGGTTTTCTATCTGTACTTCCCAAAATCTCCAGAGAAGACATCAGCTTGAACCTGAAATGAGAATAATAACATTTTGCTTTCTTATATTGTTAGAAGTGAAGCTAACAGAGAGTGGAAGGGAGTGTTCTCTTATTTGTGTTGGTGGCCAAAGCTCCTCAGTGTCAGAGGTATGTCTGTTCTTATTTATGCAGTAGTAGTAACGTTTTTTCTCTCTTCTGAGTTCTTTGATACTATACCTTTGCAACCAAATATTGTTGTATTTTGTAGGGTGATTTAAGATCCTGTTTCCAGAAGTATCAGATTTCTGACACTCCTATCTCTGTGGATTCTAATAGCTGCAGGTATATGCATATGTCTTATGTGTTTTGGATTTTATTTTTTTTGGTCCAAGTAAGCAAATCCTGGGAGAGAAGGGAGGGGGCTGGTCATTAATTTGCTTCAGTAGTTAACATAGATACATAAATAGATAGGTTGACAAAACCTTGTCATTCCAGATAGCTTCTTGTAAGATGAGAAGCTAAGGAATCCAAATTATCTGTTGGGTGTAATGGAAATAAAGCTAATATTCAGAAGATGAGCACCATCATGTGTTCTTCCTGATATAAGACTCTAAGGCACATACTAAACTGCTTTTCTTTTTTGATGCCTTAGAGGCAAATCTCTTCCCTTTAAAGATGCTGATAAAGCCAAGTTAGCTGGTGAGGAAATGAACCAGAAAAAAATGAAAGGAAAACCAGTAAGTGTTAAGCTTGGAAATGCTTCATCAGAGAATAAATCCCTGGTTTCCCAAGAACATGCAAATAAGCTTTGCCATGAAGTCCAACCTGTTGATAACAGTCAAAGAAATTATCAAGAAAAACCCCTCACTTCAGCCTCCAATTCTGTGAAAGCACCTGATAACAGCTCAGCTTCTGAAAAGATGCGTCTCCTTCCCACAAGTGCTTCAAAAATGTCTTGCTCTGTGCAAGTGCCTTCAGAAGCAACGTGCCCTCCTCCAAAATCAGCTGCTGAAGATCCTGTACATCGTTCGCATAGAGTCCGTCAGAAGGTAGGTAACTATTGCTAAGGCCCCTCGATAGGGCATATCAGCAGCCTTAAAACTTCTTGTCCCTTAACTTGTTATGTGTAACACATTGACAGTGATATTAGGATAGGAGAACATGTTAAGTGCCACTGATAAATCCCTGGCATGCTGCAGAAGGGTGAGAGCGCTGTTTATTGCCCCCACATCAAACTCCGATACCAAATCTTTCTTCTTAATCCCAAACCATTTGAGAACCTGACCACTTGCACTAGATTTTTCATCTTGCTTTTTTCCTTCCTGGAATTTTGGCTTCCAGTGCTGCTTTTTTTTTTAATGTGAATGTTTTGTCATTTTAAACAAGACAGATTTTGGGATAATAGAGGGGAAACTCCTGGGGTTTAAGCCTAAAGAAACATCATATATATAAATACTTAATTGCTGGTGGTCATTCTCTCAGGGTGGTTCTTGGATGAAAGGCAAAATTAGTAATCACTGGTTTTGCTCTCATAAACTATACAGATATGCTACCCTTGAGGATTTAACTTTAAACATGCCAGTCCTCTGGGAAATATAAAGCAGATCTGATTCAATGTGGCAGGAATGCCAGTTACACACAAAGGGATGTAGTAGTTTGATTTCTGATTTATAGATTGGATAATGTGCCTGGCTATATTAGAGTAACTTGTTAATCTGTTGGTTTTTTCTTTTTCCATAATATAAATATTTATTAGTAGCAAAGATACATTGTATTACTTGCAGTATGCCAAACCCACTCACTTTTTGCTGCTTTTGATGCCATTCTAGGATACAGGAGAAAAGCCTGTGCAGAAAACATCTGCTCCTCTTTCCACTCATCCATCTGATGTCTTTATTCCTCCTCATACGTTGAACTTGATGAACTTTACCAAATTACTGAAGAAACTTCAAGAAATCCATCCAGAGGTTAGCAGGTGAGAGTATTTGGATTTCATTTCTGCACAGTTTTTTAAAGGATCCAGTATCCATAGTAACTAAGTGCTAAATATATTGCATGAAAAATGGGATGTAAAGGGCTATTTCTTTTACTTGTTTAGAGACGAAATTGTGGATGCTCTGGTCGAGGTGAGGAGGAACAACAAAGGCATCCTAAGTGGTTTGTCCATCAGTTCCATTGTGGAAAGGACCTCTGTCATTCTGAGGAAATCATCCCCTAGTTGTGGGTTGGAGAACCAGTGTAAATAAGTGAGTATCCTAGCCTGCAGAAATTCATTGAAATCAACCCGCTTGAATCCCTGTAGCTGTATAGCTGGACTGATTAACTCAGTGTAAAGCTCTGCGAGAAGTACCTGAATGAATCCACTGGAACAATGGGGTTTTTAAGGATTGCTAGCTGTTTGGCAGAACAATTCGTGAATAGATTGCCTTGCCAGCTCTATTCATTGTATCAGACTTGGTATATGTAGGGGAATGTGTGTTCGTGTGTGTTCATTGTGCAATTTTCCTGCTTTACTTAGTGATGAACCTTGTCCTACATGCTCTGTGCAAAGGTGACACCTAACGGCCAGTCTTTGGGTAGCACTTCACAAAGAAATCCCAGCACAGACCCGATTTTCCGTTAAATTGATGACTTTTATCCACAAGATTCAGTTTTGGACTAGAAATCTAACAGATTAGATTACGTCTTTTAGTTTTTTCATATTCAAGGACATCTTGCTCGATGACACAGACACTGCAGGAAGCAACAGCACACTGAACGTGCTTAAAGCACATCCCAGAATTCAGTGGAGGGGCTGTATGTGGGGATGTATGTATGTATTCTCCTGTAGGAGACATCCTTGAGTTGGCACTTGTCTCTATCTCCTGCTAAGCTAGGTATTCTGCTCATTTTAGGGGTGCTCACAGTGCTGCTACCAGGTTTCCAACCCTGTCCTGTACATTCAGCTTTAGTTTTGCCCACAGGTGCAATCTGCACGATATTTATTCTTCTGTAGCTTCTTCCTGAAGCTGCACCACATTCCTAATGCTCTGGTTTTGGTCTGAAGGCTCCTGTTCCAAGGTTGTCAAGGAGTGAGTTTGGTTTTAATTGGTACTGCCTCTTCCAAGACGAGTAGTCTTAATGCTGATGGCTCTGTGCATCCAGGCATATATAAAGGTGCCCACGGAGTGTTGCTCTTCAGACTAAATGCTCCTGGTAGGGTGTTTAGGTGCACATTACTTAGGTGTGTTTACTGGTGTGTGTAGTGCAGCAGTAAACCCTAACACAGCCCTGACCTTGACCAGAACTGCTGTGTGTTACATGATAGAGCTGTAAGAATGGTAGAGTGATTCTGCCCAGTAAGGTGATGCAGAAACCTGCACCAGAAAAGTTTCTGTGGATGCACTGAATATACAAAGAGATGCTTATAGGCTGTTTGTCTCCATCCTTGTTCTGGGAAGTAGTGTCAGGGATGAGAAAAGCTGATTGCACAGATGAAGAATCATAGATGTTTAGGAGCAGATTTTAAATACAGGGTAAGATTATACTCCCTGTAATGAGGGAGGGGGTAAAAGAATCCCAACCAATAGGCATGTTTTGGTTGTGTTCCTTTGGAAACTACTTGGGTTACAGAAGTTTGCTATAGCTTGGCATTGGACTGCCCTGCAAGCCTCTGCAGATGAATCTGTGGATCAGAATAACGTTACATCTTGACTGCCTTCTGGGGGACTGCAAATATAGACAAATTCATCCAAAAACCCCATTATACTTGAAAGTGAAAGTATTATTAGTTCATGAGGCTTTACCAGCCACAAATGCATTGTGCTTTCCTTGTCAAAGAGGGCTTTTTGGGTTTTGTTGGCTCTAATGGCGTGTGGTGATGCCATTGCACTGAATCATTGGGCTTTGCCATTATAATTGTTCCTATGATAGTACTTTTTCCTGTTGCTTTGTGAAAGAGATGATGACCTATGGCAATTGTTACTTTCATCATGAGGGAGCTGTGGAATAGCAGAGTCTCTAGTAACTAATGAGGAAAAAGGATTCTCATCTTCCCATAGTAAGAAAGAACCATGCAGTATCTTCAAGAAAAGGCGATTCTGCTCAAAGCTCGTTGATAATAATTCTCATACTGGTGTAGCTTCAGACTTTCCTCAAGGGTGGGTGTCTGCTGAGAAATACCACCTCAGAGCCTTATGTTCTTGCAAGCTGATGAAATGTTGGGCAGATAATACTTGTAAGTCAAGCTGTATTATGTAGTATTTCATGTAGAACAACTCTAAATCCAGCTTCAAAGCAAAACATGGTACAATCTTGTGCGTGTTTTCCTTTGGCTGACAGCCCAGAGTTGGACATCTGATTATTTACAGACCTTGTATATTTGTTAATCTAGCAGGGGTAACTGTTAGAAATTGGAAGTTTGGGGAGTCCTTTTATTCTCATGAGCGAGCAGCTGCCATATTTACCTGAACAGCACACTTAACTGGTTTTAGTTTCCTAACCCTAACAGGAGGCAACAACTGTGATGCTATAAAAGTTACTCAGTGCAGTACTAAAAATGCCTGTTTCCTTATGTGTTTATCAGTTCCATGTGTTCCACACTCAGAAGCTTTCTGTGAAACAGAGAATCTGCAGAGTAAAACTTTAAAAACAAACTGGAGGCGAAGGCTCTTTAAGTGAAATTGATCTGGTGCTTTACGAAATACAGAGAAATACATTGAGTCTATGTACCCCTAAATGATCATTTGACAAGTTATTTTTTCATTAATTGAACTAATTAAAATGATAAATGGAAATAACTTGTTGCACAAAGCTTACGTAGTTTGATTTTTTTTATCGTGATGATTCGTTTCAGGTGGTTCTGTAAGCTTGGAAACCTCATTCTTTTACACTTCTGCAGGAAATTATTACAGCTTTTGGTGGTTTTCTGGGGTGCTAAAATGCTGATGGTCCTTTTATTTCTGTTTGAGTGTGTTCACGCAAAATTTACCTGCTGCTTTTGTTTGTTTTCTCTTTAAGTGGATGGCTTTCCGGTTTATGAAGAAACAATCGTCTCCTTTTGGAAGATTACTGCAAATTCTGTTCCCCAGTTTGTTCTGGGATCATGTTTGATTTATTTCAGCAGACCTTAATGAAAAGCATCACTGTGCAATACACAGTCTTACCCAATAGAGGATATAACCTGAAGGTCAGTTTGGGGTGTTTTTCTGTTTATGCAGATGATTCTTCCCAGTGGTTTTGTTCCCTGTATTTAGTTCAAGCATTTCACCAGGTTTCTCCAATCTAGAAATAGTGCAATTCAGTAGAGCAAGACTTCTCTTTCTGGAAGTCCACAGCCTGTTTCTTGTGTGCCACTTAATTTTAGGCATGGTGGTAGCTGCTAAGATGTTAATAAATAGCCAACACGCTTCTGTGTTCCAGATAATCTGATTGTGAATGGTCTGTAGAAATTCCATGTATCCTCTGAATACCAGGGAGGAGCAGGGGAGGCAGCAAGGGCTTCAGTTTAGAAAGCCAGGCTTTGGAGCTGGAAGCAGAGTGTTGGTGGCCGCAGTTGCGTAATCCCTGGCTGCAGCAGCTTCAGCTCCTGTGTTTGACTCCAAGCATGTTGCAGAGCAGTGGTATGGCAGAACAATTCTCTTGAGACGAAGCCTGGATTTTTATTTTACTTATTCTGGAACATGCCATTCTGTTGTCTTATACTCCACTTTTGTTGCTGTAAGCCCAGGATGGGCTTGTAACTCCTTTCTCTGTGCCCCATGGCCTGGTGTAGTGGAAAGTGCATGTTCATGGAGAGTTTTGGTTTGGGATGATACAGCAGGGAGGAGGAAAGCTGGGAGTATCCAGTCTTTCATGTTCACTTCTGTCATTGCTGTACAAAAGAGGTTTAGATATTAAATCATTTCCTGGTACATGAAGGAAAGGCAGTTTTAGGTGTCTGTGTGCCTGGGCAGGGGGTGAGGGGAATTATCCTGGATTGATACAGACAGGCTCATGCTGTGATGTTGCATGACAAGACAGGAGCTTGCTGTTGTCTCTTTGTTGTACTTTGTTCTAGAGCTTGGCTGTATTTGCTGCTGAAAGCAGCAGCCTTACTTGGTTGTGAATAAAGATGACAGTTTCTTCTTCAAAACGTTGTGGGTTCTGGCCTTACCTGTTGCCTCTCCTCTCAGCAGAACCACTGTAGATAATGCTTTCAGCCCCCAACCTTGCCTTTGACTGCCAATACTGTAAACTTGGTCCTGAAGCTCCAGGTGAGGCTTTCAACTTCTTGTTTTCTTCCCTGTTCTTATCAAATGAAAGCCAGAGGAGGCTTTGTTCTACCGTGGGAACAGCCAACGCTGCCCTCTGTGTTCCCCAGATTTGATTCCCCAATTAGGTGGGTGTTACTAATGATGAACTGGCTGGTTTGAACTTGGATACTTCATCTTCATGCTTTCCCATGTGTGTGACGTGAAGCATTCAAGTCCACTGCTGCAGCACACTCTGTCCGTTTGAGTTTTCCTCTTTCTTGTTCCCTTTGAAAGGGAGACCTAACTTAAACTGTGAGAGGGCTTGCTTGTGGATGACCTCCCTGGAGCTGGAGCCCACAGGGACGACAGGATTAGGAGATGCCCATGGGAGCCTAAATGTGCTCCTGAACAGCCACTCGTATGTAATTCAGTTATGAGCTGTAGGTGGAGCTGTAATAGCTCAGGAATGATTTTTCTAC
>JAQOTC010000007.1:36608960-36623656 GCA_028554615.1 Rallus crepitans | reverse complement strand
GGCGACACAGAGAGCAGGTGGAAATTATAGGGAGAAGTCACAGAATCACAGAATCCTGTGATTCATTCCAGAGGAACGGTAGGACAGAATAAAACGTCTGACTTGGCTCCTGAAGATGTCAGATGGCGATGCTGTGGGACACAGGCTGTTCCATATGGGATTTACTGAGGCATGTTTGTGTTGGAAGGTGTCTTCTGCCATTTCTTTCAAAAGCAGAAATTAATTACTAGAAGACTGCTTTAGGAGTCCCTATCTTCCTATTTCCAAACCCCAGGGAGAAGATACAGCCAAGAACGTTCATTCAACCAAGCAGCTCTAGGCTGAGGTCGGGTGTTCTGACTTATAAGAGGGCCAGAAGTTGTTGTATTGCTGATTATTTTCGCGGCGTGCCCTGCTTGCTTTGATGTCCCTAGCATTTCAGATGCAACAGGTAGAGACTTGTGCCTTGCTTGTAACCTGAATATCTGCAGCAGGAAGCTCAGAAGGATCCCGGCTTGGTACTCAGGATAAGAAGTGTGTTTATTTAAGGCTATTTAAAAGGGAAGCCGCGTACTCTTGTCCTAACTGATCTCCCACGAAATCAAAGTGCTCTTTGAGGAAGCTTAGATTTCTCCTTCTTCCCCTTTGTTCTCCCCTGTCTGTTTTTCCCTCTGAACCCTGGTGAATAATGCATTGAGCTGTGCTGCGTGTAACGGTCTTATCTGTACCACTAATTAACTATTTACTACTCTGAGGCTGGCGGTTGTGCCCAGGGAGGAGAAGGCCACATGCTGTAAGAAGCAGCACCTTCTCTGCGCTGGAGAAAAGCTCCATGTCCCCGGCTGCAGAGGCAGCAGTCCCACACAGAAGCCTGCAGCTGATACTGCTGCCAGTGAGCACCAGTCCCTGCTTAGTTAGCATTCTTCTCCTGTGTTTTCCCAGCCCCTTCCCCTAACCCCTTCCTTCTCTTGGTTTGGGCTCTGTAACTTCTGGAAGTGCAGAGAGCAGGAATTGGTGTTATTCCAGGCTTGTTCTTTTTTCCATCTCTGGCAGCTCAGTCGCAGCAGGACGTGCTCTGTGCAAGCCACTTAACCACGATGGGTGACAGCTAACTGTGAGGTTGAGGGGTTGGGTGCATCTGTCTTTTGCTGCATCCTTGTCCTGCAATTTGTTGTTATTTTTGAGCATGTTCTGCACTATTTAAAAGAAAAAAGAAAACCCTTGCTTGTTCCTTTCTGCTTTACTGCCTCACACACAGCCAGGGCTGCACTAAAACTGGAGGTGACAGCTCAGGGAGCCCACAAGAACCGAGCTGTGAAGTTTGAGGTAGCTGCTGCCTCTGAGGAAGCAGGTGATTTTAAAATGAAAATTACAAAAAGGAAAGATAAAGGGGAGGGAGGACCTTTGCCAGTCGATATGCCAGGATCTGTCTAACACAAGCACTAAGGTGGCAGGCAAACCTGGAGTCCCTCTGCACAATACCAGATCTTAACTCTGCCACACGGAGCGTTGTCTCTGTTCCTGTAAACCATGCCAGGCATGGTTGCAGAGCCTCTTTGGACACGTAGGGAGGGTTTTACAGCTGTGTGTTGATGTTTTTACTCCCGGCTCATTCTTCTTTACATGCCTTGAGACATGGTCTCAGAAAGCTGCCTCTGTCCCTAAAGCACCTTCCCTTGCAAATTGCTGAGAGCCTTCCGAACGACTGAGCGCTGGGTGGTGATGCTCTTCTTCCTGACTCTGTATTTCCAGAGATGTGTTTGCCTCTGTAGGCATCTCACCCTGAGCTCAGGGGCCTTTGCTGAGTCCTGCTTTGGCTCTTCCTTGCTGTGTTTAGCTGTGGTCTGCTGCAACAGGATGCAGAAGTGGTCCAGGGAGGTTCTCTTCCTGATTCAGAAGAAGTAGATACCGTTGGAGATGCCCAGATGCCATCCAGAATAAAGCAGAGAGCAAGGGCTGGTAACTGTTTCGTTGTGCCTCTGTCATGTTGGTAATCTCTACATCAAGTCAGAGCACAGGAACTTCTGCTGCAGGTTGGGAGCATCTCCCCTGCCTTGTGACCTCAGCCTCTGGAGCCGCTGGCCTAAAGCTGTGAGAACCTGGAGAGCTTTTACCCTGGCAGCAAAAAGCTGTTGACTCCCAAACTTGCATGCAGATGGACCCCAAGAGGATGATGGAGACCTTCTCCCTGCCACCACAATGCCCCAGCTGTACCAAAGCAGGGCTCCAGATCCTGGCAGGATCAGCTGAGCTTTCCTTCCAGGCAAGAAAAGACCTCTTAAAGCTCAAGCTTTAAGTAATTTTGCTGCTTGCTGCAGAGTCCTTAAAAAGCAGTGATGATCAAGGTACTGGCTGCCTAAAAATAACCCTAGTCTCATTCAGCTGGCCTGAAATCCAGCTGTATCCCAAGGTAACCGCTTCCATTAGAGGTAAAAGCAGGCTTTTTTGGGGTTTTGGCCTCGGTTCCCTGCTGAGGCTGCTCAGAGCAAAGGGAATGAGCTGTCCTTAGCAGGAGTGGGTATGATTAGCACGGTGCTCTGCCCTGCAGCATGTCTGCAGCCTTTAAGGGGTCACCTGAGGGCCAGGTTTCACAAGGAGACTCCTTATTGCTGCTGCTGATGGATGAAGCAGGATTGGGACTTGGCAGGCAGGTAGAGGTCGCACAGCTGAGAGCTTACACAAAAACCCTGCTATTTTCTGCAAAAACACTTAAGATTCAGCTAAAAGACCGACGGCGGTTCCGTTGTGACGCTGTCTGGAATGCGATGCAGGGATGCAGCATCCCTCTCGTGTCTCCGCGCGCGTGCCCAGGGATGCTGGCTGGCGTGAGAAGGGCCGGGTGATGCTCAGAGCCATATTTTTGGGGAGCCACAGCGCCTTTCACATACGTGCTAGCAGGTGGCTGGAGATCCCGCGGGGATGGGTGTCTGCTGGCACTTCCTTTTTCAGCTGGCACGCAGCGCTGTGCGAGGCTGCTTTGATTTCTTTGGGGTTTAGATAGCTGTGTTATTGAAAGGGGCAAGAGGGAATTCCAAATAAGGCCAGTAAAACATTAACATCATATTGATTCCCTGCATCTCCTGCCAATGCTGTGCAGTGTATGTGCATACTCTACAGAAAATGATGCTCTCTTAAAAATTGGAGCAGCTACTGGCACTCTATGGTCTCTTCTGGAAAAGACAGAATTTCAAGTGCCTTTGTACCCTCTGTTCAGCATCCGGGATCACTGTAGTTGGCAAAAAGGCAGCAACTTTAAACCTCTGGAGTTCTTCAGAGCAGTTTAAAAGACTTAATTTTATGTATAAACATATTTTGATCCTGGGGTTTTGGCCTAAGATGCCTCTGGGAACAGAGACAGCAGCGAGAGGAGATGCTTTGGGTTTTCTATACCCATCTAATCCCTTTGATCTGTCAATATCCTTAATCCACTGCAGTTTGATACCCTCAGTCAAGCTGCAGTCAGCTGATGACATGCATTTCCTGAACTCGAAAATAACAGTAATAAGGAAAGATTAACGCTAAAAGTAAGTAGAAAGGGAAACCTCTGC
Organism: Rallus crepitans; assembly: GCA_028554615.1. Taxonomy (NCBI): domain Eukaryota; kingdom Metazoa; phylum Chordata; class Aves; order Gruiformes; family Rallidae; genus Rallus; species Rallus crepitans. The sequence continues at coordinate 36,620,129 of JAQOTC010000007.1, read as the reverse complement.
CTGTTTGCGGGTGCAGTTTCAGGAGACAGGTGGCTGCCAAAAGTTGTGGTGTGTTAGGATTGTTGTGCCTTCCCTCACTGCAAAGCACAGTCTGTAATGCCTGCAAGATATCTGAGCTTGAGCTCGTCTTTTAGAAAAATACTTAGTCTTGCTTTAAATGCTAATTGATGGCTACTGCGTCCCTGGGAGCATCTTCCTAAATACTTAGAGCGTGCTGTATTATAAATCCCTGACAGTAAAGTAAAACATACCTCCTCCCCCGGCTCAGAGCATCTCTGAGATGTAGAGGACTCGAGACTTCTTATGCTTTGAAAGAAAAACACACGAGTGGTGAAAATAAATTACTTCCACTGTGTAATTTCATGTGCAGCTCCCAAACGTGCCAGCTCTCTTCCTCTAGAAGCTGGTGCCGGATGGATTTGGTTCGCTGGATGTGGGCTGTGTTATCTGGTCAGGAAGCCACTGGGTTTGGAGAAATTGAATTGCGTTTATTAACTCTGAAACGCTGTTGAATTAAACAGCCGTTAAGCACCAACACTGTAATCTCATATTTAACTGCCCTGGAGGTTGTGGGTAATGAAAAGATAAATGCCACAACCTGGAATGAAATTAGAGACCTCATAATCGCTAAAAATGGGGTGGGCATCCTTCATGTTTTTGAAGGGCTGCATCCCTGGGTTTGGGGAGCAGGATGTTAAAACCCACTTAGAGGCGGTACGCAGCACACTGCCCCTCAGTCAAATCACCAAGTGCCTTTTTTCTCTTCTAAAAGCACAGAGGGGTTAGGCTTTGCTGAGCAAATCCCTGATGGAGTTAGGCAAGTACCAGGGAATCCTGAGCCTGGAGTGCCATCGCTCTGCTGTGGTGCCGCTCTGGGCACTGCCTACGAGCTTGCTGCTTCTAAATCAGCAAATCCAGTAACGAACCTACTGAAAGGTGTCAGTCCCCTGTCTCTGCGTTTCTGCAGCCCAAGCTTTCCAGGAGTTAAAAGCAAAGCCTGGCACCTCGGGAAAGCTCTGCACCTGGAAAGGGACAACAGCCTGGGTGAAAACCTCCAGTAAGGCTGGGTTTCAACCAAGAGCAGGATGTGATCCCTCCAGGCTTCCCCATATCCTTTAGGTAACGTTTGCTGGGAAAGCGGCAGCGCTTTGTGTAGGTGAGTTGCAGAGAAGTGCCGTCTCTGCACGTTATTCAGCTGGAAGGAGAGAAAACTGCATTGAGAAACCCCTGTTAGAGGAAAATAAATTGTTCCTGGGCTGCTCACGTGGCTCAGCAACAGATTTTAGTCTGGAAACCATATATTGAAAGTATTTAGTCGAGCTGTTGTTCTTTGCAGCCTGCGACTAGTGCACAGGCAGGAGAGCACAGCTATTTATTTTCATTCTCTCCCTAACAAATCTTTATATTTATTTATGATGTGCTTCTGTCTAGGCAGTCTGTTTGAGTGACTAACCTCAGGAACCAATTTTGTTATCTCAAGGGTAGTCTGATAAAATGGCCCATAGTCCCATGTACCAGGCTAATCCATGTTTAATGCCCACAAACCCATTGAAACCCAAACCACAGATCGAAGCGTGTTGTCTCCAAACTGGAGCCTGGCACTTTTAACCTTGGTGTTAGTTTCCCTGTTCTTATTATAGCCTCAATCAACTGAAATAGCTAAAGGAAAAAATAGTCTGGGGGTGGGGGGAGAAGAGGAGCATGGTTGCCTTCAGCACGTTCTTAAGATCTTGAGCGTGGTGGCCGCTCCTTTCTCACTGCCTTTCTGCACCAGGACCAGCCCAGCTTTGAGGCTGAGCTGACATCTGTCTTCTTTTCCCGTCCCATGCTGCTTTGATGTGTTTAAAACTAGCTTGGAAGCACAGGTCTAACTGTAGGTTAAGGTGTCAGGAGGGCAATGCTGGAAGCCGCTGTCCTCCTCTGGTTGGCAGGAGAGATGCGTCTGGCTCCGGGGTTGGCATCCCATCTACACCAAAGCTGGGTGTGCAAAGCCCTGGTTCAGCTCCTTAGGCCAGCAAGCAGATGTTTGGTGGTGACAGTGGTCAAACTGGGAACGGGTGAAGCCAGCCAGCGAATTCAAGGCTGTTCCCTCCCCGATCTCCAGCACATGTCTCAAACCTCCTGTTTTCCTCTATTAATTTAATCAAGGAGAATTATTTTTAAAAAGCCCCCGCTATTGATTAAGGATATAATTATCTTTAACCGCTCTGGGTGGATTTTTTTCCCCCCTCTCCTGATTTGTAGTCAGCCAGCGGTTGGCTTTCAGTTCGCCTGGGGTTTGATTCCCTTTCTCCTTCCCCCTACTCAGCTGGTTTTGATTTTTATTTTACTCACTAGATGATTCTTTTTTTTTTGGGGGGGGTGGGGGGGAGAGAAGTATTTCTCCTTCCACCCTCTGCACAATCAAGTTTAGGGACATGTGAGATAAGCCCCGTTCCTGGAAACGTGCTTGGCAGCTGCTAAGGGATAACAAGGACATTCTGTAACTTGTGCCGATACATCTGGGAAACTGAGGCGAGGGGAGAAACTGGATCCAGGGCTCCTGGCTCTCTGAACAGCCTGTTTCAGGGGATGGAGTGGTTAATGTTACTGAGCAGCCATGCTGTGTGGCAAAAAGTGAATCCCTTGGGACCCAGCACAGAGGGACACTCCTGTACTGGGGAGTGCGTTGCAAAGCACCAGTGTTTATTTTGCATTTTAATTTTAATCAGATATTCTGTGTCTTACAAGAGCCATTGTGTGGAAGCCTGTATCAGAAGGGTGTTACGATTATCCCTTGTTTGGGGGTGGTGTAGGGGCAGGAAAGCTGCTTTCTGGGATGCTCCCTTGAATGCTGAACTTGGAAGAGGAGTGCTGGTAGGCAGCACTACCTGTGCTACCTCAGCATCTCCAAGCACAGTGGGGATCCAGCCAGGGAAACTTTTCTGTGGGTTTCTTGAGGCAATTGCTTGATACTTTTCTGGGTCTCTGTATCTTGCAGTAATGCAGTGCTTTGGAAGCCTTTACACCATCCCAAAGTATTCCTGTGCTACTTAAATCCCTCAAATCCTCAGAAAACTAATTGCTTTCATATTTAGGAGAACTGGACTTGTCCTTGCTATGCAGAGCCTAATGCCTTTAACAGGATTTATTAACTCAGCGTAGAAAATGGGAACTTCATCCAGTGGGACCCTGCTCCTGGAACACTTATTCCCCTTCCTTTTACTACACAAAGCAAAATAAAGAGCGACTTTTTTTTTTGGTAGCTTTTTTTTCCCCTAGCCAGCACTAATGAGATATTTTGCATACAGCTGAACATAATGATGGAACCCAAAAGGATATCTGAGCTTTTAATTTTGGCATCCCATTGTGCCTGTGAAGCAAGGTAGTGATTTATCCATTGAGCTCATGCTTTGATTTGTAGTCATTTGGGATTGGGTTTTTTTCTTGCTGGGATGAGGGTTTGGAGGTTTTGTGATCATTTTAGAGCTATCCCAAGTGCTACAAGAGGGCACAAAATAAACAGCATAAAAATAGCTGCTGGTGAATCTGTTGAAGCTGAGGTAGGAGCCAGCTGCCCCAAAGCAATGCCTTTATGGGGCTCCTTCCTCTTCTTCTTGATTTTAAGTAAGTGCTTTGTTAAGCTGACAAGGCAGGACACTGCCAACAAAGGGATCAGATGCTATTTTTGTGAATTGGTGGCTAGGAATCCCACTCAGGCTGGGCTGTTACAGATTTGGGGCAGCAGGGTGGCGTGGGTCACCTGTGGAAGGGGTATCACGGCAAGGCAGGAGCTCTGCTGCAGCGTTACCTGGGCAGGTAGGCAGGTCAAGTTCTGCCTGGGCAGGCTGGAGACCAGAGTGGCCTTTGTTTCAGTCTCTCACATTGTTTTCCTCCCACTTGTGGGCGTGGGGAACCCCATCTTTGGCAGTGGGATCCCCCCGATGCCTGAGGAGAAGTGTGGGCATCTCTGAAAGTTGCTTCAGTCCAGGTGCCTTGCCCTCTGGGAAGGGGCAGGCACAGGTCCCCAGGGGGCAGGCAGGCAGATCTCTGATGTTGTGTGGTCCCTTTGGCAGGCAGTGAGAGCCAGGACGTGGCAAGAAGGTGTCATACTGAGAAGAGGGATGAGGGCAAAGAACTCACACCCGTGCACTAGCTGGCTTTGTTAGCAGCCCTGATGAAGGGCCCTAAGCTGCAGAGCTGATCACCGGGCACAGCGGAGCGTGCTGGAGCCCCGCTTCTTGTGGGTCTGCAGAGCTGCGATGGGGCGGCGGATGTTGGGCAGTGGCTCCAGCGAGCAGGGACTGGAGCTGCCCCGCTCGCCACTGCGATGGCAGCACCCGGCTGCCCTGTGCCTTGGGAAAAGCCTGGTGCCCTGTGTCGCTTCAGAGCGAGCCACGGGCAGAGTGGTTACTGAGAGACCATTGGGCTGGCAAAGTAATAGGAGGGGTGGAGTCGCTGGTAGTGTGCCCTGTTTGCCGGTACGATGAGGGCACCGGGGGACGCAGCGTGCCAGCACGGGGCTGCTGCGGTCGCGGGGCTGGTGTTTGTGCCGCTGCCGGTGTGCAGCTGAGCTGGAGCCGATGCGTGTTTGTGATCCCGCTTGTTTCCGTTTGACCTTCTCCCGTTACTGCCTTTCACTGTAAATAAGAGCCCGTGCCGGTGGTGTTCATCCCAGAAGTGTTCCTGGAGCATCATCTCCAGCCTGGCACTCATCCGGGCCGCGCCCGCCCAGCAGTGGGACTTCTGACTGCGCAGCCACCAGCTTCCTCTACGGATGCTGCGCTCAGGTACCTGCTGTGTCCCACTCCAGCAAGGTTTTACACTGACCCTCCCCGCTGCTTACACCCCGGCACCTCCTGCCACGATGCACGTTCAGCACAGAGGTCTGTTTGCACGAGTCAGTTCACCACCATGGGTGTGGTTTTCTCAGGGATATAGCTCTTTTCCAAAAATTGAGCTTTCTTATCCCTGTTTCTTTTAATTTAACACTTTATCCCTGCCCCAAGGCTCTTCTTCCCCAGACCCAACCTGAGTGACTCCTCTCCTGAGCCCTTGAATCCTTTGGAAGCTTTTGTGGCTCTGTGGCAGTGAAGCTCCCAGACAGGAGAAATACGGGGTGAGCTCTCTGGCCACAGACCTTGCTGGGGAGCTCTGTCCATGCTCTGTAACCACGTCTGCACGGTGCTTACAGACTGCTCCCTTTTATATTAGGAGCTGGGATGTCTCCTTCTGCTGCTCCATCTGCAGCCCCTGGGGACAGGGGGGTAGACAGGGAGAGAGAGAAGCTCCTTCTCTTCTCCAAAGCGAGTGGTGACAATGTGTCTAGGACATCCTGGGATCAGCCTTCCCAGGTGCTGGGACACGGGCAGAAGTTCTCCCCACCTCCCAGCATCTCTGCTTCTGAAATCCTCAATGCACAGTGATTTAATGGCACCTTGGATAATCCCATACTCCTCCTTTTCAGCATGTGAAACTCCTCTGAATCCCATGAATTTCCTCTCAATTTACGTTCCTTGTGGCTATGTTGGGAAGGAAAATCCCATTGGATGAAGGTACAGTGTCACACCATGCTAAGTGAGCAGGCCTGCGGCAGGCAGGGGAGGCAGAGGCTGCCTGATCTTGGGACCTGAGGATGCTCCTGGAGCAGTGGGGAGGCAGAGCAGCTCTCTGTATGATTGCTGTTGGGGTGAGCAGTGCCCTTCTTGCTGTAAGCAAGGTGGTGGGTGACTGCTTTGGGTGGCCAGCACCCTCCCCAAACCTGACTCTGTGCCCCTGCAGGGTAGCAGTGGGGCTGATGGGTTCTTCCCATGGGCTTGTCTGCATCCCTACAACAGTCAGGAAATAGGCAAATGTATCTGAGGACTTTGAACACTTTCATGTATTTTTGAGGTCCCTAAACTGGATGTGGGGAGCCTGGGGCTTTGCTGTGGCAGAAGCAGCAGCAGCTCCCCCAGTCAGACATTAATAAATGAAGCTTTTGAGGTGCTTGAAGCAGTGTGTGTTGTCTGCTTTCCTTGGGTGAATTTATTTGGTCAGAGGTGGCAACAGGGTAGCTCTGACAACTGCAAGCCTGGGGGCAGGTGGCTGTGGGCTCCTTCTCAATTAGTTACTTCTCAAAACGGCTACTGCTTTTCTGCGTCTCCCAGGGCTGTACAGAAGAGACCATGGTCCTGTAGTTGAGGAGAGGGAGGTGCCTTGAATTAAAAGCTGGTACTTATGGCAGGAGAGGACCTCGGGCAAGGGAGCTGTGCCTGGGGAGGGCAGCGTGGAGAGCCCCATGCTCCTCTCTCACCGTGTTTTCCAGGCTCAAGAGGAAGAGGTGGCCTGAGCTGTAATGCAACACTCCTCTGACCTGGGCTTGGAAGTCAGGCAGGAGACGCTGAAAGCTTCTATGGATGTTCCCCTGCAGCTGGTAGCACAAGGGAAACTGGAGATGAAATAATACCAGGCTTGGAAGGGAGTATGGGATGGGAGGAGATGCTTGGGGAGAAGCTGGGCTCAGCCTTCCTGGGATGGGAATGGGATGATCCTGTGCTGGTGGTGAGGCTCAGGTGGGCTGCTTGAGAAGGAGGGGTGTCTCTGTCTCCCCAGGATCGCCTGCATGGTTTGGGTGCCTCCATCCATCTTGCTGTCCCCAAGTCCCTGCACAGCCCAGGGAGCTGCTGCATCCCAGCAGCTCAGGGTAGACAGGAGTGCCCCCAGCCTGACCCAGCCTGGAGGATTTAAAAATACATTCCCCATGCAAAACTGGGACAGAAATAGCATCCCCTGCCAGGGCCTGGAGGTTTCGATTGACTGCGGGGGTGCATCCCAGGCTGTCAGTGAGCAGAGATGTTATTGCAGCGCTCCCTCCTTTCTGACAGGAGAGCCTCCTGCCTGTTTCTCTGTCACTCCCCAACACCAACACCTGCATTGTTCTGCCCCCCAGCTCCAGCCAAAGGGGCTCACAGGCCCTCTAAACACCAGATTTGTTTTTTCCCTGTGAAGCAAGGGAGTGCTTGCGAGCTCTGAAGCCTTCGCTGACCTGGCAGCTGCCTGGAGAGATATTTTCAAGCAGAGCGTGCTGGACTCTTCCTGGGGTCCCAGTGCTGAGGATGCTGGAAGAGGCAGTGGTGCCTTTCTTCCTCCTTCTCCCCAACTGGTGTGGGCAACTTCCTCTCTCTCTCTCTCTCTCTCTCTCTCTCTCCCTTTCTCTCATGTTTCTTGGCATGAGGTTTCTTGCACAAGATCTGAGCTTCCTCTTAGGTTACACTGTGGTTTGGTTTTTAAGCCCTAGCTGGAGCTGTACCCCTCAGGGGTCCTCAGTTTTGGGTTGGGACTGATCCCTCCCTTGGCTTTGTGCTTCAATCTGGGCAGAGCACAGGAACACTGGGAGGGGACTTGCTCTGACGTGGCCTGGGGATGCTCCCAAGGGTGTCCAAGCCCTGATGGGGAGCCGTACAGCTGGGCTTTCCTTGGCTTAATCTCCTGGACTGGTACCTGCTGGGGCAGGATCTGTCGCACTGGATGGGGATGTGGCAAAGGCAGAGCTCAAAGCGTGCACAGTAAATGAGCTCCAGATTTCCAGCTCTTGTTGGGTTTATTTTGCAACAGGGTCCAAACCACGAGCCTTGCTCTCAATGTAACAAAGAACCACCCAGAAAAGGAGGGGGGAAATGGGCTGTTTTCATCTTGGGCTTATTGAGAGAACAACACTGCTTCACAGGGAGGGTCGCAGCATTTGGGAGAAGTCCAGGAGAAGATACTGGGATATTTGGTGTCTGAGCCCGGAGCCTTGCTGATGTTTAGCTGTGTGTTACTTATTCATTGCCAGCCCTGCTGTGAGTGTCACTGTGCAATTATCTTCGATCTGTTGGGCTTTAATTAGACCTCAGAACTTCTAGCTGAGAAACTGGCTATCTTCTGCTCTTTGCTATGAAGCTCTGAATGGACCTGCTGGTCCAGCTGTAGCCAGGATGATCTGGTGGTTGCTCTATGCACACAGTCAAATAGTTTTGTCCTTCATCCAGCTCCATCAAGGGGTGCTGTGGGCTTTGGGGAACTCAAGCTCTCCTGGTTGCCAGATCAATGTGAGCTACAGCCATGCCAGGTGAGACTGGCAGCCCCTCCAGCAGCACCCAGTGGATGTTGCTGCAAGTGTTCACAATCAGGGTGTCTCCGCTTCCCAGCCTTCTCATCCCATCCTTCTTGGATGAGACTGCAAACAGAGGGTAAGGTCCAGGTTGCAGGGTGAGGAGCCTTCACCTGCAGCAGCAATGTGGCCAGTGACTTGGGGGTGCACCAGCTCTGTCTGGAGAAACCCAGCGAGCCCAGAAGGACACCGCGTGTGAGTCCACCTTGGGATCTCCTCCACCCATAATGAGGCTGGCTTACCTTGGACTGGCTGCCTCTGTATGTCCCCAGCCTGCATACACCATGGGCAGCATCCAGAGGTCGGATGTCAGAGGGACGGGGCACTGGAGCAGTGGTAGATGGAGGTGATGGCATCCAGCAAGTTGTCTTCTAGAGCTGAGCCCCAAGCTTTTACCCAAGCCCCAGCACTAAGTGCACCAGAAGACAGTCCAGTTATTTTCCTGAACTTTTGGTAACAACTCAAGGCTAATGCTGTTTTTCTGGTGAAATACATGAAGGATGTGGGGGTTGTTTGTGCAGCTAACCCTCAGTAAGGGGAACCCTGGTAGATGTTTGCTGGGACTACCCAGGATTAAAGGCCTGGAGCATCTCCACTATGAGGATAAGCTGAAAGAAGTGGGGCTGAACCTGGAGAAAAGAGACGGAGAGGAGGGGATCTGATCAATGTTTATCAATACCTGAAGTGTGGGACACAGGAGGACATAGCCAGCCTCTTCTCAGTGTCTGTGGGGACAGGACAAGGGACGATGGCCTCAAGTTGGAACACAGGGAGTTCTGCACCAATATGGGGAAGAACTTCCTGGTGAGGGACAGGCTGCCCAGGGGGGTGTGGAGTCTCCTTCTCTGGAGAGATTCAAGACCTGTCTGAACACCGATCTGTGCGCCCTGTCCTAGGGACCCTGCACTGTCAGGGGAGTTGGACTCGATTTCTGGAGGTCCCTTCCAACCCCTATGGTTCTGTGACTCTGTGATCAGTCCCAGGGCAATCGAGAGCATCTGGGATGCCTGAAAAAGCTGTCCCTCCAATCTCTTCCTCACCACTGCTCTCTGGATGCTCCCTGTAAAGAGGCAAGTTAAGGATCTTTAAAGTCATGTCTTTTGACAGGCAATCAGTGCTGTCCTTGGAAAGTCAGGGCGTTCATCAACAGCCGTGCAGGTCCTCACACTGAGATGAACACTGAGTTGCACGGTGCCTCCTTCCCACAGAAGACATCCTTGCATGCAGAAGGCAGCATGTGCACATGATGTGAGGATGAATTTTGGATGGCTTGTAGTGTTACCCCCTATACGGATGGGGAGACGTGGGAAGATGGTCTAGGCAGCACCTAAGGACCAAGCAGGACTTTGGAAGTAATGCCTGGCTTGGGTGGGATGTTCCCAGGGGACGACTGCACTCATGCAGATCCTGATGTCATTTTTCCCAAGGGAATGGGAACACTGGGGACAGGCAAGGACAGAACTCTTGGAGGCAGCTCAGCCTTGGCGCAGTTGAGCTTTGGCACTCCTCTGTTCACCAGCTCCTGGTAACAGACAGATGCTGCTAAGTACAGAGATGTACCTGCTCCATGGCTCGGCTCATGGCAGCTGACTCATGCCACATCCATCACTGGGGCTGAGAGGGGGGAAGAGGGATGAGAACAACACCAACCCCCCCCACACCCCCCCAGCTTTTTCCCCCTGTTGTTACAAGCCCTGAGCCTGCCCTGGTTCTGATGTATAGATAAGTGTGGGCTTGGGGAAGATCAGGGAAGCAGCAGGGAAGTATCCCTGAGTTTAAGCGAGGACCACATGGAAACAAGACAGGAGCGTTGACCATAAAACGTGAGTTAAAAGCTAAAGTAAATTCTCCCCCAGCCAGCTGAAAATGAAAGAGCCTTTTGGGTCCACCGTGCCCAGCTCCTTCCTCGCAGCATTTACACAGCGGGCTCTCTTGAGCCCTGCTCCTCTTGGATGCCCTTTGCCTCTGACATACAAAACAAAAGAGCCAAGAGCCCTTTGCAGTGTTAAAAAGCAGATGTCCTCCTGACACGTCTTCAGTGACTGGCTGGTGGGTCTGGTTTGCCCCAGTTCCCCAAGGAAAAAGGACTTCCAGGCAGACCCCACATGTAGTTACAGGAGATGTCAGGGGGGAGATGTCTTCCATGAGGTTCTTGGCTGTGGGAGATGTAGTGGGAGACAAGTCCTCACGGGGAAGGCTAGAAATCCTGGAGAACATTGCAAAGAGCTGCTGGGGGAAGGTGGGGAGGGGGAAGAAAGGTGGGGTTGTGCCTGCAAAAGACCTTCAAAGCTGAGACAAGAGGCAGGAACCAAGTACAAGCGTATGAGTCTTGCTTGGGAATGATGAACCCTGTGCACTGGCTCTCACCTGTACTCGGCCCAGAGCCACATTCAGCCCAGCTGTGTCTGTCAAGCTTCTTTGATTGGCAAGTCCTTAAAGCTCCCTGGGGTTTTGTTTTCACTTGGTTTGGGTTTTCTTTTTCTTTCAGTAATAGGGCTTGTTTTCATGCTGCCTACCAGATGTACGTGGCTGGCTATTCAAGCTAGCATTGCAGTCTGTTGGTGGTTCCCAGTTGCTTCATCCCCGTGGTTTACTTAGTGTGTCTCCTCTCTTCTCAAGGTGGAGCTGCCTGTTCAAAGTGTTTTCCTCTAGGTCCATTCCTCAGGAACAGATGCGTGGCTGTGGGGAAACCTTTGGGCATCTCTAAGGATGGGGTTTTTTTAGGGTAGAAGTGATGAGTTGTCTTTAGGCTCCTCCTGCGTGCTGGTTGGGAGTGGGGAGGAGTGAAGCCAGGCAGAGGGCAGCCTGGCTGTGCTCCATTAGCTTCTGCTTCTATTCCTTCTTGTGCTGTAGCACGGTGGAATTCCTTACAGCAGGTTCCTCTCCCGCGGTTCCTCTCCACGCTTTGCATGTCTCACTCATTTCTGCCTGGCTCAGTTCCCTCCTCTGCTCCTCCATCTCCTCCCTTGATCGTCCTGCTGCTCCTTCATCTGTTCCCTTCCCCTGCTCTCTGTTCTTGCCCTGTGCAGGGCTCTCTCCGTGTTTGCTGGCGGCCT
>JAQOTC010000007.1:36585119-36596380 GCA_028554615.1 Rallus crepitans | reverse complement strand
TCTGAGGCCTGCAGAGAGCTTCTGGCTGCTTCTTGCAGCAGCCACCCCCGCCGCCCCCCCCCTTCTCTACCAGCACCCAGCTACGCAAAACTGCAAGAGGGGAAACCCCAATGCCCCAAATGCCATCCCTTTTTACAGCAACCATTGGGAAAAACGCAGAGACACTGGGAAGGAAAGGAACACTAATTTTTGGATGTTCCAGAAAGAAGAAAAATAAAAAAAGCCCCTCCTGCTGCAGAGAGAAGCTGAAGAGGCGCTGGCTGCAAAGACAGAAGGAAGCCTTAGCACACTGAACATGAAGCAGCACACCTTTTGTTTGAGATGCTCAGATCTTAAGTAGGGACCATTTCCCTCACGCTTCCACCAACCTTTTGTTGTTTGCCAGTGAAGTACAGACAAAGAGGGGGGGTTGGAAAAGCACTCTCTGAAGTTGGGGGAGGAAGAGGAAAGGGCAAGGGCTTGGGAGGCAGGGTATGAAAGCTGTGGGGGTAGCCAGGGAGAAATCCCATTTGCGCAAAGGCGAGGGAACCCAGCCAGCTGAAGAGGGCAAAGCAGCTTCCTGAAGAAAAGCGTTCCCCACTCAGATGCAATGAGAGCCCTGAGAGCAGCTTGGCTGGAGGCAGATGGTGGAGACCTTTATGAGGTCCTACAGCCACAGTGCCAAATGGCTTGGGTTTTCCTCCTGACCACGACCGATTTTCTTATTGCCATTCATGATGTCACCCAGGTTGCTGGAAGCAAAGAAAACCTCCTGCCTGGGAGGTGACACCAGGGAGCACGGAGCTTGCTCGATGCACTTGCGTCCCCACTCCTCCAACACTACTGGGGCCAGGAGGTTGCCATCCTGTCGATGCAGCTCTTGGGAAGGGCTATACAGAGAGCCCTTCAAGCAAATTACCTGAATCATCCCAATTACACCGATGTTAACCTCCCCTGTGCTGCAAACGCACTTCCACCCGTGAGGATGCCACTCATTCCCAAGAGAGGATGTGTCCTCGGGAGCTGAGATCTTAATGGGAAAATTACAAGTGCAGAGGAAATCAGCTATGCCTGGGCCTGGCCGGAGGGGCTTTGCAAGTCATCCCCTCCTCAGAACCAAACGAGGTTCAAACCAACCCGATCAAGGCAGGTGAGGCACACAGGGAACTCCACTCAAAGGGAGTCAGACTCCCTGTTTGCATTCAGCAACCCACTGTATGCCTTTGGGTTTAAAGCCAGGCACTGCTGTAGATCTCAAAGTGAGAGCTTTCCTTTTAAGCCACTTAGTGCCTAAAGGACATAAACCAAAAAGCTTTAAAACATCTGCATTTCCACCCCCCCATTTCTCTCATTACCTCAGCAAGTCAAGCCATCTGCAAAAGCTTAATCAACTTTGCTGAACCTGAAAGAGGCTCCCATCCATAATCAAAGCGTTAGGAAAGCTGGATAATGGTTTCTATAAATACTTTTACCGTTAGAAAAGTAATGGTTTTCCTATTTACATCTGTTAGTGCAATTAGCAGCTGTGCTGGTGCTCATTTGCACACGCAGTTTAATGTACTCAATGCTCACTGGGGAAAGGCTTCCAAGGCTGGAACGTGGACACGGGATGTAAAACAGGGAGGGCAAGGCACAGAGAAACCCCAGCACAGTTCTCTAAATGCAAAGAATACCGCAGGAGAACAGAGTGTGTATTCTATTGTGGCTGCCACAGTGTCAGGGAGAACAACAAATGCTGAACAGGGGGGCTGGGCGTGAGGGGAAGTGAAGGATTTACTGCAATAAATATGGAGATAAATAAATGCAGTGACTCACAGGGCGCATTCTTATGAAAGGATGTTTTTTGGACTGGGATGGTACTGTTGTTCTTAATAAGGCAGTTAAGCTGTAATCAAAGAGTAATAAAAACCCCACAACAAAAATGAAAGAGCTTCCAGAAAAACCCACATGAGGTTGGAAAGCCTTTTGGGGCTCAATTCTTTTCCAGAGCGGTAAAAACCTGAAAACCCCATGGTTAGCATCTACCACAGCAGATAGGGTTCCTCCTTCAAGAATCATAGAATAGTCTGGGTTGGAAGGGACCCCAAGGATCATACAGTTCCAACCCCCCTGCCACAGGCAGGGCCACAGAGAAGCTCCTTCTCCCGCTTCCCGGTTCCAAAACCCGACATGTGGTGGCCACAGGCGCTCATACTGCCAGGAGACCTGAAACAAACAGCTGAAGGTCTGAAACAAACAGCTCCAGGAGAAATTCAGGACAACGAAGATGCTAGAGCTCTACTTGTGATTTCTATCCCTAGCTCTCCAAATCCCGGGATGTGGAGGGCCAGGGAAGGCGAAAGCAATGACGCACACACCGCCGGGAGGCGACTGCCCTGCCGATGCCTCGCGGTGTCCCAGCGACACACACACATCCCCATCATCAGCGCGGGATGGAACCGGTGTGAGGAGCAGCTGACGTCTGAGGGTGGTACTGTACGTCAGGGAAGCGAGGCTGCAAGTTCCTGATCGGTTACGAGCACTGTGGGATTCGTTAGAAATAAGGGAGGGGAGCTTGCTTACACAGAGATGACAGCTTTGTGTGGCCAGAGGTGAGCACGTACTTCAATTCCTCAGCTACGCCTTTTGGGTGCATTTAATTAGAACAATTCTTCAGCGTTTCGTAACCCCTTTTAGAAGAAATCGGGAGACAGGCACTCGATTCGGTATCCAGGAATAACCACGAGCTTCTTATTTCCCTTGGAGGACATTTAAAAACAGCCCCCCAGCCTCTCACACTTCCATCACGCCAGAGTTTTGCACTGTTAGAAACAGAAAGCAACGTTCTTGAAAGTGTTCGGAACCAGCTCTATGTCTTGTGAGAGATTTCAGGATGACAGGGGCTGGCACGGGGCTATCCATTTAAACAGGGGAATGGGGTGAAGTGGAAGACCTCCTGTGAGACAAGGGACAAAGATGGATCCCAGTCCAAGAGACATTTAAACATGAGGAAGTTAAACAGCACAGCAAGGACGAGACTACGGTCATCTACGCAACACAACTGATTCAAGCACTCTACCGTGCAGACCCCGTTAAAAATGACATGGAAGCAAACCTTAACGAGAGCAAGACCTGGGCTTGCCTCCCCCTGTCAGCTCTAATGATATCTCTGTGTTGACAAGTACTGAGCGGCTTTTCTGAGCTAAGAGCCAACTGCATCAACCGAGCTGTTGGCAAAGTTGAAGATGAAAATGCATTTATTTAACTGGCATCCTAAATTCCTGGACCCAGATGACTAATCAAAAGGCTGAGGAGTTCCTGGAGGCCCAGATTCCTCCTGTTAACTCTTTCTGAGTTTCTCTGGAAGATCAGTGGAAGAAAACACACAGAGGATGGGTCACAGGAATGGAGACAGCTGTCCTGGGTGGAGAAATCTGCTGCCTGCTTGCAATGCAAACGGGAGCACTGAAAAGGAAGGAGAGGTCAGCACTCCAGTCCGGAACGCTGCAAGGCTTAGAGAGACTGCTTGTAAAAATGACCCCACAAAGCAATTACTTGTACTTTTAAGTATGATGTATCAGTGTTGCAAATTCTGGGACAACCAGCTGAGACCCCTGGTAAATAAAGACACCAAGAAACACAACAGTTAGGAAAGGAAAAAGACAGCGAAGAGATCAAGTTATAGCTTACTCAAATCTCAGTGCATTTCTTTTGCAAAGATTAAGTGGATCATCCCATAGAAAGAACTGTCTCTGCAGAGCTGTGCTGATACCTCCTGACATACTTCAGCAGGAGATGAAGCATCAGGAAGCCCCGCAAAGACCAAGGGGTTCCTCAGTGCTGCAGCAATCACCACGTTCAGCAAAACATCTCTTACGCTGCCAAGTTTCAATAGCAGCATCTCCTTACCCTTCATATGGGTAATACAGCAGCATCACCTCCAACTCTTCTGTCCCACAGCCCCAGCAAACTCTTGGGACCGTTGTCTCTCACTGCCAAGACTTGGCACCAGAGTAACTCTGAGATGATGTGGAAGAGTGAAAGTTGAAACAGAGAAATCCAGTTTACAGGTGAACTGGAAACAACTAAAAAGTGGTAAGAGACAGTCCAATGTGATGTTCAGACACTATGAGGAGGACAGCAGCACACATGCAAACAGAGCAGCCAGTACAACAGAGTATACGATTTTACAACGTGTTGTGTGATGCTACTCTTTCCATAAACCTTGAGTATTTAATAATGCAAGATGAAGCAGCAGTAGCTTCAAAGCCTTGACCTCAATTACTACTTAAGCAATCTTAATAGCATGGTGTCTTGCTATTGCTGGAGTAAAAGGCAACAGTACTGAAAACTTAAGAAGAGATGTGCCAAAATCCCCCCCCCAATTTATGTATATAGTAGCCTGATCACTAATTACTTCAGATGTGGCAAGAGAATAAAAGACAAATGCAAAGTAAAACTATGCAGATCTCAGGATGAGTGAGAAGCACCACAACTCCCCACAGTGCTGAATAGCTCCCAGGTAGCTCTCTACCAGAATAAAGCCTCACTTCGTGTGTAAGAGCATTTCCAACCCCCACACTTCTACCCATGCAGCCAGGGAATATCCGGCACAATCAAGCACGGGCTTTAAAAGACACGTCCAGCGAGCAAAGGCAGCAAGATCTGGCTGCTGACGGGATTGCAGGCTACCAGTGCTACTCCCCTGGCACCCCAGCACAGCTTTTTTTGATACTCTTTACCCCCCTCTCCCAAGAAGAATGAATGGTGGCTCCTCCCTGACCCTCCTGCAGCTCTCTGGGGTTGCACCCACATCTCCCTGCCAGCAGCTGAGAAGGCGGCCTTTAAAGCTCATGGTGTGCTCAGAGCGGGTGCTGGTGGAGCCTGGATGGGAGACTCCCCGGCGGGGGCTCATTCACAGACCATCTCCTCTCTGCAGCTCCTGACAAGTTCTGTGACAGTTACAGGGATGGGATGTAAAGACTCCACTGCTCTGTCAAACTGATGAATTTAAAAGCTACAGGGACTGAGGGGGAGGCTGGGATGAGGGGACAGATGGATGGCATCACTGCATAAGCCTTTACCAAAAAAAGGACTAAAAAGCAAAGCAAATGCCCAAGGTTCCCTTCAGTGAGGCTCCAAGACAAACCCCACTGAGCATGGACTAGAGAAATGGATGGTGAGGTGGGCTGAACCACCTGAACTGCTGGGCTCAGGGCTGAGTGGCACCAAATCCTAGCAGCATGTTGACACTGGGGTCAAGACTGTTTCACCTCTACATTAACGACCTGGATGCAGAAGTAGAGCTTGCAGATGACACCGAACTGGGAGGAGGCAGAGTTTGTAGATGAGACAGAACTGGAGGAGTGGATCTATCAGCCACTGCTCTTCAGAAGGACCCTGGCAGGCTGGAGAGGAGCCTCATGAACTCAACAAAGGGAAATAGAGAGTCTTGCCTGTGAATAAAGCACTCACCAGTACATGGCTGGGTGGCAAGCAGCTCTGCTGAGCGAGACCTTCGGGTCCTGGTGGTCACCAGGCTGACCCCAAACCACCAAAGATGACCACTAGCATCCTGAGCTGTACTGTGAAGATGAGACACATCTGGAGCCCTGTGCCCAGTTCCAGGCTCCCCAGGACTACACAGACAGGGAGTTACTGGAGTGAGCCTAGCAAAGGGCCACCAAGATGGTTGGAGCAACTGTCATACAAAGGCAGCCTGAGTGGGACTGTTCAGTCTGGAGAGGCTTGGGAGGACCCCAAGGGATAGTGATATCTGATGGGAGGGTGCAAAGATGACAGAGCCTGACTCTTCTCAGTGGTGCACAGTGACAGAGCAGAGGCACTGGGAACAAACTGAAACACAGGAAATATCTTTTAAACATTAGAAAAAGGGGGTTTTACTGTAAGACTGGTGGAACACAGGAACAGGTTGGTCACCAAAGTTGTGGAGTATCTCCAACCTTGGAGATACTCAATATCTCACCAGGCATGGTCCTGGGTGAGCTGCTACAGCCAACTCTACCATGGGCATGGGGGCTGGAGGGAACAATCTCCAAAGGTCCCTGCCAACCTCAGTGACTCTGATCCTGTGAAATACCTTCTGAAAACATCTCAAGGGCAAAGTGCTGGCAAACCTCTGGCTACAGAGCAAGCAGCTTTCCTGATGTAATTCAGAACCCCCGTTTACTTGGCTATGCAAGGCACAAGGAGAAAGAACAGATAAATGTTTCTATCAAGACCTTTAACTTGCAGCTACACTAAAAACACATGCTTATTTTCATGCAACCTGCCAGCTGCCTAGCAAAGTTTTCCAGCGTCTCCTTACTCAATTACATCATCATGCATAATTTTATATTTCTTCAAATTACTCTGCTGCTGGTACAAGAACATTAGACTGACAGTCTCCAAAACAATATCCAACTTTTATCAGAGGAGCCGAAGGATTCAGAACAGGAATCCTTCAGAAACGACAGTGGCACTGAGATTGACACATCCATCCATCCATCCATCCATCCATCCATCCATCCATCCCTCCCTCCCTCCCTCCCTCGAGGGATGAACCAAACATCAGAACATTCTGTTAAAAGTATAATTTTTAGTCTTGAGAACGGAGGAGGGAAGCGTCTGGCTTGTCAACTCAATAATTCCCTCGCTCTCAGCTCCACAGAAACTCTTTTGTTCTACACCTAATTACTATTATCTCATATTCCAATATGTTTGAAACCAGCTTGTTTAGCTTGTAAGATGTGGATGGATTCTCCTCCCTCCCCTGCCCGGCTGCAGTTTTACAGCCTAGAAAAATTTAATCAAAAAATCAGTTCTGTATCTCTCCTCGCCTATAACAATTTATGTTAATTATGTGGAGTTGATTGCTTCTAATGATCAAGGCAAAAACCTTCTTTTTCCCTTCCACCTATTTCAGGAGCTATCTGTACCATACTGCCTCAGTCAGGAAATTCTCCTCCTGATGGCAGCCTTCATTTGTATTTTTAAAAAGATGGCCAGAGACAGCAATCACACACGAGATGAAATTTCCTTTCAGCCAAGGAATTATAGCTGGGACTGCCTGTAGGAGATAGGCATTATATCATGGATGAATAACCACTTCTCATAACCAGGAGTGAGTGGTATGGGAGCCACTGGCAAGCCATTAAGAGCAACCCTCCCCTCAGCAGCACAAGGAGAATGGTTCCAAAAACCTGGGTGAAGCCTCTTCTTGTCAGCTAACGCAGTCCTGAGTTGGGGCTCCTTGAGGGAGAATGGTTACCTGAACCAATTCAGACGTGAGAGTTACTGGCAGGGACTCAGACTCCAAGCTCGCACTGATTATCCCTGCCAAACGGTCTCCAGTCTGTTTACCACAAACACAGACTGACTGCAGGGCTGGAGTTTCTGAGCCATAAGATAGAAAACCCCTAGGACAAGGGGCTCAGCTGTGATTGGAGTGGGGTTAGCACAGCACTGATTTAAACCACGGTGCGATCTCAGCTCTGGAAACCAGAGAAGGGATTTATTTTGCAGGCAGCTGTAAAAGAAAAAAAGCAGCCTGTCAAGCTTAGATTACAGAATCTGCTACTCCTTCTTTTGTGCATTAGCATCAGGAGCCTGTGGCACCTACAAGAAGGGCAGCACAGCAAAGCACTCTGCCTTTACTCCTTCAAAACTGAACTTGCCCAGAGCAAAGATGAAATCTAGATGAGAAAGCAAGACAGATATGTTCAAATCAAAAATCAAGGAAAAGATAAGAAACAGAATGCAATTTAAATGCCAGGCTATTAACCAGGACTAAAAGGATCCAAATGAATGGCCATACTCCCACTGCTTTATTGTCCTACCCAAGGGGAATAATTTCCCTCTCTACATCCCTACATTTCCACCTGTGAAGCAGCGAGTGTGGTGAGCTCTCCATCAGCATGCTTTTGTTTCCTGTGATGAAACATCCTAAATGAGCTCTAGGCATTACATCTGTGGTTTTGGGGGTTGGACCCAATGATCTCTCAAGGTCCCTTCCAACCCCTACGATTCTGTGGTTTGGAGAGAACCTAGAAGGCCCGTGCACCCGTGGACCTATGGCACTGAGAGGAGCATCCCTGTACCACAGTAACATGTCCTCATCTGCCTCAGGCCTCCTTTGTATAACTCTAAGTCCTGGATGATCAAATGAAATCCTGCTGGATAATCCAACGAAATTCCTAGCCATCAGTTCTTATTCTATTCACATAAAAATAGCTGTTAAATGTATCTACAAATTCTACAGTAAACCAACATCAACCAGCTTCAAGACAGGGAAAGTAAAAAACCCAACACTGTTTTTCTTCAAATCTATTTATTCCATTTATTATTAAAGATATAAAAATGAAATCTCTTATCTACTACTACCCATTACAAGGTAAACCAAAACAAGGTGAAAAGCCTGGACTGACTGCAGCCAACGGAGAAGAAAACCCCACGTTTGCAGTGGTGAAACATTAATTTTCATTCCTGACAAAGAGTCCTAAACCAAAGCATCATCTTCATTGCTGCCTGTTAAAACCTTTCAGGGTTCTCTACCTCTTTAAGCCTGGCAGACAGACCGCTGTGTATTCTCAGACAATATGAAATAAACAGAATATTCAAAATACATCCAAATCTTGTTCACTGCCTCTTCCTCCTTCTAAGTGTAACTCCTATCTATTTTTTTGGCTCATAGGCTTGATTGTGCTAAAGAATCAAAAGCAGCTGCTGCTACCCACACCCCTGTTATGCCCTTTGGAAGTTATAAAGGACTTATTTTTAGTTGAGCGATGCATTAATACCCCAGCAGCATTAAGTCAGTGCTTCAGCACCGTGAGGCCAAGAAATCCAGCTACCCACAGTGACAGTGAGCAGTAGGTACCTTGTCCCTATGGATTTCACTGATGAGTATGTATCCCATCTGGTTCTTCTGGCCAGCAGCACCATTAGGAGTCACTTCTGTTGTCGCAGCCAAATAAAACGCAGTCAGAAGCAACTGCATGACCCTGGAGAGTATCTGCAATTTAAGCACAAGATCACTGTGCCTGACCACAAGCTGACACAGTGGAGAGTACCACCTAATCAGAGAATCTGTGTAATAGCCAGCATCCTTTTCATACCCTTGGATGAGAAAATCCAGTGGGATCCTTGATTAAAGGGCTCAGGATAGGCATGGCTGTGGAACTGCTCCTGTGAAACTCGTAGAGAGCCTGATTATTTTTTTTTCCCAGTACTAAAACCAAGGACAAAACCTGCTGAAATTGCTGGCAACTGCAGGGTCCAACGCACAGGGCTGGCCACATGACCGTGTGCGAGTAAGAACAGCAGTGATGCTTAATCCAGAGACTCAACAGAAGGCCATGGGCTCAAAAGCAGTACTGTATTGATAGGTTCTGCTGAGTACTAAACTATGTTACAGAGAGAGACATTTGCAGGCTATGTGGGACTGGTTTACTTCAGCAATAAAGCTCTTTTTAGACACCAGGGAAAAAAACCCAACATACATATTCTGGCTTTATAGATTCTGTTCCTGAATCTTCACACCACTGACAAGGCAGTCAGTACGGGATGACAAGCTGAAGTTTTCAAATAGTTTCCTCCTAAGTCTGCCAACACAGGGCTGGAATCCACAGAGGAGACCCACTCCCTGACAACACTTCGTTTGGCAGCTGTAACCAGCCCACTTCCCTCCATTTACTTTGCCAAAATGAATGTGAGGCTAAACAAGATAATATTTAAGGCAGGATGAGCGTGGTGCTGGGAAGAGATTCCAGAAAAAACCTGATCATTGCTGATCTATTACTTTGTCATGTCACATTCAATGGGCTGTCAGATGGCTGAGTGAGCTGGGGCTGTTCACCTTTGAGAAGAGAAGACTGAGAGGGGATCTGATCAATGGTTATCAATATCTCAAGTGTGGGACACAGGGGGAAATGGCCAGCCTCTTCTCTGTCTGTGGGGACAGGACAAGGGGCAATGGCTTCAAGTTGGAGCACAGGGAGTCCCACACCAATATGGGGAAGAACTTCCCAGTGAGGGTGAGGGAGCCCTGGGCCAGGCTGCCCAGGGGGGTGTGGAGTCTCCTTCTCTGGAGAGATTGAAGACCCATCTGGATGCCGACCTGTGCGCCCTGTCCTAGGGACCCTGCTTTGGCAGGGGGGTTGGGCTCGATCTCTGGACGTCCCTTCCAACCCCTATGATTCTGTGAATCTGTGAAATGAAGTTCCAGGCTATGTGGATTAATATTCAGTCTGCTACCCTCCCTTGAGAGATGTGTATGCAAACCTGGCTTTGGAGCTGACACCACATCAAACAAGATGCTGATGGATGTTCTCCCTTCGTGCTGTGTCAGGTGAGCCATCAGCCACTGTACCCAAAAGCACATGGCAGAGGCATGTGGAAGAACACGAGTAAGAAACAGCTGACTTTAGTCAAGCAGCAACCAGCACCCCTTGTAGGTACTCTATACAAGGTAGAAAATGTTTCTTAACTCCCTATTTTTGATGTGTTTAAGGCAAACTTCTCCAGTGTTGCTTCTGCACGACAGGCACGCCTGGCATCTGTCTCTCCTTGAGCTGTTTTCCAGTTACCCGGTCTCAGTAAGTGACAGAGGCAGTGGGATGAAGGCAGAAACACAAGCAAGCAGCGCAGAGCTGTCAGTCATGAATTTGGGATCACTGACAAGCACGCAGCAGGAAACGGGCCAGTAACGTGACATGCCAGATCTCATAACTCCCTGCACAATTAGCAGAACACCAGACCCCCTCCATCACCTTGGAGCTGGATATTATATCCCATCCTTCCAGCTTCATTCTATCTCCATCCATTTATGCAAGATTACATTAGGGTGCGTTAGCGCCACACGTCAGTAACAGCTTGTGATCCCTGGCCATACTGCCAGCAGCCTCTGCTCCTGCTTACAGGAGACAGGGTGAGCAGCAGGCAATCTGCACTGGCACTTCATTACACCCCTGGGTCTGGCAGGAACATCTCCATGAGCCACACCAAAGCGGAGGAAGGACGGTGACTTAATGGGATTTCACAGAACAGCTGCTACAAGATCAATGCAAAAATCCAGGCCCATCCTGAGAAACTCTCATTATTTTCCCAGTTCTTCTTCAACTGAAGGAGGAACTGAGTTCCTCACTATGACTGACCTGTGTTTTCCAAGCTACCACCAAGTGTCAAACTCCCATCTGATCCTCCTGCCCTGCCAATAATTGATAAAGATGCTCTGATCTCTCCCAATGTTCTGAAATGCTGTCCAATAACGCTGTGATTGTCACAGAATAACCAGGTTGGGAAAG
>JAQOTC010000007.1:36522504-36585019 GCA_028554615.1 Rallus crepitans | reverse complement strand
CTCCATTCAGTTGACAGATGAAAGGAGGAGTTATTATTGAAACATTTTCAGCATTTGTTATTGGCCAGGGGCAAACTCTGAAAATGAGACAAGAACATGTGTGCTGTTTAACCCTTTAAAAATAATTCAGTAGAACTTCAAAGTGTCTACCTGTTGGATGTTCTCAGCAAGGGACTACAGGCCAGAGCCTGGGATTCAACTAAGCCAAAGACAAGACATCTTCCATCTTGGAAGATGGAGTCGAATGCGTTCAGACCTGCACAGGTAAGCTTGGAAAGCCAGGGTGTGAGGGAGGGGATGGATCACAGAGCTGTATGGACCTTTTAAACCCACCCTCCCCCTTACATCCTACAAGTAGGTAAAAGCCTGTGCAGTACTAAAGGAGCAGTAATGGCAGAGTCTGTGAACTCAGAGCCCCCCACTTGGCAACAGGCACGCTGCGGTGATGATTTCCAGACTGGGCAGAGGTCGCTGCAAATGCTTCCTTCTAAACATGAGTACCTAGCCAGGTGCTTCCCAACACCTAAGGGGCTGTGCTTGGACCCCATATGCAGGAAACACCATTCAACAACAAGCAGCAAGCACACCATGGGATTGGAGAGGTACCAAGAGACACGACCGCCTTTTTAGCCAAGCTGCAAACTCAAAGATTTCTGCTTTAATTGAAAGCGTTTCCACCCAGCAAACCTGCCAAGGTTACTGCAATGGAGCACAGAAGATAATTTAGTGAGAAGGCTCTTGAGTGAAATGTGGTAGAAGGGACTGAAAAGGCTCTCACATCAAACAGAAAGAAGAGCTGTGTTGTCTAGTTAGATCTGTTGGAGAGGGTTCAGAGGAGCCACGAGGATGCTCAGAGGGCTGGAGCAGCTCCCCTACGAGGAGAGGCTGAGGGAGCTGGGCTGGGTCAGCCTGGAGAAGAGAAGGCTGTGGGGGGACCTCATTGCAGCCTGCCAGTGCCTGAAGGGAGCAGAGACACAGGAGGGGAATCGACCTTTAAAAAGGGTAGAAAATGGCAGGACAAGGGGAATGGATTAAAACTAAAGGAGGGAAGGTTTAGATGAGATATTAGGGGGAAGTTTTTTTTACCAAGAGAGTAGTGAGGCGCTGGAACAGGCTGCCCAGAGAGGGGGTGGCTGCCCCATCCCTGGGGCTGTTCAAGGCCAGGTTGGATGGGGCCTTGGGCAGCCTTGTGTAGCTCCAAGTCTGGAGGTTGGTGTCCCTGCCTGTGTCAGGGGGTTGGAGCTCTGTGATCCTTGGGGTCCCTTCCAACCCAGACCAGGCTGTGATTCTGTGATCTACTGCTCCTCCGTGGCAACTCCTCCAGTTGCTGCGGTGGGAGAAGAGCAACGCTCTGGGGAAGCTTTGACTCAGAGGAGCATCTCCCTGAGACTTAAAACCTCAGGGAAGCAGTGCAAAGAAAAACCAGCCAGACCAGAACAGGCAAAGCAAAGGTGTGTGTGTAATGTGGTAACACAAGTCCTGCTTGCATGCTCCATCTCTGGCCCCCACCACATGCCCCTGCAGTTAAAGAGGCAGGGTGCTGCTGAGAGACCGCTCCTCATCACTTAGGAGCACACAAGCACAACCAACCCCAAGCATGGCTGCAACTCTGGCACCAGCTCAAACACATCCTCCTAATGAAGTTGCTGGGTTTGGGTTTTTTAAGACCACCTTAAATAAACTTCAGGAAAATATTTTCAAAATGATTTCTCTGTTCTAAGGCAAATTCTTCAGTTGTCTTGAGCCATCAGTACAACTTCAGGCGTCTGAGATCAAAAATAAGGAAATAGTAATGATTGGAATTCTTCAAATGTCATCAGCACAGCCTGAATACAACATTTCCCAGTCTGGGAAACTGGAAAAGTTTAACAAAGTTTATGGATGCAATGGAAACAGTCAGCAAGGGCAACGAGTTTGACAGAGAAATGGGCTTAAAAATAATGCACCAATGAATTGAATGAGTATTATTTTTTAGAAAAATCCCTTGGGGAGGGCATTAGAAAAAACATTTTGCCAGGAAAAACCTTTGCAGTGCATTGCCTGGAACCAACCCAATAAAGAAACGAGCATCCAGATGGAGACAGGATATAAACTGGTGTAATCACAGAATCACAGAACGTTAGGGGTTGGAAAAGACCTTGAAAGATCATCCATAGTCCATCCCCCTGCCAGAGCAGGATCACCCAGACTAAATCACACAGGAACACATCCAGGCAGGGTTTGAATGTCTCCAGAGATGACTCCACAGCCTCTCTGGGCAGCCTGTCCCAGGGCTCTGTCACCCTCACAGTGAAAAAGTTTCTCCTCACATTCACATGGAGCTTCCTCTGCTCCAGCTTGCACCCGTTGCCCCCTGTCCTGTTGCTGCCATCCCTGAGCAGAGCCTGGCTCCATCCTCCTGACCCTCACCCTTTACATATTTATAAACATCAGTGAGGTCACCTCTCAGTCTCCTCTGCCCCAGTATCACAGAGCTGGTGCTCTGGTATTAATTAGAATCCTTCTGTGGATGCTTCATTTCTTTCACCCGAAATGTTAGGCGGTGCCTCACCTGAAGGGCACCAGCACACACGGCTCAGTTCTTCCAACAGCAGAGCTGCCCATCTGTGCTCAAGTCTCTGCAGAGGAGCCTGGGCTGGTTGGCAGCCACTGCCAGCCCCTCCTCCTGTTTCTGTGACGTTTGGGATGGTTCTGGAGAAGTGGCAAGGGAAGAATCACTGCCGGAGCTAAGTACTCAAATGTACACTCAAATATAAAAATGGTAACAAGTGAAGAGCAGGTATGACAGAGGAGTTCCTGCAAGAGCAGTTCAAGGGATTGCTTCAGAGCAGCAGCAGAAATAACAGATAATCAATTTTTTTCCCCAAAAAACTTTCAGGTTTTAATTTTATTTTGTGTCACCGTTTGTCTGCTTAGAGGATCCAACAGACCCACGAAAGGCAAGCACTTACATCTTGTTCTTCATTCAGATTAATCTTCTGACATATGGAATGACATTCATAGAGGAAAAGTAACTTCAAAGTGATCAACAACAACAGATCCTGACACAGCCAAACTTGAGGATGGTATTTAGTTTCAGATGCATTTCTTCAGCTACACAGACAAAGGGATTTTCAAGGTAGTCTTTTAAATCTAAATGTAATTACAGCCTTATTAGGTATAAAGGCAGAAATAAAAAGCCAGGAGGATAAAAGTATGGCTGGCCAGGACATTACTTTGGAAGAGTCTTTAGAAGGATCAAAGTTGAACTGATACACAGGCAGCAAGCTCAGGGATGTTTTAACTGTCCCAAGGCATTATTGGGTTGAGGACACAACCTCTCTAAACTTCAGCAGAGATGAAAGATCCCAAATCTGCCAGTTTTTGTCTTTGGCACCTGACAGGGCAGCTCAGAAGGGAAAAGCACAGGGCTCTCAGTCTGGGTGGCAGATTGGTTTGTAGTGTTTGCTAAAACCTGGGGTCAGACAGAAGAACAGCAACACCACACAGATTTTAAGAATGTGCTTTGCAACTCAGGTTTCTGTTTCTGATGTAAGAATACCCCAAGACCACAAGGAAAAAGCCCAGGAAGGATGAAATGACTCTTGGTGAAAAAGAAGTTCTACAGTTTCAAGTTGTTGCTGGTTTCCTGGTGGCTCCAGAACTAAAGAGGCTATGCTGGGCAACAAGAGTTTTTGATGCAAAGGGACATCTGTGGAGGAAATTCAGCTGCTTGCACGTCCAAAGGGATGCCTAAAGATCTTCTACAGACATATCTGTATTTGTTTCTTACTTACAGGCAGATCTCTTGCTGGGAACTTCCTCTTTCAATGACTTAGCTGTTTCCAGAAGATATATTAATGTCCTCTCCAGGATCTGGCCCTGGCATTTTGTTGGGTGATGCTGGTTCTTGATCAGTTACCCAAGATCAGGTTTGAAAAGTTAAGATTATTCTACAAAAATCTTAAACTGTTTTGCTATTTAAGGACTCAAAAAAACCCTGCACATTATGAACAGTTATAAAAGCTCTTCCATGAAATCCACTGTCAGCAACTGTTCCCAATTATCAATGGAATGTCTAATAGAATTAGATTAGCTCTCTCACTTGTAAAGGCAAGATGACAGTCCTCAAGCAATTCAAGGAAAACATCCATCCCAAAAGACTCATTAGAGCAACCTCCAAAGACTGCCAACAACTGAGACACTGATTTTCTTAAAGCTAGTTTCCTAAGGAACTGAGGCTATGTAGAGCAATTAAAATCCTAAGAGGAACACTTAAGAGGCAGCTTCAGATGCCATAACACCACAAACATAAACCCCTCTCCACAGAAACATTCCTGAAATAAAAGCCTTATTTTCTTTACTACTAAGAGAAACCTTGAATAATAATTTAAAAACTCAGAGCAAAAGCCAAGCAGTAATGGAGTTCCTTGTGAGGGCAGAAAGGAAGGAGAGGGCAGAAAGGAGAGTTGATAGCCATCACAGCAGCATGCAAGTGACACAAGGGAAAATCTGCCCCAATAGCTTCAGGCCTTGAATATTGCTGGTGCCAGTGTAGTGTGATTTATCCAAGGTTACAGTTTATGGAAATACACCGTTATCCCAGGTGAAATGAAGCTGGCAATACTGTCCTTGGCATCTTCTGTGGGATTCCCACTAGTGTGCTCCTAGTACTGTGGTGAGGAATCAGAACGCCGTGATTTAAAAGCACACTGTAAGGATGATCTGTGAAAGACTAAAGACCCCTAAGAACTACAGGCTAGTTCAGTAAGACCAAAGACTACAGCCATAAGCACGTTGTGAACTGTCCAGAGTCACGTTTAACTGCAGTTGTGCCATACACACATCCCAAAACAGCTGTGTTGAAGACGGGTCCTTGGCAAACGCACAATCACTCCAATTAGATTTCTCAGCTTTGGCACTTCAAAGCTGCTGGTGAAAGTCCCATGAAAGAAGATTTTGCATGAAAGGAGAGAAAAATATCCACTACCAGAGCACTATCTACTTTATCCTTTTCACAAAGCCACAGCAGGAAGCATTTCCATGCACTGAGTACGGACAGATGAGGTTCACTGTGAAGATGAAGAGACCGTGCAGGGAAATAACACAGGGTGATGTTACTCAGCTGCTATTAAAACAACTCCAGACCGCATGGCTGAACACATAAATGAGTGTTTGCTAATCTGCAGGATGACAGAAATTGCTTTAGCCTTTCCAACTGCACCAAATCCAACAGGAGAATACAATTAAAATAGGACACAGCATTAGCATTCTTGATGTGCCAGGCCTAGGTGAGGGAGAAAAGCAAGGAGTATTTGGAAAACCCTTTCTACTTTAAGCTACATGAACAGACTAATGAATTTTTTCATTGCATACTGCACAGACAGCTTTCAAATGTTTTAGTTTTTGCAAAGGCAACCACTACTAGTGGAGAGGAGCTCTGCGGAGAAGGACCTGGGGGTCCTGGTGGGTGACAGGCCCATGAGCCAGCAGTGTGTCCAAGGAGGCCAATGGGATCCTGGGGGGCATCAAAAGAAGTGTGGCCAGCAGGTCAAAGGAGGGGATCCTCCCTCTCTGATCTGCCCTGGTCAGGCCCCACCTGGAGGATTGTGTCCAGTTCTGAGTTCCTTGGGATAAACAACAGGCATCTCCTGGAGAGAGTCCAGTGGAGGCTACAAAGGTCATTAAAGGCCTGGAGCATCTCCCCTGTGAGGAAAGGCTGAGTGACCTGGGGCTGTTCAGCCGGGAGAAAAAAGACTGAGATGGGATCTGATCAATGTTTATCAGTATCTGAAGTGTGGGACACAGGGGGACATGGGCAGCCTCTTCTCAGTGTCTGTGGGGACAGGACAAGGGGCGATGGCCTCAAGTTGGAGCACAGGGAGTTACGGACCAATATGCAGAAGAACTTCCCAGTGAGGGTGAGGGAGCCCTGGGCCAGGCTGCCCAGGGGGTGTGGAGTCTCCTTCTCTGGAGATATTCCAACCCTGTCTGGGTGTCAACCTGTGCGCCCTGTCCTAGGGAGCTGCTTTGGCAGGGGGTTGGACTCGAGCTCTTGAGGTCCCTTCCAACCCCTACAGTTCAGTGACAGTAGGAAATGTAAGGGCTTTTGAGGAACCTTCACTGCACTGAACTGCAGTGTCCTGAGGTGGTAGTATCGCTACACAAGAGATGTTCATGCAGGAAGAATTTTCTACATTTCAGCTAACAAAGAACAGACAAGAGCAATCACAGAACCTCTGGCTAAGGAACCCACAAGTCCTGAACTGCTAAGCCAGTTTGGTTTTGCAATACCCAGGTATAAATCTGTTCTTTCAATATTCAACCTACTTGGCTGCCACAGAAAGCGAACCAACCACACTCTGCTCCTTCTACAAAACAGCAAGTCCTATGATTTTCACCACATCCTTTTTAAGTGAGGAGTCATTAGAACTTAAAACACTCACTGCTTGGGAATCTGTGGAATCGATTCAATTGACAATTAATGGCTCTGGTCGTTCACATAATTACTGCCAGGCTGTCTTCTCTGTTAAACCCAAAGTGGTGCCAGCTAATTAGCTAGTAAGCTGTTCTTTAAATTCACCAAGAAATCTCATACTACTAAACTGATGAGATCTTGTCGATGTGAGGAGGCTGAATGTTGGGAAACACCTCGCTTAGTTTCCACAGACATATCAATCACCTCCTTATTCGGGTAAACCAAGCTCTAGCCCAAGAGAGAATGTTTTTTCCTCTTCCAGTGATCCTGACCTAACCAGAGTGCAATGTGGGCACCAGGAACGTTCCAAAAAGTAACACTCCAAAAATGAAAAACACAAACTTTCCCTAAGCTGGAAACAATTAGGAGTTATGGGGGGAGTGGATGGGGAGGAGAAAGTGTGAAGGGGAATGACAACTTATCTGAACGCTTTATGAAATGCTGAAAGCCCCAGTCAGCAAGCTTGTGAGAAGTTTGAGTTTAAAAAGTGGCTGACTCTGGAAATTGGCACCAGTTCTCCAGAAATACAGTCACTAGAGCAGATGGAGTCAACATGCCGGAGGGTAAATCCACCCTCGAGGAGCCTGGGCTGGAGGGATGGCCAGTAGCAACCTCAGGAGGCTCAGAAAGGCCAAATGTGAAGCCCTGCTGCTGGGACAGCCTCAGCCCCTGCTCGGGGACAGCCCCAGATGCCAGGCTGGGGACAGCTCTGCTAGGAACACCTCAAGACAAGGAGCGGCTGAGGGAACAGGGCTTGTTGGTGGAGAGAAGAAGGATCTGGGGAGGATCTAAGAGCAGCCCCCTAGTACCAACAAGGAGGTTACTGACAGGACAGAGCCTTCTCAGAGATGCATGACAAGAAACGATGACATTGAGCTCAAGCTGAAAGGGCAGATGTCTGACTGCTACGTGGAAAAAGATTACCATGGGAGCACCCAGCATCACTTGACAACAGTCGTAAGATAAACTCACGATCAGCCTTATAAAGCTGATGGCAGTGATGCTGAAATCACTTGACCAGTATCATTTCATGCAGAAAAATACAGGGGCCCTACTTCTGCAAAAGCACCTGAAAGTCACACGAGGTGGCAGACAGCATCCTCTGTCACCGAAAAGGTCTCCTGATGAAATCCACCGACTACAGCGTAGGCCCCCGGATCACTTCTGTGGCCGATGAGGCAGGTAGGATTTGGGTACAGAAGCAGAGGGCTAGCAAGCCTCACCACTGAGATAATCTCTTTACCTAGCATGTGTGACAATAGATGTTGATGACACTGCCCAGATTTGTTGTACAACCTTCCAAAAAGTTATCAACACCTTGCGGAGCATGCGGAGAAGAACTGTCTGTGCAGCTTGAGCAATTCTGCAGTGTCACATGTGGAAGGGACTCAGTGATCCGTGGCTTAGAGCTGGAAGGGCAGAAGTTCAGTAACTGACAGCTCCTTCCCTCCAGCTGAAAGAGGCCCCAAGGGCTGGAAGCTGAAGCTGCACTACCTCAGATCTCAGATAAGACAGGGTTTTTAAAAGCTATTAATTAAGCAACTTGAGCTCTGAATTTTGCATCGTATTGCCACGTTAGAATAAGGCTGCTTTCCCACAGGCTACACCTCTGTGCTCAGGTACAGGCCACGGTTTTATGTAAAACTTAAGTGGTCCCTTATGCAAGAAGACATAGCAGCTGTGGCTTTCAGCCTGATCTGCAGTACTAACATTCACAGCACAACTGCTTTCCAAGAGTCAATAACGAGGATTTCCTATCTATGATATGACTTCTCCCAGCATCTGCAAGGCAGCAGTCATTTCTGATGACTTAATACCAGCCTACGGAACTGAACACGCTCCAGCTCCACATATTCAATAACCAAAGGCGGGCTTCAGATCAGCTGTTAACCTCCTGGGCAGCCACACTTAGCCTGGAATGTCAGCAAAGGGATCCCAACATTTCAAATCTGAAATGACATCAGTGAAATATAGAGTCATCTCCTCCAGGAGAACCACAGAGGATAGCCTGAGGTGTGTTTGTTTTGGCTGTTACAAGCCACACACTCCTCCCACGCTGTCAAATGACCGAAGGCATTCTCTGACAGAGTGTTAGACACAGATGTTTGTATACAGAACTGTGTTTATAGATACGTTTGCACATCTGTTTGTACACAGATTGCATGTGCAGGCACATATGTTACATCTACGCTGTGTAACTGCACTGCACACATAAAAATGTCTCAGAAAATTAATTAACTGTTCCCTTATTAATCCTATCAGGCACTGCAATTATTTTCTTAAGAACCAGGGCAGGAGCAGAGCAGTTTCACTTCACACCAAAGTGCTCACACTCTACACCACACCTACACCAAGGAGAGACAGAAACTCACCCATGCTGCAATTGCATTCTCTGAGGCTAATTGTAAGAGCTGCTATTCCTCCCTCTTGGATAATGTATTCTCTCCAGACAGGTGTTACTGGTCCTGTTTGATGCTGCTGTAGGATATACTATGGGAAGCCCAGCACCACCTGTTAAGAACTCGGGAGTGCGTGTCATCCTCAGTGAAATACCTTGATTAAATTCAGATACAAGCTCCAGAGAAAGGTAACATGGCAAGAGTATGAATTTACAGATACTCTTTAAGGAGACAATTTACACAGATACTAAATAAATGATGTTTGCACAAGAAATATTTTCAGTTTAGAAGACTGTAAAAAAAAAAAAACAACCCAAGACAATTTCCCTTTCATTTTTCCCACAGCTGCTGTCATCTGAAAACAGCTTCCATGCAACCAGCATAGCAGTAAGTAATCTGAACACTCCTGTCTGTATCACCTATGAAGGTGTGGGGGCTTCTTTTTTAAAGCAGGTAACTGTCTTCCTTTCTTGGATTCCCAAGATTCACAATCTCTGAGTGAGGTTGGGAGATGCAGGATGGCAATGTCTCAGCATTTCACTCCTCTCAGGGAGGAGGATGTTAATGTCTGGCTAACAATTCACTCCTGACACTGGTAAGACTCAACTACCACAGCCCCAGCAGAGCCCCACAAGCCTCTGCTAGGACTGTGGCATCACTCCTTAAAAACCCCCAAACCTCCCCAGATACCCTGCAATCCATGTTTCCTTTGGCAGCTAGAAATAACCAATCCAACACTCAGCAATTGGTGTGTACCCTCACCATTCCCAAACAGCTGCAAATTTAGCTGGCAAGATACCAGAGGATAATTCAGTCTGACAATGCAAGCAAAGGAATTATTCAGCCCGCTACCTCCACTACGCTGGTTGTGTTTCTGGGGCTGCACCCCCTCTGTGAGTACTTTCCATGGTTTATGGCTCAGAAGGCTGCCAAAAATGAAGTAACAAAACCATGAAAAATAACCTCTTCCAGAGTAGGTTGCTACTATATTTTTCCCAACTTCAGCATACTGTCTCATCCCAGCCTGGAATAACTACAAGATCTCATTAAGCACAAAAAAAAAGCTGGAAAGATGAACTTGGAATCCTGATGGTTCCTCTTGAACAAATGAGATAAATGAGGAGCACTGCCTGGCTGCATTGTTAATCAACTCTTCAAATCAACATTTACCTGGAAGCTTTCTTGGATCGTTAGGGTTATCTTCAAGAAAAGCATTAGA
This sequence comes from Rallus crepitans, assembly GCA_028554615.1. Classification (NCBI taxonomy): domain Eukaryota; kingdom Metazoa; phylum Chordata; class Aves; order Gruiformes; family Rallidae; genus Rallus; species Rallus crepitans. The sequence goes on along the minus strand of JAQOTC010000007.1, from coordinate 36,574,944 downwards.
AGAGTTTTAATTACAACAGGAGACGCCGAACGTGCCAAGTGTGATTTTTATATGCTCAAGGTATGTATCACGCAACATGATGCAACCTCAGAGATCCATACAACAGAGAAGTTCATGTTCTGTCCTCTTCTACCCCCATGCCCAATCTCAGTTGGGAGGTACATCTCGTTTTGCCCTCACCAGCCCATAATATACACAGAACAGCTAGGATCAGGGGAAATAAAATGAAGTTTTTCACTTCTGGCCTTCAAACGTGCCCAGGTTTCTTGCAGCTCGATAAAAGCATGCATAAAGTAAGAGCTGTGAAGAAAGAAGTCACATTTTGCAAGAGAGAGAGAAGGGTGAGACCTTGATGCAGGCGTTTTAAGGTAAAGACTATTCACACAACCGCAACCAAACCAACTCACTATCGCTTGCTGCAAGGAGCATGGGCAACTTGAGGGGAAAAGGCTCAGAAACAAGAAGGAAAGGATCATCTGTTTTTGGGGTATGACTGCATTATGGTCAACAGTTCCAGCATGTGGTGAGTAACACTACTGTGTCGAGTTTACTTTCCCAGATAAAGCCCATTTTGTTTGAGTAACTGGTTGCTGATACTATGAGTCACTCAACTGCCCCCAGTACCAGCTCAGATGCTTTAAAAGGACTGACTGGGAATCGCCCAGTACAGTATGTGTGTTTGTTTAGGAACAACATGCTTTAAATAAACCACTGACTCACCTTGTCACGCAAATGATGCTCTGCAGCCTCAATATTCAAAGGATCATCAAAATTCAAAAGATCCTGGAAAAGAAACAGAGGACGTCAGAGGGTTCCCACTCCCTGCATCATACAAGGAATCCAAAGCCCTAATGAACAAGATAATGAAACAAAGCAAACGAGACCACGGAGGGTAGTATCATTTTTCTCACTACCTTGACAGGAACCCCTGCCAAAGGTAAATGCAAATGAGTGTCATGACTGCATCCCCACAGCAAAGCAGTTTCATTCCCTCTGTGAAAACTACAACACCGGGAGCCTGACAGACAGGAAAGTTTTAGTACACTGGGAAAAAGAGGAACCAGAGGAGAGGGAGTGCAAAGATGTTACCAGCTAAGGGCACATGGGGGCAGGTCTGTCAGTTTAATCTCAAAAAATATTAACTTCAGAAGGAGAAAGGGTCTAGGGTTAAAACCAAAAGGTTTTAAAGGAAATCATCATTTAAAAAAAAAAAAACCAAAACACTGACTCACAGCTGCCCTCTCCCACCATTCTGCCTGCAGCCCAGATTATCCTCCCCAGTTTAAGGTTTGCCTGTGACAGCAGAGGAACACCATCTTTCCCAAGTGTGAAAGGTACATGCTGCTCCCCGACTCATTTTCAAGCAGCAAACCTCCCATTTCATGACAACATGGTCACCAACCCTCCTCAACTTCACTTACTTTCCTCAAGAAACCCCTCCAAAAATCTGCATGGCCAGTATGATCCATAATTTCAAAGCTGTATTATTTATAAGCAGCTGGGTAGGGGGCATAATCCAAGAGGCAAGCTGGGAAGCATGGCTCTTACCAGCCATGACAAATTCCCGTGGTCTCCGATGCATGACCATCGCTCTTGGCAGCTGTTTGCCCAGTGGATTATTGGTACGTGGAGTTCAGCCTCTGAAGGCACTCCTTTGTACCTCCAGCAGATTTTGCTTTCTTCCAGTTATTTAGCATGCAGTGGGAGACTGACTGTGAAACGCAATTACTCTGTGTTGGAAAGGCAAAGGCTCTCCAATCTTCTAAATCAACCTACCAAAGAAGCTGTCGAAACAAATCAAGCCTTTGGATGCCAGGAAAACTTGAATTGTAGATGCCTGCTGGCTTGGTCAATGCCAAAGGTTTTAGAAACATGCTGTGATCCTGGTGACAGTGTTGGGAACACGGTCACTGCCCTGGCTCTCCTTCTGCAGGTAAGGATGGAAGCGGATCTGTACTCCCTCAGAAAGGCACCTTTTGTGCAGTGAAAACTCAGCCTCTCTCTATGAGGCTTTCGCTTTGAGGGCAAAAGCAGCTGTTGCATCGTGCCTGCCTTCGTTTTCAAGTTGCCCCTGTAATTAGGAGGCACAGGTTTCTTGCTCTTGCCAGTCTAAGGAAAAGGGCAAAACAGGATCCCTGAAGAAAATGATGTAGTTTCTGTGACAAGGTGGGGGTTATGCCAATTCTGTGTGTGGGTACCGAGGCTCCTGAGAGCGATGACACTGCATGGCAGTCCTCACCATCACTTTATAAAACGTACCAACACCACAATTCCTTCCCAGAGCAACATGAATTCCTATTTCCTGCAAACCAGCAGAAGGAATTTCACACTGCATGGAAGATCCCAAGTAGCTTATATTAGCAAAATATCCCATCATAGATTTGTAACCAAAAGCCAAAACACTGTATGAAAAAGCTGGCATTCCAGACCATCTGTACAGGTCTTGCAGTTGCACAAAGAAAAGCACAGACCCATTTCACACTTGTACAACACCCACTGAAGCCAAAGGAAACAAGAGACCTGAAAGATTATGGGGCAACAGACAGGGTTGACATTAAGTGACCCTGAAACCAAACCAGGCAGGAAAAAGGGAAGTGGATATGCAAAGTATCAGTTTACTTACAGTAAATAAAGAGTTTAACCCCCAGACGACATCCTGCAAGAGGAAAGCACAGTCAGTTAGGCATACATCTTGGGTGTTCACACATCCTATTCTTCTATTAATCCATGAAATTACTGGAAATTGAACCTAGAGTAAGGGTGATGTCCACTCATTTAAATCAAAACGTTAATGGGTGGATATTCAGAAGTCACCAAAGAACAAACACCACATATTCTTATTCAAGTTCAGATCCTTCTGTACGTATAAGGTGCCTTATACTTGCCGCTTCTCAAGAGGAGAAATCCCTTCACTTAGGACACCAACTGCTCAGTTTAAAGGGTGAGAATAAAACCTAATTCAGCAATCCATTCTTAAAAACCAAGCAGTGTTAGGCACATATTTGAAACTGTGCCAAAATGCGAGAGAAAAGAGATTTAGGGGCAGTGTGAGTACAGAGAAACACCGTTCTTATACAAGCACAGGTCTCAAATCATTTTACTGCCTTTAAGCACCTATTTATCTGGAGCTGAATGGGTTTGCAATTCCTTCAAACAAGAAGCTTCAGGGGAATCTTGCCTCTAAATAGTGCCATCAACACAGCATGTTTTGGAACGGGCATCTCCAAAGAGATTCTATTAGCACTGACCTCCACGCCCATATCCTCCATTTACAACTTTCAAAGACTAAGAAAATGCACAAGACCAGATATTACAGACACAGACCTACCACCAACTCCAAGGCCAAGTTCTTCTACCTAGAGGAAAGACTGTGTTACTGCTAAAGAAAATAACTAAGCTACCCCACTGTGAAAGCCCACCAAAGCCTGGGCACCCGAGCTCACACCTACCAGACCCTCAAGTAAGATCAGCATTGCACCTCCTGCCTTTGCAGCCCACCAGCTCTGGACTGCCTACCCATGGAAACTGCACTGCCAGATTTCCAGCAGCAGGACACAAAAGGCACATTAATCATGTCCCTTTCACACCAAAGGCAAAGCCTCAAAGCACAAGCTTCCTATCCACAGCAAAGAACGTCAGTAAGCGAGCGCAGTTCAGTTTGTCTCCTGCTCCGGGCCCTCCGCTGAAGCCGTGCACCACAGAAATCCATATCCCTTAGGAAGGCTATCCAATTATGCCCTAATGAAAAAGACAAGATGTCAGCATTATCTGCACAATGATCTTCCTTTGATCTTGCACAAACAACCCACCCAGTTTATCTGCTTTCAGTACGTGAACCTGCCCAGCAAAGCAGGTATCGTCAGACAGAGATTTGAGCTTCAGCACCTTCTCCAAACGGAGCTTCCGAAGCATCAGGTGCAGCACAGGCACAGAGGAATCCCAGTTACCCTGACGTTGTTTCAGACTCGAGTGCTGAGCAGTCCAACCCCACTCCTAAGCGACCATGCTGTCTGCTCCTTGGGGGTCAGACCCAACGATCTCTTGAGGTCCCTTCCAATCCCTACAATTCTGTGACTCCTTGGCAAGCATGAAGAAACAGACACTTCCAAATAAGAGGTGTAAGCCAAGGCTTTACCCTTTATTTAAGTCCTGTGCTTGTGCAGCTACAGACACAGAAACCAGGCACAGCAAGGCTTAGTAAAGCCTAGTATTAAGGAAGCCTGTATTAAGCAATCCCAGGGATAAACTATCTGTATGGTGCAGAGGTGCTAGAGAAAAAATAAGCCAAAGTCACTGACTAAAGGGGGATTTCAGTGGTGTGGAGAGCCCAGAGAGCAGGAACAAGCACAAACATCTCCACTCCCCTGCATTCCAGCACGAGACAGCGCAGAGCACAGGCTGCCACGGCGTCACCGCTCTCGGGGTCTGCTCTTCTCCCATGCCCCACGTACACTGCCCCTGGCACGGGCGCAGGGTGCATAGCCAGGGATGGCTGAGGGTGCCTCTGTCCCCAGCCAGCCACTCTGCCCCAGCAGATGCTCTGAGCCCTGAAGGTCAGAAGCTCCTTCCACCATTGCTCTCAAAGGCTGCATTGTCCTTCAGGGAGGCACAGTGAATGTCTCTGGGCTGTTAAGAATTTCTTGCATCCAGTTTTAACCCCCATGTGTTTCTCACAACCTCTGATAAAGGGGCCTTACTAAGACATGGTAATTTGCTTCTTTTCACTTGAAGAAACAGGAATAAATTAACATTTTAAGGGTCATCTTTCATCTATACCACATGACAGCAGACTGTAGCTGGACTATGTGATGCAGAATTCACACTACCAAGTGTTAAAAAACATCCTAAACAAGCAGGAGGATCTCACACCATCCATTTCTAAACCCTGCCCAACTGTGAACTGTTGACAGCCGCTCCACGCTTCCCCGCATGGCTAAAAAGAAACTAAGAGAAGAACAACTAAGCCACACTCACTCTGAAATCCAAATTGCTCACCTCCCCTGAAAGCTTAACAGTGCTCCACCAGCCAGCCTCCCTGAACCTCCCCACCAGGACACTGTGGACTGTCTCTCCCAGCTTCAGCTCCAGTACACACAGCAATGAGCCATGCCTTTCCTAGGTACACACTGCAACTCCAAACAGAAACATAAGTTATATCAAATCTGCTCCCTGTTCCATAAACACACGCTTTTGAAGGTTACCCAAACTGCTCCCAAGTCCTTGCTTGCTGATCCCTGGTTTTGAGACTCCAGGACACACAAGCCATTCAGGTTGGCTTTGTATGGAGTTCCATCAAAAAAAACCCAAACCAAAAATATCAAGCACAAAAGCAGCCCAGAGAAAAACCCTGCAAAGCTGTGAGTTTTCAGAGTGCTGTACATTTTCCCAGCCATTCTAGCCACCAAAAAAGCATAAAGGGATTATTATTGTTATTACTGAATAACTTACATGTGAAATTCTTAATATTGTTTCTGATGTTTCCACCTATTTGAGTTTTATGATTTGCTGGATTCATTTTATACCCTTTGCATGGCTCCATAAAAAATAATGCTAAATTACTACCAGAGGGCAACCCTTTTTTTGCAGTGAGTTTGTGGCTAGCCTGGATTCAAATCCAGGATATTGAGAATGGAAGTGGGATGGAACAGATGAGCAGGAGTGAAGCAAGTATTTCATGTCTGAAAAAACTTGACACTGTTGCATTGTGAAAATAATCACTTTGCATTATTGACTTGAGCAGAGCTGCTTGCTGCATACAGATAAGTGCTGGCCTGAATGCCTGCCTTGCATTCTCCTGACAACCTAAAAGGATTTGTGAGGCACCAAAGATCCTGTTATATTTAACAGCTCAAAAAGTTCCATTTTCTTTTAATGTAGTAAAGCTTCAGCCCTGACTTCAGACGTTTCCTGAGCTTACAGACTCTGAAAACAGTAAGTTAACCCTATATACAAGAATTTTTAAAGGTTACCTTCAGATGTAGGAGCAGGGCAGGTGTCATCTTAAAATGTTAGTACCACACACCTTTGTGCTGTTCCACTTCAATAAGAGCATCTACTTGGAAAAAGGTGAATCAGAGACAGGGATCTGCCTGTTCACTTGACAAGGCTCCTTCCTCCACAATGCTGCCTTTTGTCTGCTTGCTCCTACGTGCTTAACATCAAAGTTAGGGAGTACAAGTACCCAGCTACAGAAGGGTAAGCTCAGAGCAAAACCAAGGACCTCCTGCACTTCCTGTAAGGAAGCAGCACGGTCTGCTCAGGATAGACCCTGCTGAAAAGGCTCCAGAGTTCCCCCTCTCCCTGTCCATGGGTCTCCCAGAGGCTTGGCATCAGCAGAGACATCACCCAGGAGGTTAGACATCTTCACGAGGTCTCTCAGGTAAGCAAGTGGGTTTAATTCCCTTCTACTAAGCTAGTTCTGAAGATTCAAGTATCATACTTGAACTAAGAAGCATTATCTGGTTAAATACACATCAGAAGAAGAGATGATGAAGGAAACCAGTCCTGCTCCTTGGCACTGTTGCTATTTTGAGCTCAAGCACAGGGAAGTCAACACAAGCAAGTCAGAAGATCAACAGACCGTTAGGAATAACGCTTTGTAATCACCCCTTCTCATGCTGGAGTATTTTCCTGTTGCATTTGAGTGAAAAGTTACATTAAACCCCTGCCCACTGATTTACTTATGGCATGCCAATGAGGGGAAAGCAAATACAAACCTGCCAGTCCAGCAGTGTATGAAGTTCATGAGCTACAGATCAAAATACTAAACGGAGCTTTTGAAACAGCCTCTCCCCAGGCTAGAGAATCTCAAAGCACTGCCACTGTAGGACTGTCCTAATTTGGTTAGCCACCAAGCCTTCCCGAGAGGCAGTGCTCACACCCCACTTCACTGAGACCACGTAGCAGACAAGCGTTGAGCTACACCCGCCCATGTCTGGAAGTACAACCACACAGCACTTCTTTGGAGTGGAGAGTAAACACATAAATTGTAAAATTGAGATTTCTCCTTTAATGGGCAAAGCATATGTAATACACTGATTTAAGCAGAGAGCAAGCCAGACAAAAGTAGCTAATGAACTTCCAATCAATGCAATTTCTTTAGAGGTCTAAGAAGCCTTTCTGATCTAATAGACTGATTAAATTACAGCTCGCTGCTAAACCATTTTTTATATACAAACAATTTAACCCGTTCATTGAATCACAGAATGCTTTGGGTTGAAGAGACATCAAAGATCCCCCAGCTCCAACCCCCTGCCATGAGCAGCGACACCCTCACTAGCCCAGGTTGCCCAAAGCCCCATCCAACCTGGCCTTGAACCCTGCCAGGGATCCAGGGGCTTCCACACCCTCTCTGTACACTTTGTGCCAGGGCCTCACCACCCTCAGAGTAAAGAATTCCTTCCTAACATCTAACCTAACCCTGCTCTCTTCCAGCCTGAAGCCATCGCCCCTTGTCCCATCCCTGCACTCCCTGGTGAGCAGCCCCTCTCCCACTTTCCTGTAGGACCCCTTTGAGCACTGGTATGCCAATTCAGATCAATGAAAGGGGCAGCAGGCATTTATACAAGCTTATGTCTGAAGCTAGGAGTTTTTTGGGGCTTCTTCTTCTCCACAAACTGAAGCACTAACCACCACACAACTGCCAAGCTTTGCACATCGCCCTTTGGCAAAGGGCTTGAAATGCCACCCCAAAACTCAGTGCGCTGAGAGTTCGAGCTGTGCATGGCTCGGGGCAGGGCCGAGGGGCTCCGCTGCCATTCACCTCCTTCCATCATGTCTTAGAAACAAGCCTGGCTTCCTCCTCTCTTCTCTGCAGCCTAGAAAACCAGGCACCTTTCATCCCACGCAGCCCCACCATCCTTCAGCCCTGCTGGGCTCCTCTTTCTGCCTCTTCAACTCTGATCTCTTCTTGGACCAACAACCGGTTTGCAGCCACTGCAGTAGAACTGACTGCACAAACCTTACTGCTGGTCCAAGGGGTTAAACAAAAAGAGCAGATTTTTCCTGCCAGGCACTTGCTTGTTTACTAACAACACCCTTCCCTCCTAAACAGTCTTCCCCCAAATAAAGTGTTCTCTTTTGCATCCCCTCTCCCCGTCCTGCTCCCCGTTAACCCTGCATCGAATGCAGCTACAGGGTCACACAAAATGCCTGTGGCAGGTAAAATGTGGTTTCCACCTGGGCTAAGGCAATGAAGAGAAGAACGCCAGCTTTCTTTGATCAACCACAAAGGCCACCTCAATTCCCATATGCCTGCAAATCCCCAGCCCGTGCTTCCCACCCAAACACAAGAGGAGCTTACTTTTTGAGGGCTTTGGGTAATTTAAATGGCATGAACTGCTCCAGTTAGCAAACACAAACAAAAAACAAAAAAAAAAAAAGAGAAGGAAGGCTGAAAAACAATTTCTTCTGTGCTCAAATATACTTAGAGGGAAGAGAACAGGAACAATCGTAGCCTGTTCCTCTCCAGGACCAAGCCGGCTGTGAATTGCCAAGCATGCAGGAGCGCTCATGGAAACCCCCTTACTTTTGTTACTGACTCCTTGACGTTTGTCCCCAAGGTTACTTCAGAGCAAGCAGATAATCTTTTATAAACTGTTCCCAGGGGAATTCTGTGATAGCTTCTTAATGAACTACACTACAGTGATTGTGAACACTAAAGCGGTCGCCCTCCGGAGACCGGTCCTACTCAACTGATTAAAGCTGACACAAATTGCCTGTTCAGAAACCAATAATTTAGGGAAAACAAGCATGGTTTAATTAGACTTACTGATCTACTGGGCTGTTTTACTGAATCAGCCTTCAAAAATGTGCTAGCAATAACAGCTACTGTATTTAAAAGGAAGATTTAGCTTTGCCAGAAGCCATTTCAAGAGAAGGAAAGAAAATTGTTGCAAATCTTTTATGATGCAAAGGTTTGTACTGACATTGGTTTAGGAAAGTATTTTCACTGGCCTGGCCATGGGGGGTGGGGGGGAGGAGAATAAGAATCACTCCTTACAATATTGGTAACGCTGATTTGTAAAATCAAGATACAACACAGCCCCACAGAAAGATTTCCCAAAGCTTGTTTTAAGAGAAATAACACAACATCAGATCTACCTAGAAGGTTGCATTTAGTAGTTTATAACTTCTCTTTGCCAAATCCTAGGTCTAAAGTTTTTGTCTGCTGCTTATTCCATTTTTAGGGGTGGAAAATAAAGAGAAAGAAATGAAAGCAGCAACAGTGGGCATTTTATACACTTCAGAGAGTAGAAAGAATTGAAGAAGTAGAAATCCTTTGCACTATGCTTTCCCTCAGATGACTTCCTTCACAAAGGGAGATGCAAACTTTGCATTCACAGCTCTTCCACTGGGAAATGTTAAGACTACCAAGGCAGGATTTATTTATTAAGTCAGAGGACAGATCTTTTTGCCTGAATGCAGGTGCACAGTACCCTCTCAGATACTCTATCACCCCACACAGGTCTGGTAGAGAGCACGCAGGTCCTGTTGAAAGCCGATGCCATTCTGAAGTAGTTGTCTGAGGTCAGGCAGGATACAGCGTGGCACCAAAAATGGGCCTCAGGGATTGTGTCTGGGCAACTAAACACAACCCTGTAATGCAGTCCCATAGTGTGTGCTGTAGTGTATCATTTAGTCTGGGTGATCCTGCTCAGGCAGAGGGTTGGACTAGATGATCTTTCGAGGTCCCTTTCAGCTCCTAACGTTCTGTGACTCTGTGAACCACTGTGAGGTACCCTGCAGTGAAGCTGTGTCTTCTCAACAGCTACAAACACCTTAAGTTGTCATCAACAAGGACAACCAGAACCCCCCCTCACTGCAACACCTAGATCTCCCTCACTTGATTTTTGCAGAACATGGACAGGCTCTCCTGGTGCCCATGGGAAGCTGTGAAGAACGGCCCAGCTCTTGCAAGAGCCAGCCTGGGCCAGGCACCAGCAGAGTGACCAGGACCCCAACAGCAGGTCCATGCTGGGTTCAGAGTGGCAGTGCCATCTGGAAGCAGAACCTCCACCTGTCTCCACTATCTGCAGAGTCAAGAAGTGCGTGCAAAACACGTCCTGGATAAAGTCAGGCCAGATGTCCTGCTGCAGATGGACATCACGTGAGCTCCAGCACCAGGTAAGGATGCAGAGATCAGGACCAGCAAAATGGTCACCACCCTCTAAACCAAACCAAAAGGGTGGTTCCAAACTACAACACCCTGAAGTACTTCTTACGTTCTGGAAAGAGACAAATGGTGCACATCCTTTCATGCCTGCAGACAACCAAGAGCCCTTAAATGGTGATGACTTTTGCCATTCCTCATCTACCCCTTCCAGTGCTTCAAAGCCTCTCTTCTGTACTTGCTTCTACCTTCTGCTGCCATTCCCTAAATTAACATTTCTCCTGTATTTATCCCCTTGTGTTTCAGTGCTTCCCTGCAGCTGCCTTCTGCAGTACTGATACTCGGTATCCCAGGACACTGGCACGTGGCTTAGGCCCAAGGGGACATTGTAAACACACATTGCAAGAGGGCCCAAAGCTCCTCTGGCACCAGGATCCAGTGTCAGCATCAGGCAGTGACAGATCTAACCGCCACGGCTGCTCAGGAGAAACACAAGACATAATCACAGCAGATGAAAGAGGAAGACCCTGCTGTCAATTATCAGGATGACTGCAGGTTGGGGAGAGTTGGACACAAGCCACACAGGAGAAGTTGAAGAAGATACCTCAAGCATGTTCCTCCTATCCTGCAGAAAATCACTGGAAAAAAGGACATCATCCCAGCTACTATCAGCATCCTTCAGGATACCCCCACACACTTCAGGAGTGCCTGGGACTAAGGCTGGCAGCAAAACTAAGTTAAAAAGATGAACTTAAAGAGACAAATGCAAACCTCTGTGTGCAATATATATATGGGAGAGAGAGAGCAGTACTGTGGGTTCTGCTCCTGCTGCACTAAGAGCAGAGTATGGCTTTGAAGGCATCCACGTGATTTGCAACAGATCAGCACCCATACCTTCAGGGACCCACAACAGCCAATGTGCTTGCTTCCCTCTCCTTCAGAGCCCTTTGATCAAGTGCTCACCTGGCATCCTTTCAGCCAATAAAGAACCGGTCTACAGGGAATGAAGGGTAAGACTCACACTTGCCTGGTTCTGTTAAGCTACAGGTGTGGCTCCCTGCTGCTGGAGTGGCCCTTCCCTGAAGCTACCTGCTTTCAAGTACGTGTGTTGCTTTATTACTCACGTTACATAGGGGAAAGAGTAAAGGTAACTGCAAGAGGCATCATGCTCTGTGGAGCCTCCACAAGGCTAATGCACAGAGTCAGACCTCCAAGCAGTCTCTGCAAGGGAGGGCAGATGAAGAGGATGAGCTGGATGCAAACCCAAAGGGAGTACTGAGAGGTGAGCAGGCACAGGCACAGTCCCTCTCCAAACAGTGATTTGGGCAGAAAGTGACCCACAAAACCCACAGCCAGCACAGCTGAGGAGGTAAGGACTCCCAGAAAGATGTTCTGCATGCCTTGTTCCTCAGAGAAATAAAGCCCATGTACCTGGGTGTCAGCTCACCATGGGTGTCCTTCTGGAACAGCTGCTGCAGGCCCAGCATTAAGTCCACCCCACCCCTCCCATGGTGCCAAACACTGCTCTGGGTAAGAGCAGACTCGGGTGACAGCCACCACCACGTCAGCACTTGGAACCCACATAAGGAGAAATAAGGTGGTGTGAGAAGTCTTCAGTGGGCAACAGCCCACAACATCTGATGCCTGTAAGATACCAGAGAAGACCTGTGTCCAACTGTTCAGGTGCTTGCTTTTGTAACCTTGGTGATTGTGACCAAGAAGATGCCAGGAGCTGGATGTAGAATTCTTTATAGCTCAAGAATGTTCTTACTAGGCTACACTTTATTTCCCAGTAACTTCTGCACAGCAAGACACATGTGGGCTCTTTGCCACTGCTCTGAAGCCTTGCTGTCTTCTTTTGGTGATTTCTGCCTTACTTTACCACTATGGAGAATAAATATATCCCATCCAGGAAGGAAGCTTTTACAACCACACACTTTGACATTTGACCCATTCCAAAATGGGATTTGAATAAATCAAAACCAGGTTTAGAAGAACAATGCTACCACAATGCTGGCTGAGAAAGAAGTAGTAGCAGCAAGGATTAATGAGAATGAGATGGAACATACAAGGATTAGGTTTTTCCTTTTGTTCTGAAGATGTGACAGTTATTGTCTGTTTAATACTCCTCTTCATTAATTACATATAATTTTGACAGCAGAACACCTATTTTTAAGGCAACAAATCAAAGTTTTGTACTTACACTGAAGCTTTTAAAATTACTCAGGTTTATACTTAAACCTCAAGGTAAAGGCAGCTAGAAAAATTAATTCAAGAACCTCTGATTTAATTCTCCCAAAGATTATCTGAAAGCATGCAAAAGTAATTTCACTGCCCAAAGACCAGAGCAGAATCAGGTAATAGAGCATGTTTTCTCATTTAGTATTAAATGCTAATTAAATAAGCAAGCCTCTTAAGGGTAAATTCCAAATAGCAATAATTTATCCTAAATGAGCCTTAATTCCTTTTAGATTAGATTATGCAGTAACACAGGTATTTCTTTAAGCTAATATCTGAAGTTGTGGTAAGGAATTCCTGAAAAGGGATTGGTTTAGGATAGGTGGGTATATATTAAAAAAAATAAGCTGTGTATTTATAAGTTGAAGACTTGCTTGGTGTTTTCCACTCCCACCCCATCTCTCCTGACTGCAGTAACACAAAAATGATGAAATCAGCTCTCAAGAGCTGAAGTGCTCATACACCTTACACGTGACCACAGAGACCCTACAAAAAACGGTTCTCCACTCATCCAAACCCCACTGAAACTCCATCAAAGCAGGGCTACCAAAACCAAAAGCAGAAAATACCCCCTGTGAGCATCCAGCACCACTCTGAGTGCACCAGCTGCAGCATCACCGCGCTCAGCCCTCCACGCTGCACAAGCGTGGTTTATTTTTGTGGTTTGTAAACCAGTCCCTGACAGATTCCCAGTTGCAGTTTGTTAGAGATAATTGCAGAGGAACAGCTTGACTTTTAGAACCAATTAGGCAATCACAATGCACAGATCCACTTCTTCCTTTATTTTTTTAAAATCAATCACCCAAGGTAATTTCATAGCCAAGCCAAAGCAAGTGTTTGAGGGAACACTGCTGAATCACAGAATCGTAGGGGTTGGAAGGGACCCCCAGAGATCATCGGGTCAAACCCCCCTGCCAAAGCAGCTCCCCAGCTCATATTGCACAGGTCAGCGTCCAGATGGGGCTGGAATCTCTCCAGAGAAGGAGACTCCACCACCTCCCTGGGCAGCCTGTCCCAGGGCTCCCTCACCCTCACTGGGGAAAAGTTCTTCCCCAGGTTGGTGTGGAACTCCCTGTGCTCCAACTTGCAGCCATTGCCCCTTGTCCTGTCCCCCAGACACTGAGAAGGGGCTGGCTGATTCCCCCTGCATCCCATGCTTAAGATAATTATAAACATTAATTAGGTCCCCCCTTAGTCTTCTCTTCTCAAGGCTGAACAGCCCCAGCTCACTCAGCCTCTCCTCATAGGGAGATGCTCCAGGCCCTTCATCATCTTCATAGCCCTTCTCTGGACTCTCTCCAGAAGATCCCTGTCCTTCTTATATCAGGGAGCCCAGCACTGGACACAATCCTCCAGGTGGGGCCTGAGCAGGGCAGGGCAGAGCAGAGGGGGAGGATCCCCTCCTGTGACCTGCTGCCCACACTCCTCCTGATGCCCCCAGGATCCCATTGTCTCTCTCAGCCCCCAGTGCACACTGCTGGCTCATGGCCACCCTGTCATCAACCAGGAGCCCCAGGTCCTTCTCCACAGAGCTCTTCTCCAGGGCCTGTCTTAACCAGGCAGAGGATACTCAGTGACTAAAGTACAAGGAAGTACATGTTGAGGACTAGCAGGAGCTTCTGAAGGACTTTTGAGTTGGAGACTGGAATTACGGAGGGGGAAGAATCAGGGTATTGGAGCAGCAGCAGCATTTCATCCTAAGTATTTAAAAGTTACCTTCAGTGACATAAAAATCTGAGAGTGGAATTAAAAACGACCTATTTGCTTTCAGCCTGGAGAACTTTATCTGTGATCATCAGGCCTAGGAGCAGGAGAAACAGCTCAAAGTAATTTCAGCATTCCTCTGCTTTACAAATACTGTTTTAGTGAGGAAAGAAATATGCAATAAAATGGTGCAGAACATAACAAGACTGAGACAGAAAGGTAAATAAGCTCCTGTTGATAGCTCACAGCTAGCTAGCAAGTGAGAGGTTACACAAAGATCAGCTTTTACACAACCCACAAGCAAACTGTTACCAGGAATTTATTTAAGAATCTAGAATTCAGGAATGTTTCTACAGAAACGTTTATAGTTATATCAACAGCCATAAGTTTTTATATATGTGATGGTTTTAAATGTAGAAGCTTCAAGAGAATTCTATCATGGGTGAGATGGCACCAAGTGCAACAGAATGCTAGAAGGTAAAATAGAGGTAGCTTTTTTGCTCCTCTTCAGAATTCTCTACACTCTTAAAACCACCTTTTATCAGGTAACTCGGGCATTTAGGAGATTTTTCATTCTTTATTTCAGAAAGTTAAGAGACATGATTTCAATGTGTCTTCAAGCTTCTACCCATTGCGTTAAAAAGGTCACGCAGCCTTTTGTTTCAAAGGGTTTTTCATGCAAGAGCTCTGCTGCCACCACAAGGCTACAGAAGATGAGACAATCAAACTTCTAAAACCCAGGTCTAAGCGGTTAAAGCACATGGCATGCAGCAGCATAGGCGGTACTCAAGTGCACATGTGTCTTTTGAGGTTTGTGTTATCATTTCATGGGTTTTACAGATGCCCTCAGAACGGCTGCCAATTCGTCCCAGCAGGGCAGTGCATCCCCATTCTCAAACTCAAACACTGCTACAAGATGCAGAGTGCTTTACTGGGCAGATATGGGTGCTGCTCCTCCAGAAAACCAGGCTGCAATTGATGAGAGGAACATGAAATGCTGGAGTGCCAACACTGGACACGAGCTGTAGTGCTACTGTGAAATTCACAGGTTACTCCACTTGTGGAGCTGAGCAGGTTCTCTAAGCCACAGGCCCAGCGTAAGGAAAGGATTCAGGAAGGCTGCATTAGTGGGTACAGGCAGCACATGTACTGAGATAAAAGTACCCTGGGCCACACTGCATGGCTCCTGCTTGCTACCACTCACTGTCCCATCTCATTCTCAGGTCGACAGCCACAAGTTATTCGTCAGGGTGCACGAGTAAGTCTATGGCCATGCTCTTAGCCAAACACTTACTCATGCACAATTCTCTGTTTTCCATCTCAGGAGCACGTGCAGCCTGGAATCTAAACACTGGGACACTCATCAAGCTTCCAAACACACAGGAAGGCACGCATGAAGCTTCAGAGGTGTCAGGCAGCCAAAGGTCTGAAAGATGGAGCAGCCTCCAGAATCCCCAGCTCTGACCAAGACCCACCTTTCCCATGTTTATTAGGATGGATGGAATGAATGAAGAACATCTTCAACGAGAGGAGACTCACTCCAGACACCAATTACCATCTAATTACAATCTGTATCCCAAGCAAAACCTCTGCTTGGGGAACAGTGCTCACAGCTTGCCAACGTCCTATGGATATTTCAGCTCTGGGATTTTTAAGCTCCCTTGGCACTGGTGGCACAGTAACAGCAGCATTTCCACAGAGGCACAAATTGGTAGTTAGGATCAAGATGTGATGGTTATTTTTTGTGATGACACTTCCAATCACATGGAATGGCAACATGGCAAGTGTGGGAACACTCACTGAAATGGAGACTGAAGACAAACAGGAATGGGAGCCTCACCATTTGAGGTGGGGGTTTGTTGGGGCTTCATAAAGCAATAAAATGCGAGCTTGCAGTTGCAGTGCTTCAATTCCCATGGGGGGAAAACCCAACAGAATCCAAGGGGGATTCAGGACTTTGGTTTCTCTTTAAAATGTCTATCTTCTTTTCCCTTCCTGCATCTTTCATTTGAACACCCATAGACAAAAGTTTCTGGGTTTTATTTGGGTTTAGTTCTAACTAAAGGTAAAAACACCCTGAAATGTTTCATAGCATTCAGTAATTTGAGTCTCCTCGATTAAACATCCTGGAATCTCAGCTACTCTGAAATTAATCACACACTATTAGCAAATTGATACAGGAATAAAATGGAAAAAGAAGGTTAATACACATCTGCCATCATGACAGAGGCTGGGAAGTTAACCACACAACGTCAACAGTTTAAGTTAGTCTTAAGATGCAGCATTATTTTAAACTCTAAGAAAGAGACTATGAGCAAAGCTGGGGAGCAGATAAAAATTTATCTCCATTCTCTTCAGATGAAATACTGGTGCACTGCTTTTCTAATGGCCAAAACTTCAAACTTGTAATCCAAAAGCTTTGTCTGGGAATCAAACACAGGGACAGGAACAGAACCAGTTAACTTAATTTAATTACCCAGTCAGTGTCTTGATTTAACCTAATATGAAAACAGAAATGCAAGGGCAAAACAAAGCCAAACTAGCTGATGAAAAAAAACAGAGAAAGGGTTTTTAAGGAAACCCACAAAACACCACACACCCCAACTCTACTTTTGGAAAGTCAGAATCTCACAAAGAGATGTTACAGATGAAGTTACAGATCCCATTCACAGCACCAAAAAAGGAAGGAGCAGATAAAACTCATTTTCAGTTTGCCTTCTGAAAAGAAACCAAACACTTGATGTGTGCCCTTTATGTAGCTAATGGTCCCCAAGAACCACTTCTGGTAGGGTCCCTGGTGGAAGCTAAAATGAGAATATGACACAGGGCTCTGCAAGACTCTTTGGCAGCAATCTCACCTAACAGTAAATGGACAATCAACTGCTTCCTGTAGCAAGACAGGAGCAGTCGCTGCCCCAAGCTGCCCAGCCTGTGCTACCCTCTCCCTAAGACTGTGTCACCTAAGAACCATGAATGCACTCACGCTGCCTGGCTGTGGCAGAACCAACCTCTGATGTCATTCTGCAGGCACAGGGGCACAACCACCAGCACAGGGGACAGATCTCACTGACGCTTTAGCAACTCGGGCATGATGACATCCAAGGCAAGGTCAAAAGGAAGAGGCAGTTAGTTCCTACCAGAGTGACTACAAGCACCAAGAGTTGCCCTGCTTTACACAATACCTAAAAGCAGATGCACTGCTCCACCCTGTGAACACTAGAGATGGAACAACTGCAGGGACTGCTCCAGGTTCTGTTCCACATAGTGTTTCTCTGCCTTTGGTTTTTCCAAGTTCCTCTACTTGGAAGAGCTTGGGGGGTGCAGAGAACTGAGTACTGATTTTTCTGGAACATCAATATAACAGAAGTTACAAGGGTTATGGATTGCTGCCAGTCCTGCTCACATCATGCTCTTAGATTTGCTAACTGGGTGAAGAAAAAACCAGACCCACCTTACCAAGCACTGCTTCTCAGGGTCACTCATAGCCCTGCCATCCTACAAAAACTTTTATCAAAGCAGTATTTGTGGGGCTGTGCTAAAACTAGCAAACATATCTACCATGTTAGTGCTGTACTTGTTTCAGTGGTGCCACCAACACTAGTTGAAAGACAAAACCTCATTTGTTTCTAGAGCAAAACCACATGAATCTCTCTTTCCAAGTCCATAAAAGTATTTTAAAAGCTGCATCTAAGTTCCATGTATGTATCTAAAAGGAAATAGTACCTTTAATGTTCTAGTTGGAGCCCAGCCAGTGCCATCAATTGAATGTTCTCTCAATAAACTGGAAAAGAGACACACATATTATACAGTGCAACTTTGAGTTAAACAGCCTTTGTCAGAAATCCCCAAAAAATAGAGCTTAGAAAGCAATTGCAACATAAGCATTACCTCTTGCCCTTTGTCTGGGTACTGGGATTTTAAAGCACAAGAACTGGTACATCTTCCTGGAATCACATTCTACACAGTGTCATGACAGATTTCCTGATCTGAGCTTGACTTTTGTCAAAAACCATGACTGATTTTCATCAAGCAAAATATGCTTGACAGAAATCCTCCTGACAGCCTCAACACTGAACCCTTATTTCCCCCTGAGCACACAGACACATATGCTCCAGTTTAGAACACATTCATCTTTGCTAAAGAGAGGGGCTTGCAGAATGACCCATCTCTCACCAAACCTGGCACAATTCTATGCAAAAAAAAAAAGGTTATTTTTGGTGGGTTATCTAATTAGGAAGAAAGATTATCAACCTCTCTTCTGTGAGTGGACTTTGACCTCTTAGAGGCAGGGACAGGAATGTGAAATAGGCATGGTCTGTCTGCTCAGGAGGGTTCACCTCTGGGCATGCAGCACAGTATCAGCAGGGCACCGTAGTCCTCTTCCAGAAGGTGAGCTGGATACCATGGGAAATACTTTAAGGCTTTACAAAGTCAGCAGCCATTCAAACCCAACTGGAAATCACTATGAACGCTGCTCTGGGCAAGAGAGACTGATTAGAGGAGGAAAAAGTTCCTTATGAACTGTAATACACACTCCTGAATTTTAACAAACATATATTCATAGAAATAATCAAGATGAAGACTTTCCTATACACCCCTATATAGGACTTTTGTGACACCTCCATTTGATGCCAGATACTGAGCCCAGTGAAACTGCTGACCTGTTAACAAGTTGAACACATTAAGGTGCATTCAGCTGGTCAGGCAGTCCTGATCCTCCCAGGTCAAAATACCCACTGTTATGCCAAGTACAAATCCAGGAGACCAGAATGTAATTGAGAGAGGAGCTGAAGCCTTGTTCACATGTGTGAAAGCAAAAGTAATAATCCGAAGGAGAAAACTCCTTGAAGCATCATTCCACAAGCACATCTTCCTCCTGAATAGCAATCTAAAACTGAAAAATCATACAGCAAAGCAGCAAAGCACAAAGTCATCATCACCAGCAGCTTCTACAACTGAAATGATGGGGTTAAAGTGAAGTAGTCTCAAACTATTAGGTGTTTACCAACTTTCAGGATGACATGTATTAAGTTGTTTTTTAAATGCCTGGACCACACAGGTTATCCATGCTGAGGTTTTTAATCTAGGGAAGTGTACTGCACTGGCATTACTCCTTTTTTGATGTAGGAACAGGATGACCATACTGGACAAGACTACTCCATCCTAATGGTGCTGCTAATCTCCTATCTGTGCCTTTAAAAAGATGAGCTACACCATTACCAGGGGTGCAGCTCAACGCGAATTTCAAAAGCATTAAAAATAGCATCTTGTGCCTGTGATTTGTGTTCATGCTACAAAAGTAAAAGCAAAAATGCTGCCAAACAAGCCAGGATTTTCAGGTTTTAAGCAAACAACAGCTTGGAGAAGAGAAGCCTGGAGAAGAGAAGGCTGCAGGGGGACCTCATTGCAGCCTTGCAGTCCCTGAAGGGAGCAGAGAAACAGGAGGGGAATCAACTTTTTAAAAGGGTAGAAAATGGCAGGACAAGGGGAATGGATTAAAACTAAAAGGAGAAAGGTTTAGATTAGATATTAGGGGGAAGTTTTTTTTACAGAGAGAGTGGTGAGGGGCTGGAACAGGCTGCCCAGAGAGGGGGTGGGTGCCCCATCCCTGGGGGTGTTCAAGGCCAGGTTGGATGGGGCCCTGGGCAGCCTTGTGTAGCTCCAGGCCTGGAGGCTGGTGGCCCTGCCTGTGGCAGGGGGGTTGGAGCTCTATGATCCTTGGGGTCCCTTCCAGCCCATGCCATTCTATGACTCTATGATTTTTAGCTTGCCTTCTGTCTCTCAAAATTATGCTACAATGCTCCCCTTCGCCTCTTCTGATACCCCACTGTGAACCTGAGAGAGGAGTAAGTTAACACACACCAAAAAAAGCATACAAATACCCACTGATTGAGCTCAAAGTGCCTGAGCACATCAGCTAAGCCTCATTAACATCCTTCCAGTTCCCCAAAGCCTCCAAGCTCTCAGCACATCTCCAGCTGGGGACATGAGCAGCCAGTCGTACCTCTCAGAGGTCTGGCAGAACGGTGAGTGAACCTCTGCTCATTTCTCATGTGCTGCTATAATTAATTTTTAGAGCAGCATCCTCTTTCTTCCTGCAGATTGGGAATGATCATTAGGCCCCTAATCAAAACCTTTTCCCAGCACAGGGTTTCTAGAGAAGCTGCATCTCACATTCTCCACGGGGATGACCTAGATATAGCTGCCAAACCATTCAGAGGTCTGAATGGCTATCTGCTCTCAGAGCACCACACACACACACACAGAACGAGCACCTAAGTGAGCAGAAACACACTAAATACATCATGAGCCAGTTCAGTGCATGAACAAACCTCTGCATCTAACTTCTCTTCAATAACCTGGCATCCACAGGTCCTGCTGTCACAGAGGAGATGGGCTACTAAGAGTTCTCAGGTGGCACGGCCAGGAGTGTTTCCTCACCCACTCCATGCTTCAGGAAGCTGCTTCTGACCACTAGTCAGACAGACCTCAGAGGCCACCTGTTCTACCAGGGTTTCAGGCCGCCCAACGGGCAGGAAAACCTGTTCCCTTGAATCAGCTATCCTAGAATTCTCAAAAGCAAAGGAGCAGAAAGCTCCTCTAGTATTATTGCAGATTGATTAAGCATTCAGAAGCTTTCCTTATGATGCCTGAGAATGGATTTGTGAAAGTCAAGAGGGGGGTAAACCAACTGCGCCATTTCTGCAGCATCTTCAATTACTAAAGCTGCCAAGTGAGTGCTTTTGCATGAGCAGCAGCATGGCAGGCAGGGGATCCACCAGGAGCAGGGAAGAGCAGAAACCTACTGTTTCCATTTGCTCTGTCTTCAGCTGTAACTGGATCTAAGAAAAAGCAAGTGTATCCTCGAGTCACAGGGGAACTGGAAGTGGGGAAAAAAAAAAATCACACCTTTGGCAGCTGGTGTTAATATCCTGGGAGTCCTCCCAGAACATCATTTCAAATCCTTATATCCAAGTTCCTATGGGAAGATGACAAAACCCTCACTATTTCTGAAGCTCTAGTAACCAAAACAGCCACTGATGTGACCAGCCAGCTGCTCAGCTTTCACTTCCACAAATAGCCTCTCATTCTGTGAGTAGTTCCTACATGGAAAATAACTTTGAGGAATTCTTTCATTTCAATACACAGGATCCTAAGGAGACCTTGCAATAACCTCTACTGAACTGGGAGCTGCATGGCTCCAGCAAGCTTAAAACTTTCTTAAAGTCCAGCTGACATGATTTACAACTTAAGTGACTAAGAATTACTGTAATGGGGACAAGAGTCCAGGAGAAAGATCTGCTTCATGTGAAGATCTCAGATGAGCACATCTATCAACGTAAAACATCAGTTTTAAAACTGACATTTGAAACTGACAGAAAGTTCCAACAAAACTTTTACCTGCCTTCAGCCAACAGAAATAATTATTCAAGGTAAGTTTGAATTAAGAGCTGTAAATCCACTTCAGAAACCTTCTCCTAGCAAGGATCCACTGTAAGGACTATTCTTTTGTTCACCTTCCACTGCTCACCTCCCTGCTCAGCCCAACTACTCTGGAGGCCACACTATAGACTGGATGAGTGAGGCAACTGGTACACAAAGTCCTTCTAAAGAGGTTTTTCTTTGTTTCTACATTGGCACAGTTAAAGAGAGTGGAAAGAGCACTGGGGAGCAAGCAATCAACTGGATCAGCTTTCATAGCTGGAGAAACTGCAACACTGAACTATGCCAGATGATGCAATTAATCCATCTCCAAACACTGCCCCATTCTGCAGCCTTTAATATGGCACCATGAAGGGATGGATCCTCAGCAGTACCTCCTGACCAAAGAGCCATGCCAACTACACTGACCACCTCAGCACACAGCAGAAAAGCTGCCAAGTGATGAAACTATTCTAAAAGCTTATGCAGTCCAGGAGGGAAAAACCACTTCAGGCAGAGATGGCATCAGTGGGAGGGGGTGGTCACTGACACATTACACCCTGACATGAAAGCAGTCAGGGGGAAGCACATTCCCTCTAGGTACCTTGGTGTCTTCTACCCATGTGTGCAGCCAAGGCAGCGTACCCACAAGGGTGGCCCAGATCTAATGAATATGGTGCAGAGTAGCTGCAATCCACAAAGCTCAGTGAAACACTGCTTCTCCTGCCCAAAGTTATTACACTTGGCCACAAGCTTAATCATTTGGTGTGTTTTAATTCAGGGGTGATTACCAAACATATACCACAGCATGAGGCATGTTTCAGTACAAAGCAGTGGGGAAAGATATTGATAAGGATTTCTTCTCTTTTAAAACACAGCTACAGCTCTTTGAATGTAGGGACTTGTGTAAGCTGACTGCAGGTGCTATGTATAGAGTGCATTACCCACTCCAACAAGCATAGAGCAGTCTGGGTTATTTTAGTTTTTCCACCTAAGCAGTAAGACAGTCCAATGGTTTGGTATGTTAGAGTACATGACAGTCAAATAAAGCCAATGTGTCAGTGCAGACACTGAAAAACTGCTTCATTAGAATGATGATGTTCCATCACTACACACATCTTGGGTAATTAAAACAATTTAACAACAAGAAACAGTGAAATATCCTCAAGAAGGTAAGGAGACTTATTTAACCTCAGAAGATGTAGTGCTAGTTGGAGCTTAAACTTTTAGCTGTTGTTTGGTGTTGAGCAGTTCTTGTGCCCTGGTTCAGAACAGGTCATTACTCCTTTACTTAACCCTATCTGACTCAAAGTGCCTGAGCTTTCTCCAGCTACTAAGTCACAAGAACTCTAGTGGAATTTAAACCATAAACACATAATCCTTAAATCAGTCTTCCTCCTGTCAAGGGACAAATTCAGCTGTGCAGAATGCAACACTCCTTGGAAGCACAGAGAAACACTCCAGGGCTGGCAGATCTCCTACAACTTGCTCAAACAGCTTTCCTGGATCATCAGCACACAGCTCCAAGGAACTGCAGACAACCAGATTTTTAGGTAGTCTCAGAAGATTTAGTGTGCTTTCCCACCAGTTTTAAAGCCTCCAACCCCAAAGCGAGGTAAAGCCCTTGCTGCCTGTAGCCCTGCTGCAGTCTGACACTAGGAACATACCACAGCCTCCCCAGGCTGGTTTCTATCACCCGTGGATGA
The DNA here is from genome assembly GCA_028554615.1 of Rallus crepitans. Classification (NCBI taxonomy): domain Eukaryota; kingdom Metazoa; phylum Chordata; class Aves; order Gruiformes; family Rallidae; genus Rallus; species Rallus crepitans. The sequence goes on along the minus strand of JAQOTC010000007.1, from coordinate 36,551,763 downwards.
TAGGAGCTTCTGGGAAGAATGGAGCAGACAACTGTGGCTGAAAGCACTGGTAACAGCCCTCTAGTTGTCATGAGCTGATGTGCCTAACTTGCCTATGAAGTGTGACACGTTATCCTGGGAAAACTAACTTTTACCAGGACCCTGAACACAACAATAAAGTTATCCAAGTCTAGAGGGGGGTGGGAGGGGTGGGGGAAGCTTTTTTAAGCACTAATTTGTTGCAACCAGCCTGGGTTTTCAGAACAGCTCTCAATCTCATTTTCCTTTCCTCCTCCTTATCTCGTGGTTCTCTCTTACATCCCATGAGCTTGAAAACTGGCGGTCACGCTTCTCACTTCTGCTTACGCTGATTTCTGGCCAGTTTCACTGTCAGGTAACCCATGAGGAAACACTGAAATCAAAGTTTCAGGAACTGATTCTGAAGAGGAAACATTCACTCTCACGCAAAACCATCCAGCAACAAAAGCCCCTCACTTTGGTAAAGTTTTTGGGCTTTGCATTTCAAGTTACATGCCCACAATTCTGTTTAGCTGCGACTGGCACACATGTGGACATCACAGGGGATAGTAGATGTTACAAAAATCAAATGGCAAATTTAAAAGAGTTAGTGTTAAAGTTTAAGGAACATTTTTTCCTTCCTTTTTGAAATGAGTTTTGAGCAGTTAACACATTCAGGCTTTAAAATAAGGAAAGCTTCAAGCCCTCTCAGGGTCTGAGGACATCTATGGAAGGAGGGAAAAAACCCAGCCAAGCTTATTTTAGGTCTCAGTTTGTATTTTTACCTCAAGTAGAGCAAAAGATTAAGCATGAACTTGAAAATCCAGGCTAATGCACAGCAAGAACAGCACTTTCAGTAGTTTTCTAAGTTCCTAAGGGTCACAGACTAGTGATTTGCAGAATTTCTTAATACTGACATGAGAAGCACAAGGTTTTTAAACACACAGGCAAACCTCCAGGGTTTAAAGAAAACAATGCTGTTGCTACCTTAGGCAGATTTCTCCAGTCTCTGTAATGTTCGGATGCCAGATTCTTGTCAAGCATTTTACCTTTGGAGGCTGCCAGAAAAGAAAACAAATTGATGTTATCCTTTAAAATAAAATCATATCACTGTTACATGTCACAGAACTGGAAGAGGCAAATACAAACCTAGGCTGTGAATATAAAACGTATGTTAAAGATGCTGGTAACACAACCTAGACAGTTAGAAACCTTTGTCCCTGTTCTTTCTTAGAAAAACATAAAGAAAGACAAGAAAATTTACTCTTATCCTGCCTACTTCAGGGGAAAGAAAGTATTCCATGCCCTTCAGTTTCGTAACACTTAACCAGTAAGACAGCAATTTAAACCAGAGGACTACTAAGTGCTTTCTCCCGAGGCTTATCCAAGTCAGGGGGTTGCTAAAACCCAGCAGAGGATGCAATAACAACTACATCAAAAGAACAGCCTCCTCTCAACGCAGATCTTCCTTCCTGTTCACAACTGAACAGGAAGCAGCACAAGAAGCACCATCTCCAAACCTGAGACACCAACGTAAAAAGCCACCAAACTCATTTTCAGGCAAGATCACCAGATTTCTGGATTCCACAGCAGCTTCTGAAATACAGATTCTTGAAATACAGTCTCACTGGCTCTAGTTTTGTGAAGTAAATAAAGAGCAGGTCATAAAAAAATCCCAGTAGCTTAGCAACAGCACGTTGTTCCAGCCATGCTCTCCAAATTACAATTTGCAGCTTTCAATCAAGTAGATGATTTCTTATAGTAGGTGTACTGGAATACATCAGCACAGACCAGTACCTTCCATAACTTCAATTATATCACATACTGCAGGCAGGGAGCTATTTTGCTCCACTGCTTCTCATGAAGCCTTCAGTGAAGGGAAAATAGCTCAGAGAGCTGTATTTGCATAGAGGTGCAATAGGTTTTGCCTCATTGCTTTGTTCTCACAACTTCTCAGTTATCTTTTTTAGTAATTTTTTTAACTGGGACTCCTTAAAGAAGGAAATATGCATGGTAACAGATGTAGCCCCAACAAAAGAAGAAACACCTATCACCACAAGAAATCTGCGATTTATGGCTTGTCTCCACTCCTACTTCCTATTTGTCCAGTAACTCCAGGGACACTCACAGAAGCACCAGGTTGGAAAAGACCTTTAAGATCATCAAGTCCAACTGATCCCATCCTATGCTAAACCATATTCCTGAGCACCTCATCTACCCTTTTTTTAAACACGTCCAGGGATGGTAACTCAGCCCCCTCCCTCGCTGCTCCAGTGCTGGATCGCAGCGTTACCAAAAATTACACAGCATGCAGAAAGCAGTCTCACACTTTTTACCTTCAAAACAAACATTCTTCCAAGAAGTTTGCTAACAGCCCAGCTTTTCAGTAGCTGCACCTCCACGCTGCTTTGAAAGATTATGCCTAGTTCTCAAGAAAGGGAAAGCAGTGGTATTTATTCCACGCTGGTAGATCAAGATAAAAGAATGAATGTCTACCACGTGCACTTTCAGACAGGGAATGTATCAATGAATAGGAAAATAGTTTCATACAAACCAAAAAATAATCCCCAAATCTTCGTAGCCAGAGTGAATTAACTGGTGTCTCTTTGTACCATGGAACAAAAGACCTGCTTTATGCTTTCAAAGTGTTATTCATCGCTCAGAATTAGAAAACCCCACTCCTGACAGTGAGACAAAGACTTTCCTTCTCCTGTTAGACAGGGCAACCGCAGCACTATCATAAAATTTATCTTCAGACAAAAGTCCTCCTCTGAATCATAGAACTGTAGGGGTTGGAAGGGACCTCCAGAGCTCATCGGGTCAAACCCCCCTGCCAAAGCAGCTCCCTAGGACATATCACTCAGATCGGCGTCCAGACGGTCTGGAATCTCTCCAGAGAAGGAGACTCCACCACCTCCCTGGGCAGCCTGGCCCAGGGCTCCCTCACCCTCACTGGGAAAAAGTTCTTCCCCAGGTTGGTGTGGAACTTCCTGTGCTCCAACTTGCAGCCATTGCCCCTTGTCCTGTCCCCACAGACACTGAGAAGGGGCTGGCTGACTCCCCATGCATCCCCTGCTTAAGATAATGATAAACATTAATTAGGTCCCCCCTCAGTCTTCTCTTCTCAAGGCTGAACAGTCCCAGCTCACTCTGCCTCTCCTCATAGGGGAGATGCTCCAGGCCCTTCATCATCTTTGTAGCCCTTTGAGCTTGTTCCAAGTCATCTTGGAGTCTTCCTTAAACCAAGAAATCCACAAGATTTCCCTGAGATGTTTCAGCCAAATACCTCCATCTCCAGCTGTGTGTGACACTTTCCACAGCCAGGCTTATAAGATGCATTTATTTCTTTGCTCAAACTCTTCCTTTACCTGGGATCCTGAAAGCAGTGCAGGTAGATCCAGCCTCCATTGGGGGGTCACAGCTAGGAACAGATTTGTTTTCCTCTCTGCCTCTGAGCAGCCACTTCTCTCTCAGATCTCTCAGTAGTTTTGATAGTGGAAATGGTCACAGCCACTCTCAGCCCATCCCAGTGCATTGGTGAATACATCCAGATGGTACAAGAAGCGTTGCAAGCATGAGAAGCACCCACAAGCTGACTTCAGTTCAGGAGAGGCTTGCAGAACAAGCTTCACATTAAGTGTGCCTCACCATTTCTTAACTGCTTTTTCAAAGAAATCACTCCCCTTTGCTATTCTCACCAGCTGAGAGACTGAATATCAAGTGTGATTCAAGAAGTGAACTTAATTAACCATTGCAGGTCTTGATCACTTTGGTATTCCAACATGGCAGGTATATTAATACAGGTACATTTTACCTGTCATGGAGCCAGTTTTTTACTTCACATCTTCTAGCAGAACTCTGGAACCAATGCTACTCAAGTGTTTTCTCTAGACCAGACAGTCCCAAAGACTTCTTGTAAAGCATCCTGCAACTGCAACTCTTTTCTTCTAAATAATTTCTACAAAGCAATTTCCCAGGAGAGGCAGTAACAGGAACACAGATTGCAAAGACCAAGCTAAAGCCACCACCAAGGTATTTCTTGCCACTGTCCCCTACCAGTTCTTCCCAGTGAGGGTGAGGGAGCCCTGGGACAGGCTGTCCAGGGGGTGTGGAGTCTCCTTCTCTGGAGAGATTCCAGCCCTGTCTGGACACTGACCTGTCCTAGGGACCCTTCTTTGTCAGGGGGGGTGGACCCAATGATTTCTGGAGGTCCCTTCCAACCCCTATGATTCTGTGATTTGCAGTAGTATTAGTCAAGGATTATCTCCTCAAGGTTCTTTGGGGTTTTTTTAAGAAGTGTTTAGAATCCTGGCTGTCTCCATAGCTATGCTTGTCTCTAAACCACCTATGTGTGCTAATAGTGCTTGCTTTAAGACAGTTTTGGCCATGTGGTTTTTAAGCTCCTTTTAACCTCACCAAAGAGCTTCATGCAGGCTTACTAGCTTGTGTGAGGTTACACATGTGCTATAAATATGAAGATGGTCATTTTGGGTTAGCTGCAGCCTCCTTCCAACCTGACTAAATTTTGCCATTGCATACCTGAGAATCATGACCTTGGGTGTAAAGGGGGAAAACCCTGTTGTGTTCTCTGCTGTGTAGTTTTTTTAGTCACCTTCAGTAACAGCAGCTTAACCACTGGGTGATACTGAGCATGGGGGAACCCACACAATATATCCTTATTTTAACTACTTAAATATTTGTGCTTCAAGTGTTCACCTGAAATAAACCAACACTACTGGAGGGAAGCATTGGCTATGTTCTAAGGGGAGAGCTGAGTGTTAATATTGATCTATTGGGGAGGTTTTTTTGCTTCTCAATTTCTAGAATTAAACAAAAAAAATAATCTTGTGGTTCATTATGGCTCCCTGCTTGGCACTGGCAGAAAATCCACAGCAAATGTTAATTGGGGATTTTAAAATTCTCATTCAATAGAAAAGTTTTTAAAAAGTTCCCCTGTGTGGAGTTTAGAAGAAAAATGCTGTAGGTTGGATGTTGGATTGTGGTCAGGCTATCAATGAAAATGTCTGGGTTCCCAAATGCTGAGATTAATTATGCTGAGATTGTGGTTTGATTTCTGCCAGGCAGGGTAGGACTGAAAGGAGGGTGACAGTATCTTTAATAGATCTCTTCAGCCCATAAGCAAGGCTGGGGCTCCTTGCAGTAGTGCTGAGCATGTTTGTGTTGGGAGTGAAAGCACAAGGCAAACCTGACAAGCCATTACAGCCCTGCTTCTGAGCCTGCATCCTTTTCCTAGCTGATCTTTTCAGCCTGCAGGAAAAAACATCTGTTTTTAAAGCTATAAAATGTGTCATAGTATAGTTTCTGTAGTGGTATCCTTTAATTTCTGTAGCATACTGTTACTGAAATCCTATGTGCTTGGCACTACTCTGGAGGATTCATACCTGATGAGCAAGCATTCAGCTTCTGCAGTGGGGAAAGTGGATATATAGAATGGTGGTGTAGTGGAAGAGTATAAAAGGACAAAGAAGAACAGCATGGGAGGCTTGCTTGGTAAGGAGTGGGTCTATGAGTACAGAAGTAATGTGTCCTCATGCTTTAGGTGTGACTGACAAGGATGGGCAATGATTTTTGGTACCTGAGCTGTAAACTTTTGTAGTACAGAGATTCAGGAGCCTAAAACATGGGAGGAATGCTTTGCAGCATGCATGTGAAGTGGTGCCTCTTGCTTGTGAGCAGAGCACACAGCTGGTTAGGGTTTAATCAGCCTTCTGTACCATCGAGCTGCTGTGCTGGGTATTAGAAATGCTCATTATGATTGTCTGTAAGGCAGTAAAATATTATAAGGGTTCTTCCAATGTCTCTGTAATTAACTGAGCCTGTTTTCAGCTCTTGGAGGTGTGGATAATTTTAGAAGCATTGGAGCTTGAGAACTGGAAAGGGTTCCTATTTTTAACGAGGTACAGGAGGCAGGAGGGTGGTTCAGATAGGTATGTGCTTCAGTCACCCCACGCTGCAGGCTGATGGGCTGCATCTCGCTCCATGCTGTACTGAAGGGTGAGAGTTCACCACAGGCTTTTCCTGGAGCAGCATGTTTCCAAAGAGGGAGACTTCCCAGGACTACAGCTGTGCATTGTCACCTTGGCCAGTCCCAAGGATTGCCTGTTCACTGTTGCTGCTTAATACAGCAATTCAACAGGTACTGGTGCTGCTTGTGCTGGACCAAGCAGTAATCTAATAAAATGGACTGGATTCTTTCTGCTGCTCTGTCAGGGTAATGCCAAAGAAGTCGTGTGCCTTGGTAGTCCCTGAGTTGGTTTGGTTAGTGGGCTAATGAGCACTCACTGCTGTTGGCTTAATGCCTTTGTATTTACCCTCTCTAGTCTTCTCAGTTAAGTTGCTTTCTGCCTGATGAAGGCACACCTTACCCTTTTTCTTTTTCAGTGAAGCTGCTACAGAGAATTCTTAGCACTAAAGTTACAGTTTACTCTCTGCACTCTTGTGCTAAACTTTGAAGGTCCCAGAGAAGCAAAAAAGAAAAAAGCTTTTCCTTTCTGTTCATCTATTTCACCCTAAAGACATCTGGGGGTTTTGGTGAGAGTAATCATTATGCACAGGTTTCAAGAATAATTAACAGAAGAGAACAGATGGGAGTGGAACTTCAGCCAAAAGGGAGATTTTCAGGTCTGACACATCTGCAAACACTTTTCCTTTAAGGAATAATATCACTGAGGCAGTAAAAGCCTCAAGGCTGTTGGTTACATGCACTGGACTGCAAAAGAATAGCCAGAGAAATTATTCTTCCCACTCCTAAGGAGTCAGGACACTGCACCCAGTATTACTGTGTCCTATTTTGAACTCCCCAGTAGCAGATATAGTGACAAACTGGAATAAGCCCAGCAGACAACCACTGAGATGGTGACAAGACCACAGCACATGCAGTACAAATAGAGTTGAGATCTGGATTTGTTCAGCCTGGAGAAGAGAAGGCCAAAGGTGGGGACCCTGCAGGTGCCTACAGCTGTCTAACAGGAAGGTAGAGGGGAGATGGAGTCACACTGCTCTCAGAGGGGCACAGTGATAAAGCAAAAGGCAGCAGACAAGCTGCAAAAAGGGAAATCCTGACCTGATACAGGAAAAAACAAAGAAGTCACTACAAAAGGTGATTGAACACTAGAATAGCAGCCCAGAGAGGCAGTGGGATCTCCATCCTGAAGAGACTTCAAAATACCAACTGGCCCAGGCCTTGAGCAACCAAATCCCACTTTTAACACTACATGACTTTGAGCAGGACTTCAGATGACCTCCAGGCAACCCAGATTTTTCTACAAACCCGTGATATTTTAGTACCCAACAGAACATCTTTTCTTAGTCTCAATGCCAAGTTCCCTCTGAAATCCTATTACCTGGAAAGGAAATGTAAGTGACAACTACTAGATTAAGGACCAACACTCACCACCATGTTGTAGGCATCGGGAACTTCAATTTCAAACTGAAACTTTCCACCTTGGTAATAGCCCTCATCTAGCAAAGAAAAAACAATAAAGATATGTAAAATAAAGCCAAGTGCCATATAATACAAAATCTGTCATTACAAAGGTTAAAACAGCAGCACAGGGTTATTATCAATTACTTAACCTAGTTAGACCATAGCACTAGCTGCATCCTAGACCAAAGAGTGTGCATGTAGCATCTTCCTCACTCCCAAAAACATTTACAGCAGAAACTGATATAAGCCAGAAGAATCAGTCCCAGGGCAAACCTGGAAAAAATCACCTTCCTGCTGAGAATTCCAGCAACACCAAGCTAATAAACCTTTGAATAAACTTGTCATGCCTGCATACACAAAGTTCTGCCACGCTGCAGCTACGTGGTGTGAGGTACCACAATGCTGCGAGTTGGAATGAGCTGGACACATACTTCACTTGCTAACACATGCTAAATCCCACCCCAGGATTTAGCAGATCTTCCCAGACTTGTGCTAGCAATTGGGTATTGTGTGTAACCCAAATAATGGTATGCAAGAGCATGCTTCAGAGTGTAAGACAAAGAGCAAGTTAATTTTTATTTACAGTGCTTACCTTCAGTTGATACGTCAGTTCAGAGAGTGTGTCTGTCAACCTCACATTCAATACTGATTTATTAAAGCAGCTAAACTTGGAAATACAAAGTCTGAAACTATCTAGCTGCATTTAACCAGAGATAACACAATAGCATTGCCACTGTAACCTGAGATGGCTGGCTTGGAAGATGAAATGCTTGCAAGGGAGCTGAAATGTGTCTGTCTGGCATTGCCAGTCCCGAGTTCTCATTCGCAGAGGGGAAACCAACAGGCACCCAGCCCACACTGAGGTTTTGGGACTCCCAAATGCTCCAATTACCTGGAGTACTATTGCTCTCTACATCAGCTGGTACAGCCACAGTGTAGGCTTGGGGGTCAGGAAAGCTCATTGTTGTTGTACAACAGTATTTTTAAAACAGTACTTTCAAAAACAAAATCGCAAAGGAGAAAGTAAAGCATTTCAGAACCTACAGAAAGATCAGAAGTTTTCCTAATATCTAGCTTCCTCCAAAACACACAAACAAGTTCTAGCTCCTTTATTATGTCTCATCAAAACCCTCTTTTAGGGCAGTGCCTTCCCAGTCCCTACACAGATCTGGCATGACTCTTTCTCTGACAACCAATGCATCACACCCAGCAGCTCAGGGTTCGCACCACACTACAGCCCCATCACCTCAAGCCTGTAGTTCCTACACCTGCCATAGAGACAAGAAAGCAGACAGCTCCTACTCTCCTCCTCCTGGCAATCTCTCCATAAATAAAAAACCAGCTGCTTTACTGAAGAGGAGAGGGCATCCCCATGTTAAATATCACAAGCCCTCAGCTGCAAAGGGAAGTGAGCCAGTAAAAGCTGATGCTGCCAAAGATGAGAGTCAACTGCACATGCCACTCCAACATACCTGTCCCTGCAGAACAGTGGATGAGCTGTCAGGAAGTACATTACTATCAGTCTGCTCCCAGGAGTCTCCATGTAGACTACTGACAGCTCACAAACAGCATCAGAAATTTTGGACTGCAACAGCAGCACAGGCACAGAGCATGAAAACAGAAGGTGGTTGGTGCTCCCCACTGCACCCAGCAGTGTTCCCAGCTGCTTCCAGGCTGAGCTATGTGGCACACTGCTGCAAGTCTTCACCACTGCAAATCACACTAATAACCCATCCAGATCACTGGCTTTTCAAATACACCTCTCCATGTCCACTCCAGTTCAGTTCTGAAGTGCTTTTGACTTATTAAGCAGTCTTCTCAGGCATGCTGCACTTCACCTGAACAGAAATGCACACACACTGATTGTCATTGAAAAAAAAGCAAGATCAAACCATTTCTCTTTTGTTTTCCAATACACTGAGATACAAGTCACTAAAGCAAGCCATTCCCAAACAATGAGTTAAAAGGGGAGTTACACCAATATTCCTTTGATGAAACCACTCCTTGTGAAGCATGCAAAACACTCAAAGCAATACTGACTGTTCCAGGAAGGAATAATTAGGAAAATAGTCCAATATCCCACTGGGAGTTCACACAGTTCAAGCACCACTGAGTCACCCTACAGCACAGAGCTAACAGCACTTTATCTGCCACCTAGCACAAGGTAACACCCATCCTCACTACTGCCAAGTGGGATGCCACTCTTTGGCAAAACCACAGTGGAAAGAATGTCAGATCTTTTGGTGATCATATTAAAACAGACAAGCAACACCATACAGGTGACACAGGAATTCAGTGTCTGTTGTAGCACAAGCCACAGGCCTCAAAGCCTGCCACAGGCCTCTGCACCACCCATGGGCTCTACAAGGACTTCCCGAGCTATCACTCCCCGGGACGGGCAATCACTTGAAACACCCACGTGTTTACACAGGGAGACACCAGGCCTGCTGTGGGTACAGGGTTAGATTAGATATTAGGGGGAAGTTCTTTACAGAGAGAGCGGTGAGGTGCTGAACAGGCTGCCCCATCCCTGGGGGTGTTCAAGGCTAGGATGGATGGGGCCCTGAGCAGCCTTGTGTAGATCCAGGCCTGGAGGCTGGTGGCCCTGCCTGTGGCAGGGGGGTTGGAGCTCTGTGATCCTTGGGGTCCCTTCCAATCCAGACCAGTCTATGGTTCTATGATTTTGTGGACTTGGAGCAAAGCATACAGCAGCTCATCTCATGCCATGCCTGCTTACGTGAAAGAGAAGCCTGCTGATGGACTGACATACATGTGCCTATGTCAAAGAAAATCCTCAGATGTATTACAGACATCCTGTAATACCTTCAAGAACAGCTCCGAGGGAGGAGAGCTTGCCAAGCACTGCCAGATTCCTACCAGTCAAGCTGCAAGAGAAAAGCCAGGCTCCACATCCCTGAACACTGGGCCCACAGACCCTGCAGCACGCACGAACTTAAGTTAAGGCACATCCCTGACTCCAAGCACAGACAGAAAGCTCACTCTGCCCCTCTTCAAAACATGCATGAGGTGGAGAAAAAAAATAACACTTGAACAAGCTGTTCTTTTTCTTTGCTCTCCCCCACCACACACACCGAGCTCTGGATAGCTTCACTTCTACCAGCCACAGAGGTAAGTCCTGGTGTCCACATGCAGAATGAAATCAGGCACGCCAAGTCCAGATGGAGGGACAAGCTCTGCTGAGCCCCTCTCATTGTGTAAAACCATCTCTGCAAGAGGAGTGCAGCTTCCCACAGGATTACTGAGGTGAGCTGGTGTGTGAAGGGGTTAAATTAGTGGCAGCAGCAGCACCACCACCTAAGAGTGAAAGAACACCCTTTTCTCTGTGCAAACACACTGGTTTAGATTAGCTCTAGCACTTCCTAACCACATGTTAACACCTCCACAGGCCCTAGGAGATTCCTCATGTGTTGCTTCCATTTTATTTTAGTTGTGTGTAAGGCTGAAAAACCTCCAGAAGACTTAGAGCACTTTGGACATTCTACCTCACACTGTTGGTCACTTCTGCGTATCTAGATGATAAAGTCTCCCTCAAAGACAGTTCACTACTAATCACTGTCTTGCATTACACCTTTTTATTTCCCATTTCAGGTTTACCTTGGCATCACTTCACGCTAGCGCTAACCACAGAGCGCACTGCATGCTGTACTGGCTCTATTATAAAGTAAGGACATATTTACAAGTCAGAAGAGTAAAGCATTTCTCCTCCTCCTTTTTTGACAATTCTCCCTGTATCTCTGTAAATCTTTTCACTGAACAATGATAAAACATGCTAATCATGATCAATCACTCAAATGTATACTGAAGAATTCTGACCTCGGCGAGCCTCAGCCAAGCCCCAGTACCCAGCAAGAAATCCTGCAGTGCATTAACAAGATAAGCCTTCAGGATGAAGTCATTCACAGCATCCCAAGCAAGTAAATAGCTTCTCCCACACAGGAATTCCCTTCCCTGTGTCCCACAGTGCCCATATAGACCAGGACAAAGGCTTTCAATTTTATAGGCATTTAACGGTGGTGGGAAAAACTAAAGCTCTGGCGAAGTTAGCAGTGAGGAAAGCACTGTAAAACAGTCAAATGAACCAGCTTTGGCACAGGACTTCAGAAGCTGGCTACTGACAAGGCTTCTGCAAAAAGGGACTATACATCTGAGCTCCAGCATTCCTCCCACTGCTTAAATTTATGTCTTCATGCTGCATTAACAGAGCAAGCATCCCTCCCACTTCAGTCACTATTAGCAACCTGACTCTAATCTTAGTTTGCATTTGTAAGGCATTTTGATTGCTTAGAAGTGCTGTGGAAATACTAAACTATTTTATGGCTTAAAAGGGAAACACAAAATAATTAGGACAGGCCACAAAGGATGTGCTTTTGACAGTAGCTCCTTGAATCAGCAGCACTGAAATGCTCAGCCATGCTCACCGACATTTGTCATTTTTATGGCACGCAAAACAAAAACCAGGCTCTTTGTTAATTCCCCAAAGAACAGGGCTCTAAAATAATCACACTAACCCCAAACTACCCCAACTGTCTGGGAACTGCAGGAAAATTGCATTAACTCCATGTATTTCTCTAGCTTTCTTCATGTGCAAGCTACTTAAAACTCAGCTGCTTTTTCTTTCTCCCAGGTCATTACCATGTTTCAGCCCCACCTTCCAATTTTGTGCTCCAAATACCAGTGCAGCCAGCAGGACTCTGCACATGTTATAAGCTTATTTTTCTCCTTATTTTTCCTAGCTTTTGATCCAATAAGGTACTGGCACGAAAATAAGAATAGAAGCAAGTGGTGGCACAAGGGCATTTTTAAATGGCAGAACAATTGTTTCAGAGGACAGAAGGGAAGAGAAGCTTCAGACAGCAGAGAAAGGCAGCAGTATCTGCCTCAGGAACACACAGCTTGTCCGCTGTGGCAGTGGAATCTGTGTCTTAGCCATTTTCTACAATGTGCAACTACATACCCACTCGTGGTGCACTGCAGAAAGCTCTAACAAAGGAATTGGGATTTCTTGAGGACAACTGACTGAGATAAGCAGTCACCCTCATCGAGATCTGCTCTAAATTAGAACTCGCTGTCACCAGAACAATCTTCTGACATTAAATACTTACTAAGAAAGGTTATTATGAGAAGTAAGGAGGAAGGGAGAGTAAAGAATTCCTGCATGCTGGTAAAGTTTATTTTCTTATGCAAATTTGTCTTTTTGTGAGACCCTGAAGCAGCTTCTTTCACCACATTCAGAATGACTGCATAAACCAAAGCACCAGAGAACAGGCTTTGTCAATGACAGGAGGCTGGAACACTGACCACAAGAGTCATTTCCAGCCTTGAAAACCACCTTCAGTTGGTACCTTTATGATACCCTGGCAGCTGTCTGCTTTCAGACACTGTCTTGGTGTAAGACTCCTTATAAAATGTGCTTACAGAATTCAAGCTGTAATGTGAATCAGCATCAAAGAATTTAAACATAATATACAAATGTAAAATAATCCACATTTCTCCAACAGCTCTAAAATAGGAAAACAGATAGAGTGTGGCCAGCAGGTCACAGGATGTGATCCTCCCCCTCTGCTCTGCCCTGCTCAGGCCCCACCTGGAGTGTTGTGTCCAGTTCTGGGCTCCCTGGGATAAAAAGGACAGGGATCTCCTGGAGAGAGTCCAGAGAAGGGCAACAAAGATGATGAAGGGCCTGGAGCATCTACCCTGTGAGTAGAGGCTGAATGAGTTGGGACTGTTCAGCCTTGAGAAGAGAAGACTGAGGGGGGATCTGATCAGTGTTTATCAATATCTGAAGTGTGGGACACAGGGGGAAATAGCCAGCATCTTCTCAGTGTCTGTGGGGACAGGACAAGGGGCGATGGCTGCAAGCTGGAGCACAGGGAGTTCTGCACCAATAGCAGAAGAACTTTTCACAGTGAGGGTGACAGAGCCCTGGGACAGGCTGCCCAGGGGGTTGTGGAGTCTCCTCTGGAGAGATTCAAGACCTGTCTGGACGCTGACCTATGTGACCTGTCCTAGGGACCCTGCTTTGGCAGGGGGGTTGGACTCAATCTCTGGAGGTCCCTTCCAACCCCTACAGTTCTGTGATAAGCAAACTGAGAGCAGTGAGCCAGCAACCTCATTGCTGTGCTTACTACCAACCCTGGCTTACTACATGCACTTACTACATAAGTCCAATAGTGAGAACTGCAAGGCAGCCTTAGATATCCCTGGCACCCACAGCTGCGCCCAGCCCAGCTCTTTCTCCACAACTGGAAAGCTGCAGAGAGGTTTGTAAATTGCTCCCTCAAGAGCCAAATATTTGAGCAGGATTTCTAGAACCTAACTCACCTCTTCAATACAAGAGACAGTTCCAGGAAGAACTTCTTCCTCCTCACCATCAGGAGTCATGCAGTGTTGTTTACACACTGCAGAAATTAGTTGCCTCAAGCAAAGACTTTGGCTCATTTGAGCAAGAAAAATTCTGACAGCCACTTGGCTGCAGCTCTGCTGTCCCAGAGAAAGCTAAGAATTGGCATAGTCTAATGAAAAGTCTCAATGATGAAGGGAATCAGAAAGCAATAAAGATTTTCTTGTTATGTGTTGGGTTCTGCCTTTGGAGAGCTGTGCTAAGCTGTAGCTGATCACAAGATTCTCTACCTGAATTATGCACAGCTGAAAATAGATGTTTACTTGGGTCAGACCACAACTGCAGAGACTTCAGCTGTGCAGCTATATTTAGAGCAACAAAATGTTAATTAAGATCATCTCCTTCCCAAGATCATTTCAGCAACCAAGCAAGCACAAAAGCCATGCCCTGCACTCAACAACTGCCTTCCAACCGCAGCATCTCGCTGCACAGCGGTTAGCAGACCAAGACATGACTATATATTTAGACACCTCAGAATCAGCATGAAGCAGCTGTGATTGCTTCACATTCAAGACATCCCTAACTCACACAGCAATCATCCTGAAGTCAACTCATTTCCAAAATAGAAAAAAGCAGCAGCATCAACTGAAGGACACTTGGTGCAAGCAGACTAACACTCGCCCAGTAAACATAAATACACCTCCTGCACAGGATAAGGGGTTAAAAGTTCCACACCAGCCAACTAGGACAGTCTTACTCATTTCTCCATCAGGAAAAGGAGACACGTGAATGGACATGTAGAGACAGACCACCCAAGATCCCTCCAGCTGAAGCAGCACTTTGATTTTGGCTAAGAAGTACCAACAGTGACACCTAGTGCCCGTTTGACTTGAAGGTACTGGATTATCAGAAACACTCCCCTCATCATCAGTTCTAGATTAGGGCACCAGGGTGACTGCCATACTGCATCCAAATTCTGTGTCAGTAAGCACTTACACACAACAGGAATTAGTTGGCAGGGAGATACTGATCCCAGAACATCCAACTCAAACAGGTCCTTGTACTGAGCACAACGTGCTCTTTTAAATTGCTGCACAGTCTCAGAGGTACCAAACAGAAGTAAGTAGTACAGGTCAAGTTTAAATCATCTTCCATGCAAATTCAGCCCTAAAAACACACACAACTTTCTGTTCTGAAGTGGACAGTCTAATTTCAGATGGGTGTTAAGAAGCATAAGTGGAAATGATAGACACTGAAAATGCAGTCCTGAGCTTTTGCTTTTACCGAACAGCACACCAGTAGCAGCCTTGCAGCATACTTAAACTGTATTAATAATAAAAGATCCAATTTCAAATATTCAAAGACTAAAAGATTCCTACTTGTTAAGCATCTTCAGACATGTATAGATCAAAAGTTTTCCAGCAGTGCTGTATCTGTCATCTACCTTTTTCAACTCCATAGAACCAAGGAATCAGAAGGAAAAAAAAAACCCCAAGGCTGCAATACAGTAACTTCTTTAGACATTGCCCCAGATATTTCACAGCAAAACCAAGTTGGTTTGAAATTGGCTGAGAAAGTTTTCAATCAAAACAAAGACGACCTGGGCACTTCCTAAACCTGTTTGATTTTATGCCATTTTTACTGAAGTCTAGTTCTCCAAATCCATTCCCTCTATAAAACAATCACTGTATCACAGCCAGTCTTTCTTTGACTAGAAATTTTATTGGCTTCTTGAGAAAAATTATGGAACTACATTTCCCAAACAGCAACACACAGAGGAACAAAAGTAACATTTTTTAAAATTACCTGGGATTACAGTTAGCTGAAAGTAATGAAGCTTGTTTGGGTCAGGAAAGTTCACTTTACATGTACCTGTGAAGCAAAAGAATAATTTACATCAGACAGCTGTCTCTCCACTGTTGCAAAAGCACATGTAGCATCTTTCATACTCTCCAAATTCCCTCCCTGATCAATCCATTGGCCTCTAAGCACCTCTTCCCTATACAGGTGACCTGCAATAATGCAGCTTCATTCATCTGAGCTGAAGCAACAGCTTATTTCCTTCCTGTAAATGATGCTGTCTCAAAGACCTTAAACTGCCAAAGGCTTTAGTCTTCTGTATATGTACTAGGTATGTGTGAAGGTAACAGCACACATAATGAGTATCTCTTCCTTACAAGTTCTTTAATAGTCATCATGGTTGGAAAACACCTTCAAGCTTATCAAGTCCAACTGTTTAACAGGAACACTGAACATGTGATTGTACACTGCAGTCTGCAGAAAGCCATGCTGCCACAGCCCAGTGCTACCAA
Source organism: Rallus crepitans (assembly GCA_028554615.1). Taxonomy (NCBI): domain Eukaryota; kingdom Metazoa; phylum Chordata; class Aves; order Gruiformes; family Rallidae; genus Rallus; species Rallus crepitans. The sequence goes on along the minus strand of JAQOTC010000007.1, from coordinate 36,535,646 downwards.
AGGATTATTTACACCTGTAAGACACAATGAGATACAAGCTTTACTGAAAGCCTCATCCAAATGACTGTGGGGTCTCCATTCATATACATTAACAGCAAAGGTGATGGAGCATCATTACAAAACAAACACTCTCTTCTTATTCTCACATTAGATGAATTTAAAAAGAGTGAGAACTAAGAACAAGTGTGGAAAAAAGATAAAACACCAATCTGATGAACCTAGCCAGTGGTTTCAGTACAGTGGATCCAAGTTCAGAGTGTACCAGCCTGTTGTTCACATCTGATGACAAACTCTGTTGCCTTCCCATGCACAAAACTGGCCTTTCCTGACTGTGGCAGAGACAAGCTGTCAAACTGGCACTGGACGTGTATATCCACGGATGCATTATTATCCGTACTACTCAGCCTTTAGCTGCTTCATCAAGCTGGCTGTTCTCTGTGTAGCCGCTGAGCTAAATACTATCAGAGATACAGACCCTATTTGCCTGGAAAAGACCTGTAACTGTAGAGAAATCCCAGCAATGCATCCACACTGTGGTAACCACAAACCTGATACACATTTCTCACATTCTGGTTATCTTGTAGAAGAGTCTACATTAAAAGAGTTCAATAAAGTTAAATTTACTCTGTGTAAAATATCTATAATTGCCTTTAGGAAATAAGAACATACAGAAAGGAAGAGTTAAATAATGTCTCTTCCTGCCTTCCCTTTTTGCTGCTTCCAATCTGTATTTCCCCCCCACACCCCTTCTAATTCCTCCCATCAGGCAGTCTGTACACTGAAGGGACTGATTTTTTGAGGGGTTTTTTTTTAATCCAGATTTAGAATCATTAGCAAACAGAAGAAGCTCATCAGAAGTTTAACCTGGAGAGGAAAAAAATATATACAGTAAAAGCTTCCTTAGATGGGGCAAGACTAGAAGTATCACAAGCTACCTGCCAGTATAATCAGGGAGAACATTCACTGCTTTTCTCTAAGATAAGCATACAGGCAAGTCAGTGTGAGTGCACAGCACGTTAATAACCTGCACGTACACTGTCTGCTGCAACCAGCTCGGGCCTCTTTCCCTGCAGGGAAGAGATCTCGAGATGACTCCGAAACAGGAACGTGCCCCACAGGAAGTTATGCAGAGAGCACGATCGGCTCTGACTGTACCTCTGAGCGTAGCAAGCAGTAACTCGCTTGGCATGCCTGCGTTTCAAGAACTCAGGGGGGTAAGGATGCTGTTCTGGTCGATGCTTGAAGGGAAAGGGAGGTCAGCAACAACTCAGCTTCCCTGTGGACACCCAACCTCATCAACAAACAGAGAGCAGTAGGAACTTCGCTCCTCTTTATAAAGCAGCTTTGTGTTCTGTTGTCCATTAGAGAACTGGGCTTTCTAAAGCTAAAGAGCCAAAACCACGTATTTGATTTTTAACTACCTGTCCTCACCTTTAGAAGCCACTTCCTCTGTACTTTTAAAAGCCTAAAGTGGCTATTCATATTTTCAGCTTTTATCACAACATACAAGTCAAGATTCCATGGCAAACCCCACATTAATTCATGCTTCTTAAAGGAAAGGTACTTTGTCATGAACAATTTTTCATTAGTACTTTCACTATTAACAAATAACAACAGGTTACAGCTTGCATGTGAAGTGAAAACACACTAGGTTGATTTAATACATTGTCAGAGAACAGAGTTATTTGCTCTACCCCTAAAACAGCATCTCCTGCTCTGAAAATCAGAGGATAGAGGAAAACCAGGAGCAAGGCAGTCAATGCACGCTTCAGTTCCAGGTACACCTTGGGTGTTCTATGAGAGGGAAGTTGCCACTCCAGCACCAATCAAATTTTAGAGCCAAATAATCAATACTGTTTCCAAAGACATTAAGATGCAAAGACCTGTCCAAGCCTGCTGGGTGGCAGAGTTCTGTACAGCCTTTGCTGAAGCTGTTAACATGTATCATCAGCATTCATACTTCAGTCAAAACATTCTGTTCAACAGTCCTTACCCCTTAAAAGCATGCCATTAAATGCTGTACTTACAAGGTAAATTAGCTTCAAGTTCTGCAACTTCTGTTGAAAGAAAAGAGACACACAACTGTTACTTAGGCAAGCTTAAAGCCATACTGGAAACCCAAACTGGCAGATCTAATTTAAACCACCCTGTAAAACAATTACATTTTTAAGTTAAAATGCTGTTGTGCTGGAGGTTTACCTTGAAACCTGTCCTTAAGCCATGCAATTTGTTACTGAAAACACTCAGCTGTACTACAGTGCATCCCTACCTGGTAGGGTGGGTCCAGCTCTGCCAAGACTGAAGCACCAGGGCTTCTAATGCACAGAGCGCAGGCATTTCAGAAGGTGGTGTTATCCTAACCTCCAAAACTGCCTACATAAGCCACTAAAATACAGCCAGTACTGCACAGCCTGGAAAGTACAAGAGCAGAAAAACCTCAAGAATCAAGGTGCAGCTGATGAAAAGGTTCCCAGCCTGTGCAAGCATCACCTCTCTCCAGCCTCTAACCACTGTTCTTCCATCAGCTGCAGCCTCCTCTCATGTGGGGAAGCCTCCAAGCATGACAGCACAGACTGTACGCTTGAGAACAGCTACAGAAACCCTACTGCTAGGGCACCATCATCCCAGATGCAAACCTGCCTGCAGAAATAGGCATTAAGAGCACTGAAAGCACAGAGGCAAACCTTCACTTCAAGCACCAGCAAGCACTTGCCAGTGGTAAAAACTGCTCAGCTGCCCCCCAGCCCTCTGCACTGCTGAGCACACTCAAGAGCATTGGGTTTTTTTCCCTCCTCACTCCTCTGAGGGATACTGTCTCTGGGACCACAGTTTGCTATAGATACGCACCCCTGCTGAACTAAGATGTGTGTTTATTGTATTTACCATGCATAAAACTTACAAGTTATTCATAAAAGAAAGGTAGTAACCCAATTCCAATTACACAGCTCCTAAGAAGTTTACTCCTAAGCTCCTTTTTTCCCCCACCATGCTACTTTCTCTGAAGGACCCCCACCTTTCTCCCCCTTCCATGTATTTTTTGTTAAAGCCTTACAGCTACCTGTATTGCACAGAAGTATGAATGAGCTGGATCAAGATACCCCCCCTTTAGAAGTAAAACTGCCAGGAAACCAAGTCAATATATTTTTGCATTACTTGTAATCTTTTTCCACCTGATTTCTTACTTCACTTTCTGGTCTGCATGGACACAGTCCATTTATTTGTGCTAACAACATTTAAGAGATTTCCAAAACAATTCTCAAAAGGATGTGTCTAAGGAAAACTAATTCAGTTTAAGATATGGGGAGCAATTTCTTGGCATAGAATCTGAACTGATCTCATTGCAATTATGAGCTCATGAATTCATCACAACTGTTTTTGCATCCATGTGTACTGGACCTGGCTGGTCTCTGTGGGGAGCATGATGCTTACTTGAGTCCTACCTCCCACTTGCCTTGCACAGCCGTGGTATCCCTGCATCTACAGCCAAGGGATAACACCCCACCAAAACAGGAACACTGTGTTTCACACTTACCTAAAAAGTTCACAGTTGCACTCTTCAAAACCCCCCACGCTGCAGTGCCTGAGCAGCCACAGCTGACTTAACCAAAGTTACTCACTGAAAGACACATTGCACTGGGCTTATTAAAAGCTTTCAATGAGGACTGTCTCTGCAACACACCAAAAAATGTCATTTCAGATAAAATCAAGGACTTAATTTTCACTTTACCTTTCTGGTTAAAAAAACCAAACCATAACCACCCATGGAAGGGTGCAGTATTCCCCCATCCCTTTCTCTCTGAACTCACCAGCCTCTCATAGTCACTGTCAATCTTCATTAGAGTTTAGGACCTGGATTTTATTTCAAGGTGCCAACCGCTTTCCTTATCTCTTTCTGTGCTTGTTTGCCTTTATGAATCCTGCCTGCTCTTTGCTTTGATTTGGAAAAAACAGCAGGCAGGGAAAAGGGACACACCAAAGGACAGAGAGCATGTTCTTGGGCCAGGTGGTCAAGAAGGCCAAGGGCATCCTGCCTTGTATCAGAAACAGCATGGCGAGCAGGTCTAGGGAAGGGATTGTGCCCCTGTTCTCAGCAGTGGTGAGGCCGCACCTCAGGTGCTGGGTTCAGTTTTGGGCCTGTCCCTACAAGTAAAACATTGAGGTCCTGGAGCGTGTCCAGAGAAGGGCAACCAGGCTGGGGAAGGGGCTGGAGGGCAAATCCTCTGAGGAGCAGCTGAGGGAGCTGGGGGTGTTCAGCCTGGAGAAGAGGAGGCTGAGGGGAGACCTTACCACTGCCTGCACTGACCTGACAGGAGGGTGTAGAGAGGTGGGAGATGGTCTCTTCAGCCAGGTGGCAGGATGAGGGGGAATGGCCTCAAGCTGCCCCAGGGCAGGGTCAGAGCACACACTGGGAAAAAGTTCTTCCCTGAAAGAGTTGTCAGGGTCTGGCACAGGCTGCCCAGGGAGGGGGTTGAGTCACCAACCCTGGGTGTGTTTAACAGACAGGTAGATGAGGTGCTCAGGGATCTGGTTTGGCAGAGGACAGATATGGCTAGACTCAGTGATATCAAAGGTCTTTTCCCATCTAGTGATTCTGTGAAACCCAGTAGTGGCCAGGCCACAGCAGCTCTACTGAGCTGCTGCCTCACCGCTGCCTCCTGCAAGGTTCAGTAGACAGGCTAAAAATCACCACTGCTCCTCTGAAGTGTGAAAGATTTCCTGGAATGCATTCACACCTGTGTTTCACTTTGTTCTGACACAAAGACACCTGAAAACCCAGTGCTCAAACACATGCATAGGGAACAGTGTGCCCTTTTTTTGGGGAGCATGGAAGGCCATGGTAAATAATCCACACAAAAACTTTGGAAACAAAGGCAAATTCCCCAAAAGTAAGGTTTCTAATCAACTCTGCATTTATAAACCAAAATTAAATAACCTTTATAAAGATTTTTAAGGAGGTAAAGGCCTGCTTTAATAATCTAAGCATTTAAAGTGAAATCAAAGAAGGAAACCAATGTTACTATCAACTGTGCCATTTAAACATTGGTGATTAACAGTAATTAGCACATTTAATGGTCCCATGCTACAGTGCTTGTGAGTTTTCCACATTCCATGACACTTTCATAGCAACAGTCTTGACACTGACATCAGTTTTATATTTTGCTGCCCAGCACACAAGCACCTGGCACACACTACTGGAGCTCCCAAAGGATTTCAGTGGTTTGCATTACATATTTTCTACATAAAGCAATACCACTGCCAAGAATGCTCTCTGTCAGAGAGTGGTCCTTGTGTAGTCTGCCAGCTTACTGGCATGGTTTAACAGATTCGTAACTAAGCACAACAATTAGAGCTCCAATGCTCTGAACTGAAGTGCTCAAAAGCCTCCCTAAACTACAGTAGAAACTTCATTTCACAACACTACTAACCTTGTCTTAGCTAAGTACAGCTGAACAGTAAAGACTAATTTTGCTTTTCATAATGCTTTGTGGGTAATGCTTTGTTAATGTTTGTCAATACCTGAATTGTGGGGCACAGGGGGAAATTGCCAGCATCTTCTCAGTGTCTGTGGAGACAGGACAAGGGGCAATGTCTTCAAGTTGGAGCACAGGGAGTTCTACACCAATATGCAGAAGAACTTCTCCACAGTGAGGGTGAGGGAGCCCTGGGACAGGCTGCCCATGGGGGTGTGGAGTCTCCTTCTCTGGAGATATTCAAGACCCATCTGGACGCTGACCAGTGCGACCTGTCCTAGGGACCCTGCTTTGGCAGGGGGGTTGGACCCGATGAGCTCTGAAGGTCCCTTTCAAGCCCTACGATTCTGTGACTATCACTATCCTTAAACCCTGGCCAAGCAGCATCTTAATGAACGGCGAGATGAGACAAACAACTGCATACCCCAAGCCTCAGGAGATGCTGTGTGAAAGCACTCCAGAACTTCCACAGGAAAACAGTGCTCATCAACGCTCGCTCCACGCTGGCTTAGCAGAGGTGAAGAAACACAGCAGAGCATCCAGATTCCTCTCCCAGACACCAGGGCTCATGTCCAAGAAACAGCCGACCCAGGGGAGCCGTGAGGCCCTGCAAGGCCCTGCGCCTGCCCTGATAAGCCACCCCGGGTAGGTCTGACAGGCCGCCAGCACAGACACTGGCAGGAGCACGCCTAAGCAGCAGGTGTATCTGCAGAGCCCGGCTCCTGACGCAGTTTGCACTTGCTTGAACAGTTCCAAATCCTATTTTAAACCGTAAGAAGAGTTAAAAAGCAAGTTCAACCTACCAGACTTTGGAAGAGCTGGATGCAAACTGATCACATCTCAGAAACAGCTCAGGAACTTCATGAAAGAGGGGAAAGCTAAGCCTAACAGAAGCAGCACGAGCTATTTATAAGTGATTTCACAAACAGTAATTCTCTCTACCCATGACAATTCTCAGGACAGAAATAGGAACACACACACTTTTGATGTGTGTACAGGCATATGGTTTATGAGACCCACGTGAATGTTATATTCAGTAACGCACAGACTATAATCACACTGCTGTGCTCCCTTCCCCCACCTCAACTCACACAGAATACAGAAGTGCTTTGTTTACTAGCCTGGCCCTATGCTTCTCACTGGAGTTTGTTTTTAAGTACACAAAATGAAAGCATTCTTTCCTCAACTGACGTTAACACTCAGTCACAGCAATACTTGCTTCCCTTGGGTTTTGTCCAGAAAAGCCCCCTCTCCTGTTCAGGTCCCTCTTTAATGCACACCTTTAAAACCACTGGAGATGAAGACAAACACCCTGACACTAACAAAAATGTTCAATTTTTCCAAGTACTAATTATACCAATATAATGCTGTTGGCCTTCTAATTCTGATCCATCTTTATAGCTTAAGCCTGCTTAGCTCCTCTGAACTGTACAACCATGCAGACCAATAGTAGAAGGCAAACAAGCCACCTAATACAGCCAGCTTTTCAATAAAGTAAGAGGTGTGTTACTTTACTCCCACTTTCAGATGTTTATTTTAAAAAAGGTTCTACCTAGTTACATGCTTCAGCTTCTATACAAGATTAGAAAGCTTAATTATCTTAATATCAAAATCAATAAAGAGCCACTGTGGCTGGAAATCTCTAACTCAGGCAACATCCCAGTTCATACCTCAGGTTTGCTGGAAATCAGAGGCATAATAAGTGAAGTGTCACACTGAACCAGACCTCCCTTGATCCTCACTAATTATTTTTCAAATTAGTTTCAATTCTTGATGTTATTTTAGCTTTACAATATCTATTAAAACCATGCTGCAAGCATTTAGTGTAAAATGCTAGTTTCATCTTTAATAAGCAGAAATCACCCATTTAAAGCAGCTTTCCACTGTTGGGGTGGGGTTTTTTTTCCCAAAATAAAGGATTTCACAGGGCAGGGAACAACTAAGGAGCATCACTGACAAGGAAACACATCTGTGATTTATGTTGAGCAACATACAAAAGTTAATGCAGCGCTTTCAAAACAATGAAAATTTCAGAGCTATTTCAAATGTGTTCATGAACAGAGGGGTTTAATAATCCTCAAAAAAGTATTTCCCCCCTCCTCAGTTGTCCTCATCTATTATTTTAAGGAGGGATATTACTGTACCTGGAGGTCTGAGGAAATCTAATACAAGGATTCTCATTGTTATGATCAGTTTTCCAGTTCTTTTACAAACACTCACCTGATAGACCCTGGTTATGTAAGTCTGGTAGTAAAACCCACAGATGTTGAAGACAAGCAAGGAATAAGCCACATGAACACATTTTCTTGGATAAACTAAGTTATTTCAAGCTGCCACTTTTAAACTAAGCAGCATTGGTAATGTAAAACTGAATAATGTTTTGGTGCACTGTAACAAGGGATAACCTGGGTCATCAATAAGCAAATACACCACTGCTACTACTTAGATCTTGGCAAGTTCTTTACTTTTAATTCAATTCAATAGTCATGTTTGTTAGATAGTATAAAATTTAATAGCACTTTGACTTGTCCACAGCTCCTTTCAAATCTTCAGAAAGAATCTGCCTTTCAAACTCAGCACCACTTGGCTCAGTGCACCTGAAGGACTGATCACGTGGCTCCTGGTCCTACCTTCTAAAGAAGTTCCCTCTCAGAGATTAACACCCAAAATTGCCTCTGCAGCACAGAAAAAATGGAAAGCTCCTGAAGTGCCTTGCTTCCTCTATTTTAACTTGAGCAGTAGGCTTGCAGAGTTAGGGCCTTACACAATTGAGTCTATATCAAATACCCAATGAAAATAAGGATGCAAGAGTTCGTCACACTGAACTGTCAAAGTTGTGCTCTATAGAGCTTCCCTCCCTGCCAGACAGGCAGCAGAGCCTCCTCAAGCACCTTTTCAGCTTGCTTCTCCTTCCCACACCAGGATTTGCTTTCCATCTTTTCACATCTCCTCCACTTGATGTGTCTTGAACCACATTAGTCACTGCCTGCTCTCTCCCCAGTGCACCCTTTGGCCAGAAAGCATCTCTCCAAGGGCTGTCAGTCCAGATTTCTAGCCCTGGCCCCGCCACACCCTCAGACACTTCTGTCCTCAGTGATTCAAAGTGTGGATCTCTTCCTGGGATTTCCCAGGGCTTTAGATCAAAAACACCACCATGTCCCTCACCTCCCAAATGTGCTCCATCAGTTGCTGGGATAATCAGCAGGGCACAGGCTGCTACCAAGCCTTGTTTAGGTGACCAACACCCAATAAAAACCAGCTGGAAGACAGTATCCAGCTGTCTCAGAACTAATTCCCTACACAAACCTTTAGACAGGTTTTTTCCTTTCATAATGCATTCATGAAATAATCCAACACAACAACACCCTGAGCTGTGATTGGTATTTGAATAGAACACAACACTGGGCATTACACAGGCACAGCTTAGAAATAATCAAGGGCATTGAGGACAAGTTTTTTACAGAAATGAGGAAAAAAGCCCCTTCCACTTGCACCCATCACTACAGCCAAGGACAGCACCTGACAACACTCAGCTGTTAGCTCACACACAGACAGATTTAGTAAAGTTATTCCAAAGGCCAATTGTGAATTTTCACCTATTCATATGGTGCAAACAGCTGGCATCATACCTAAACTATCACTTATTTTTCCTACTTGAAGCCGTATCAGTTAGCAGATGCACATAGTTGGCCCTTGCCAGTTTTTTAGAGGTTTGTAAGTACCATCTATACTTATCAGCAGCTGGGGTCACAGCCCCTAATCACACCCCATAATCAAAGTGTCATTGATCTATTTACCAGTCAGTGTACACTGCACTTGGGGACTGTGGGCTTGCCAGTGCGACAACACATCCTTCAAAGAGAGCCTACAGTGGCTGGACTCTTGTCAACACAGAAAATTGACTTTACCTCCAGACAAAAACCAGACACTGCCTGTGTCTGGGTGATACCTCTAGGAAGACTGGCAGGTGTCTGTCTGCAGAATTTATTAGACTATCACCAGTTTACTGTGGATCAGGAATAGCTCATCATCATCGCTCAGGCAGGCCAACAGCTATCTGACCTTGATTCATACATTATCACCAGCTCCCAGGGCCAGGGCATGCCCTCAGCTAAGCTTCCAGGCTAGCCCACCATGTGTGTAAGCTGCTGGGGAGGATGCTGCACAGACCAGTTGCCCACTGTTCCCCAACTGACTCAAGCTACAGACTGATCAGAGGCCAAAACAGACCCACGTGTGCTACAGCAAGAGCTCAGCTATCATTGGGCTCTGATGTGACCACAGTTCTTTCAACTAGGAGGCTTCAGACAGTAGAATAAAACCACCACCAACAACTCTGTTAAGAGGTACAACTGAACCAGCACTAACCTCAGCAAAACTACTGGGGCAAACCAGAACATAACATGCCAGGCCTTTCCTTATCTCCTCCTGCTTGCTCACAGCCAGTGCTTTTTTGTTCCTGCAGAACAGATTATCTTTTAATTCACAATTGCCAGGAGATTGATTCAATTTCAGCCCTTCACCCATTCTGTAACTGTCATGTTTGATAACTCCAGCCTAAACAGGCAACAGTAACAGCTTCTACTTATAACAACCCTTGCAGGCTCCCACCAACTTTGTTTCCAGCCTAACATCAGCCTGAAGTTGAGCACACCCCAGGCCATTACAGTTTGACACAATCAAGCAGTGAAAGGCACTGGCATTGGCCCAGATGCCATCACATCCTTGCTGTACACACACCTTGACAGGCAGCTCTTCACTCCCTATCAAACTCACTCCTGCAGATCTATACACGACCTAAAAACACCATCAGCATCAGAAATCCATCTTCACTCAGGCTCTCAAGGGGCTGGAGCAAGCCCTAGAAACTTCTATAAGTGAATGGTCTATATTTGGCTTTAAAAGAGATCCCAAACAAGCCTCTTTCACACCAGCTACTACATTCTCCTCTCATTTTCAGTAGTTAGACTCAAGATATCTACTCCTGGGTCCCATTTTGGTCCAGAAGTGATTCTATTCAAACTGACAGTTGCTCCCACAACCCTTTTGGGAGAGCCATGTGATAGGACTTCCACACACAATCAGATCACAATCTAGCACTCCCAGTTGTTAGGGGAGGACACCAGCAGTGACCTGTTTTTAAAGCCTGTCAGTTTGGGACTCAACTTGTTCAATACTCAGTCTGCACTCATTTGCTAACAGCAGCCATAGCAATGAGAACATCAATACTAATTTTCTAGACCCTACAGGCTTTTCTGCCCCAGCAGACTTCAGTATGGTTTTAGTCAAAAGAGTGAAAAACATGACTATTACTGCACCTCACTGTGTAATATTAATACTACACTTCTGTTCTCCCCTCAAGCCTACACCTATAGGGTAGTGAAAATCTCAGATTATATCTATTTAGTAATTTGGCTTTGTAGCTTAGCCTGGTTAAAGAGCTTATTCCTCCTGCTTGATACCTTTTCCCATCAGAACTGGAGTTAACTGTGGGTTTCTGAAGCCTAAAGCAAACTCTTTCCAAGTTTTCACATCAGAGCTTAGAGTGTGTTAAACTCCCCATCCTTAGAACAGCACAAAAAAAAGAGAAGACTTAATATGACATTCCTACAGTCTGGTTGAGGCACTTCCCAGCACACTGGGGGAGCAGCATCTCCAGTGAAACATCGCTCCAGTACAGGGTTACACAGAAGAACCAACTCTAAACTTGTAAAAGCCTTATGTAATGCTAGAGTTAGGCAGCATCACTCAGGGAAGTAACACCAGCAGTCTCAAGTCATTCTGAAATGCAAGCAGGAGCACAGGTTTCCCTTGACCTGTGTGAATCCTAATAGTGACAGCTTACACATTAATGGGAGTATCACTGCTGTTGATCTTTTTAGTGGAAAGATCAGCCTAAACAACATACTGGTTGCCACTAGATCGAGCTATGCAGTTCAAGGATTAAATACTTCTGGAAATCCCTTTATATGCAGTTTTACATTGTTTATTGGCAAGACATCTGCCAACCACACATCCCAAGGTATTTAAGTGTAAGTTCCTTTCACCTTTAACAAGTAATTTATCTCGCACAGACACCCTCCGAGTCGAGTCCGAAGCTGGGTTGGATGCACGGGGTCCTCTGACACCATCATCCCGCTTCAACTTGCTTGCCAGAGTTAGCATTACTGCTGTCTTCAACCTAGAACACAAATCCCAGAACAAAGTCAGCTACCAAAAAGCAAAGCACTAAGGGGGAGGGGGGGGAAAAGGTACAAAACCAAGTTACAGTTATTTCCTCATTCATCAACTATCATCATATTATTGGTAGCCAAGCAAAGAAGGTGCTATGTACAACTCATGTGACCACTATTAAAGATGAAGAGGGCCTGGAGTGCCTGAAGGAGTAGAGTTTGTTTCAAATTTGAGTAATGACAGAGTTACAGTATGTCAGGCCAAGAGAAAGTTTAGTTTTTCTGGAGAAAGGTCAAACTTCCCTCATTGCTTAAAATCCAACTTCACTGCACCATCTACAGCGTTACAGCATCGCTCCTTTGAAAGAATCGCTGTGACAATACCTCTGCCACAACCCTGGCCAGGCAACCTGCTGCCACCATTCTCATCCTGACTGCACGTGGCAATATTCAGAGCTACTTTCTAGCTGGTAAAAAGAAAAAAGAAAGAGTGGAGGGGTTCCCAGAACAATTCCCTAACCCTAGGAAGCGAGCTTTGAGCCAGCTACTAGGAGGCAGGAAAGGAAACTAATTTAAACTGCAAAGAGCACAATTACTGATGCAGCTGCACACCACTAACTCCTCACAGCACACTCTTCACACTGCAGAGTAGATAATTAGATACTGAAATTATGATGAGGATTTTTTTTTTGCTGTGTCAGTCCTCCACTGTACAAGATACCTGCACTAATAAGTCACAAGAAGAGGTGGACAGAACACCAAAGTCATAAAACCAAATCATTCAGTCCAGCATGGTTTAATTTTGATGATGCTCCCAGTTGAAGGCAGCTCATTCTTAAAAAGTTTAGCCAACACTAATGTCACTCTGACAAGATGCATACCCTTTAAGCACCACCACAATGGCAGGAAAATTGCCTATCCTTTAGCCATATCCAGAGAAATAAAGGCCAACAACTCATTAAAAGTCAGCATGCAGTCCTCACATGAGCTGGCTTGCACAACAGCCATACATGGAATGATGCAGCGGTTACCAAGACATGAAACAGGCACTCGGGGGTATCATCAGCTCTGATTACACCTAACAGACAATCAGGAGAGATACTCAGCAAGTGCTGATGATACAAAGCTGGGAGGAGTGGCTGACACACAGGAACACTGTGCTGCCATCCAGAGAGACCTGGACAGGCTGGAGAGCTGGGCAGGGAGAAACCAGATGAGGTTCAACAAAAGCAAGTGTAAAGTCTTGCACCTGGGGAGGAACAACTGTCAGTATCAGGACAGGCTGGGGGATGAGCTGCTGGAGAGAAGCTCTGTGGAGAAGGACCTGGGGGTCCTGGTTGATGACAGGGTGGCCATGAGCCAGCAGTGTGCACTGGGGGCTGAGAGAGACAATGGGATCCTGGGGGGCAGCAGGAGGAGTGTGGGCAGCAGGTCACAGGAGGGGATCCTCCCCCTCTGCTCTGCCCTGCTCAGGCCCCACCTGGAGTGTTGTGTCCAG
>JAQOTC010000007.1:36499224-36515009 GCA_028554615.1 Rallus crepitans | reverse complement strand
GGAGCCCTGGGCCAGGCTGCCCAGGGAGGTGGTGGAGTCTCCTTCTCTGGAGAGATTCAAGTCTCGTCTGGATGCCTATCTATGCAATATGAGATAGGGAGCCTGCTTTGGCAGGGGGGTTGGACCCGATGATCTCTGGAGGTCCCTTCCAACCCCTAAGATTCTGTGATTCTGTGAAAAGACCTTTAAAATCATGGAGTCCAACCGTTCCTGTCCTGTGCTAAACCATATCCCTGAGCACCTCATCTACCCTTCTGTTAAACATACCCAGGGGCCTGGGTAAACACAACCCCCTCCCTGGGCAGCCTGTTCCAGGCCCTGACAACTCTTTCAGTGAAGAATTTCTTCCCTCACATCTTGCCCTGGTGCAGCTTGAGGCCATTTCTCCCTTTTCCTGTCTCAGAGTGTTTTTCCACACACAGCTTTATTAAAGCCGCATGAAAAAGGGGATCCTGAGGGTTCTTGCTGGTTTCCTGTTAGCTGGTAATTGTGCATCGCTGCAGACGGTCTGCAAGGGGAGCACTGAAGGAGAAACATGCCAAGAGAAGAGCGAAACAGCCCCACAGGCTCAGTTTCCTGACACTGCCCTAATATTCAATGTATATCTTCTAACAAAGAATCACACAACCCTCTGATTAAACTCAGTGAATGTGTTTGACTGTGATAGCTACCAGAGAGCACAGTGACCTGGCATTCAGGGGCTGCATCCCCTCAGCTCTGCTAAAACCAGAGGGAAAAACCAACAGAGCGGTGTTCAGAATCCGTTTAGAAAGCCAGGCTTTGACTGCAGGCCTGGAAACTAAAAAAACCCCAAAGCTGAAAGCCCCATGCTGATTTTGTTTGGGTTTTGAAGGTTTCTTATATTCCTGAACAGAGTGATGTTCCCTTTCCACTACCTGGGCTTTGGAGCTGGGGTTAAACTGTGGAGGAGCCAGCCCAGCACCATGAGAGGGTGCTAGGCTTTCAGCTTTTTGCTTGCACAATGATTAACCCAAAACCTTTTTTGACCTTTAGAAAGAAATTGTTTGGTTTGGTTATTTTTCAGTCGGGGCCTGTCTCCCCCCTAACTGCAAAGCAGACCTCAGGGTTTTTAGTCCATACCCTAATCTGTTACCTCTAGAAACATAAAGAGCAATTGAAGGAGCACAGGGACTAAGAGCTCCCCTTCACTCCGATGGGTTGTGGCCCTCTCTTTCACAACATAAAATGATACCTCGTGGAAATGGCACAGGAAAACACAGTCACAGTCCTTCATCCCAACCCAGACACATCCTCCCAGGAGAGAGGGCAAAGCAGGGACCAGAAATTACTTGGAGAGATATTTATGAAGCATACCTGAACTTTCCTCCTTCATTTTTTTCATTCCAGTGGTGAGGGATGGGGCTGTTACCTTGGACCTGCAAAGGCCAGTATCTTTTCTCAGATCCTTCCCATAAACCCACAGGAATTCCCTGGTTACTTGGACAGCTCACAGTCATACTCTAGCAGATGCAAGAGGCCATTTTCTTAAAAACCTGCACATTTAAATGACTGCACTGAAGGCATTTCAATTACTAAGATTTCCTGACACACCTTCTCCTGGTTCTGTCAGGTTTAGCATCAATCTCAGCCTCCTCTTTCATAAATCAACAGGTTTTTTCCTTCTCAAAGGCTGTTACTTTTACCTGTCGAATCTGTCAGTGCTGAGCTCACAGATTTTGGGCTTTTATCTGAAGCAGGAGCAGCCTTTCTGAGGAGAACGTAGAAGTCAGACTGATTAATCAAGAAGAAGATGAAGAATACCCTGGGATAGGAGCATCTTCCCTGGAGCCAGAAAGCCATCCCAGCTCACCTGCGAGCACTTCTGGGGGAGTGCAGAGGGAGAGTCGGGGGCTGTGGGTTGCTGGGGAGGTTCTCCAGAGCTGGAAGAAATGGTTCAATCATAGCTACAGAGGTGACAGCCAAGAAGAGACTTCTGGAGTGCAGAGGAAGCAAATAATTTTTAATCCAGGTGGTAGTTTGAAGTCACAGAAGCCTTCAGCAGCTCTCTTTTGAGCTGTTCCAATAGTCCCAGGTCCTGAGCAACCCCTATGTGTGCAGCTGAAGTCATCTGCAGTTCAAAGTGAAGTTTGTTCTTTAAATAACCTTTTTGTCAAAACAAATCCAAAAGCAGTTGGACCTCACTGGACATGGGGATATCATGAAAGGATTCCCAGATGGCAACACGGGAACATCATGAAATGATACCTGAGTATTATTGCTGATGGACAGGAGTTACCAGTTTGAATTATAACAGCACTGAACGGGAGGGGAAATTGCAGCACCGAGAGCAGCAGTACCTGGTGTCTTAGGGGCTATGCTCCCATAACACCAGCAGCAACTCTTTCCTACTGCTCAAAGTGCCAGGCATCCCCGAAAAACGCTCCTGCCGATGGGTGAGAGCACATTCATGCCTTATGTGTCACCAGCCTGCATTCCAGTTGGAGGGTTGGGAGCAGCACAGGTTTATGACCCAGGAGCACACAGCGTGAGCTGTCAACAAAACGCAGCGGTCGCCTTGATTTGCCTGCAGAAACGTCACCGGCGACGTGTTGAGCAACGCTCCCTGCAGAGCTGCTGAGTTCCTGCTGCTCCAGACCGGTGGAGAAGCAGCTGAAGTGAAAAGCTCAGGAACTCTGCTGTCTTTTCTGCAGTTTGGGAGGTGTTTCTCCCACTTACTCAGTGGAATCACAAAGCTGTACGCAGACATGAAATTCAACCAACCCCACCAGAATAAAACTCTGCTGTGTGAACAGTTGTTGAAGGGAGAAAAGCAGGTCTTGTGGTCCCTGTTAGCTGGGTTACTAACTGCAGGACCAGGATGTTAGGATAATGTTACAAGAGGCACGTTCAAACACCTGAGCAGGAAGGAGCAGCCACCTGGTAGCTTGTTCCTGCCTTACCTTACCTTACCAAATCCCACAGGACTCTGTCCTATTCTCTTCACATCCTATGGGATTCCAGGAGGAACCTAAGCCAGCATAGGTGCCCAGGCTGGAGGCAAGAGAACAGAACTTCAAAACCAAGTGGTGAAATGGTGAGCAGGGCCAGGGGGAGGGGTCTCCAGTGTGGAACCCCCTTCCCGGAGCAGGCACTGCCTTTTCCTGGGAGGCAAAATATTGCTGCAGCAAGCAGCATCCAGGGGCCTGTCTCTCCGGAAAGTGGCAGATTCAGGCCAGCTGCAGAAGACTGAGGAGCAACAGCCTGTCCCCACTGTGGTGCTAGGCTGCCTTAGTACGCAGCATAATTAGGAACAGAAGGGAACATGGAGCTTTTTTCCTCATGGTGTCAGCAGCGAGGTTTCACTTTAACATCATCCTTGCACAGCCTGAGCAGGATGAGCTGGCGGTGCCTGGGACACCTTTTGTGCCACGAGTTTATGGCTCCCGCCCCAGGCTGTCTCTCTGTGGGAGGCTGTGACCACGCTGTGGCACGGCCGCTGGCAGCTCAGCCCCCAGCCCTGCAACCTAAAGGCAACAACCTTAAAATTACCCCAGAGTGGAGCACCTGGAGCCTCCCCTGCACTTCTCCCCACGCTGACCCTGAAGCCAGCACCTTTTTGGTCCACGGGGTTGAAGTGATGCTGGTCCCCAGGTGTGGCCATCACGGGTACATGGGGCTGCTACCAGCTCCCTCCGGCTACCTGGCTGCTCCAAAACAGCTCCCTGACCTGTGAAAAACAGAGACTGAAGGAGGTTTGGGTGTGCTCATGGCTTCTTTAGCTCCTCACCCTGCTGAGTATACCTGCCTTCCCTGACTCCCCACTCATCCTGACCCCGCTTTGGTGGTTAAATAATTCATGGATCTTCTGAGAGCCCCAGTATGACCAAACCTGGAGGCAAGCACCACCAAAAACAGGCATCCAGCCTAGAAACAGGTGTCCCCATGCAGGCAGGGACAGCATCCATCTGTCCCCAGAGGCAAACCAGAGGGGAGCAGTCAGGGCGAGCAGGAGTGACGAAGTTCTGCTCATTTCCAGATGCTCAAACTTCTCCTCTGGGTCCCCTTTCACCCCACCAATAACTCCCTTTCCAATGAAGTGATAGTACAGCCAAGAGGAGGGAAAACACATGATGGCAGCTTGTCTGTTCACAGTGTTTGTTTTATTTTTTCGTATTAAATAGCAGGTAAAAAAATAATAAATAGCAGGTACAAAACCAGGAGTCGTTAAAAACAGTCAGTGTTTTGAAAACCAGCAAAACAAAGATACCAAATAAATACAGCCATTCCCCTTGAACTGCAACTTTCTGGAGAGGCACCACTTTACCTCTTCCCTTCTCAATTGGTAAATACACAAAAACCCCAATAAGTTAAAAGTTAAGAAAAAATATCCAACCCCTGAGCTGTGCCCTGAGTTCAGGTAAATAAGAAAATGCTGACATAAGAAATACAGTCCAGTGATGCTATGAGAATACTTCTTCCTGGTCCTCAGGGCATCCTTTGGGACCGGTGAGCGCGGCGCGGTGCCGGCGGGGCTGCTGGCAGGAGCTAAGTGCATTGGTCCTGGAGTGCTGCGCACCGCAGGTCGTTCAGCACTTGGAAGAGGTGGAGGATGACCGAGGCCTCCAGGCAGCCGGTGGTCTCCTGTGGCAGGGAGGAGGGATGGGTTAGCACCAGAGGTGGGTTGCAGAGGGATCTGAGCGGTCCCGAACACCCCAACCCCCGGCTGTCCCGCCAACTTACTGTTTCTTTGGCCGTCTGCAGCTTCTGCAGCCAGTGCCTCAGTTTCCCAGAGGGCTGATGTGAAGGAGCCTCCATGGCCATCTGCAAGGAAAGCAGCTGTGTAAGGACTGGCGGCGTCCCACGGTGATGCCACCTGCACTGGGGTCAAGGGGCTCTTGGGGGGAGCACTCACCCAGCCCCGCAGATCCTCCCGAACTTGGGTGAGGAAGGCCAAGGGCCTCTGGCGTGACTCGGCGAACTCAGGGGTGGTGGTGGGGAGCCCCAGCATGGCGGTGGCGAGTTCCAGCTCAGCTTCCACCAGCATCACTCTGTCAGCCACCTGTGGGAAGGAGCCATCCCAGTTAGGGACACAAAGCATCCGGGCTGGCTGGGGGCTGCAGGACAGGGGTCCTGAAGGCCCTGCCTGGAGGGGTGTGGATGGTGGTGGGGGTGTACCCCCTTTTTAAAGCATTGCCTTGCTCTTACCGACAGGTCTGCAGGGCTCCATTTGCGATGGAAGAGCCTGGTGTGGCATTTGCGGTCCGACAGCAGCATGATGTCCTCCTGCAGCCATGAGCCAAGAGGGAGAATGAATAACTGTTGTCTGGACATTTGGTGATGCCGTGCAACCCCACTCAGCCTCCAGGGGTTCGAAACCCCTGGAAACAAAATTTGTCCCAGCCTCCTTCTTGCCCCCCGGAAAACATCCACCTTATCACTCAAGTTCTTGAGTTCAGCATCCCCTCTGCCTTGCACCGCACTCCACCACCCCCCCCTACTGCCAGCAGTACTTACAAACTGCTTCTTCATCTTCTGCACAGCCTTCAGCTCATGGGGCACGAGGAACTGATACTTGGACAGGCTGAAGTTCTTCTTCAGGGTGTCTCGGGGGAAGGCAGCCCCGAGGCTGTCCCCCAACACCACCGCGAGCAGCAGGGCGAAGCTGAGGTGCAGCATTTTGATGGCAAGAGCCTGATGGCAAGACCGTTTCAAGGGGTGAGCGGGCTGCGGTGCAAGAAGCCCGAGATAATGAACTGGAGGGCTTGCAGGTCAGATCCACTGAACGCCTGATGCAGAGATGCCTGACGGTGTTGCTGTGGGTGGCTCGTGTGACTATAGGGCTCCTGGGCTGGTAGCTGGTCTCAAGGAGCTGCTTTGGTGTTCTGTGACACACTTGCTGCTCCATCTCCCTGGTTTTTATGCTGCCTGCCCGGTGCGATTGCGCTTTCAGATTGGCAGGAAAATCCACAGCCCAGCAGATCTGGAAAGAGGAAAGCGAAAGCGACGGCGGAGGGAATCCCACTGCTGCAGGTGTGGTAGGTGTGGGCAGTGCCTGTCTGCTGGCCCCGCCGCCTGCCTGCCCTGCTGCCAACCTCCATGGGCGCACCCAGCACCCCGGGGATGCAGGGGGATGCTAGGGCTGCCTTCGGTGTGTGCCCCTCCAAGGGAGCTGGGGGTGGGGGAGGGGTAAGGACACCACTCCCACCCAGTCCCACTCCTACCTGCAGAGCTGCTGGCCATGATCCAGCCCAGCACCGCGCCGAAAGCTGCATGAGATCCCTGAGGCATACAGCCCCATGGGGGCAGCAGGATCGGAGTAACCAGGAGGATTTCGGTGCCTCCTGAGGGGCAGCAGTTCGTGCCTCAGTTTCCCAATAGAAAGCACAGCACAACGGCTGCATCAGGGAGGGGGCAATATGGTGGGTGCTGCTACACTCATTATATGCTCGTTATCCTGAGGGACCAGGTTCGCTGCAAGAGCAGGGGAAATAGTGAAAGCAGAAGAAATTCCACCTGGTGTTTTCCAGGTGGGACGTAAGGCTCTGCAGGGAGCCGGGGGAGCTGCTGCCGGAGATGAGCACGGCTGCCAGCCCCACCAGCTGCTGCAGCATGGAAATGCCAATATCATGTAGTGACATCTCCCTGCTGACAGCTAGAACGACATCCTCTCTCAGGAATAGCCGTCCTGCCCCCCTGAGGTAACCTCCTGTGACACAAAGCCATCATCGCTGCACCGCCGTGTGTTCCTCAGGCTTTAAATACAGACCTGTGCCTAAAAATCAGACGCAGGGTAACGCAGCAGCAGGTGTCAGCGCACTTCGTGGGGCCTCCTGCGGTGGCTGCAGAGGAACGCTGCTCCAGAATGACCCAATTTTTAGTGTTAAACTGCCAGCTTCAAGTGGTCCATGCAAACTAGAGATGTTCTTGCGCAGGGTGGTGGAAAGATGGACCTACCCAGTATGCAGCTGCTGTGCCAAGTGGTGGAGGTGGGCTGGGACCTCTGGACATGGTCCAGTCCAAGCCCTGCTGGAACAGGTTGCTCAGGACACAGTCCAGGTTTGGCTCTCTCCAAGGATGGAGACTCCAGTGCCGCTCTGGGCAGCCTGTGCCAGTGCTTGACCACCCGCAGAGAGAAAAAGTGGTTTCTTGTTATCAGGTGGACATTTGTGTTTCAGGTTGTTCCCTGGTTGGGCAGCAGGCACCACCAGAGATGAAGAGGAGCAGAGGGGGCAGGCAGGGACAGCCATGGCTTGGATGGCAGCTCTTTCCACCTCAATGAGGCATGGACATAGCCCAGAGCAAAGCCAGGAGAGCACAGCATGGTGCTGAGCCCAACAGCACGGTGGGCACAGGGGATTCCCATCATGGGATCCTTCAGTAGGACAGGAGCCCAGCACTGTCCTCCCTTTCTCTCCCATCAGAGAAACACACTGATTTAGATAATTTTATTTATTTCTTTAATTCAGCAAGCTTATGCTCAGTACAACTGTGAGATAAAAGCCCCAGACCAGCCTAACAAACTCCAGAGCTGTTGCTCAAGCACAGCCCAGCTCAGCTGGAACAGGTGGGACCTCAACCAAGCCAGGGTGGGGGGTATAAGGATAAACTTGGTCATGGGGTGAGAGACAGGGTCCCAGGCCTGGCCCAGGGTTGTGCCTGGCTCACAGGACAGGCAACAAGGTGTGCTTCCTCCTCCTGACCAAGGTGCAAGCCACGCTAGGGTGTTTTGGCACCTGGGCTAGGATCTCCAGCAGCCACCAGTGGGGCCAGAGCAGGGTGCTCAGCACCCAGCTGTGATGTCCAGCACCAAGATAGCAACATCCAGTGCCAGAACAACCCCATGCACAGCCCCTGCCCTGGAGCCAGGCTGGCAGATGGGCCTGGTCTACATGCAGATCCACAAGCTGCTGCCCCTTCCCACAGACCCCCCCACCATGGACTGCACTGGAGGCACTCTCAGGTCACCAAGCACCTTCACATCCCTCCGGGACCCAGCTTCCCTGGCTTCTCTTCCCTGTGGCTGTGACGTTTGGCTCCCAGACGTCATTTCTGGTTGGAAAAGCAAAGTGAAACTTCATCTTCTCACGCAGGCGAAAGGAGACCCAGAGGCTCCAAAGGAAAAGCGAAAGCCAAGCGGTGGAAGCCGGGGCTGCGGGCGCAGGGCCCCCAGCACTGTGGGTGGCTGGGAGGGAGGCTGCAGATCTCCCAGGGGTCCACTCAGACGTTTGCCCCTCACTTGCCACACCAGCCATAGCCGAGCAGCAGGCACCTGGCTGAGCAGCAGCAGGGGCTTCTCCCTGCTGGGATGCAGATCTGCCATCTGGGCACCGCCAGGCCAGCGAGCATCTCACATGGGAACGTCATGCCCCACCACCCCTGATCCCAGCCCAGGCAGCAAAGCCCGGCCGCAGCTGGCATAGCTCCTCCAAACCACAGTGCTGGTGCCTCCTGCCACCGCAGCAGAGGGTTGCCCAAAGCTGGCACGGGCTGGGGCTGCCACACCATGCCCAGGGGGTGCTGGGGATCCGCAGCAGCCTTCACCGCAGCCCCAACTGCCATGGCACAGCACTGGGAACATGGTGCAGATGATGACAGTGGAGCCCTCTCCTCAGATTCATGCAGTGGGGCACAGAGAGCTGGAGCCATTCAAACTTGCTCTGAGCCAGCAGTCCTGGGTGCAAGAAGGAAAGCGAAAGCGGGGAGGACTGGCAACACCACCCTGTGACTCATCACCTGCCACGTGGCACAAGCCAGAAGAGCCTTGGGCACAAGCCATGCCACTGCAGCTGTGTGGTGAGGAGCAGCCCAGGTCCCTCTTTCCCTCATTCCAGTTGACATGTCGTCAGGGATGAACCAGCTTGTGCTTAAGTCACTGAGAAAACTAACCCCTAGGAGCACCCCAAGAAGGCAGCAATAAAACCCTGCCACCTGGGTGATGTTTGGGAGCCCAGCCCATGGCTCCATGGGCCCAGGGGACAGTGGTAAGTCTTGGCTTGGTCACCGCTGCTGAGCCCATCCATCCCCATGGGCCCTGGGTCTCAGAGCCGGCCCAGCACCCCAGAGCCCCTCACTGCTTCCTGGGATGCAGCAGCCACCCTGAGGTTGGGCTGGTTTGTGCCGCTCCACATGCCTCCTGATGCTGATAATGCTGCCAAAGTGGTGATGTCATCCCTGTTATATCATGACAGGTCACCTGCTGCATCAGCCTGGGGGATTCACCAAGTGTTCCACTGAGAGGACTGTTAATTGCAAAGGTAATTAGCAGGCAGATTTAAATAAACTATGCAAAGCAAGGAAGAAACCTGGAGCAGCACTTGTTCAGCAGAGCCCTTGGTCAGCACTGTGGGGACACAGCCCACCTCTTCCCTAGGGACATCTCCCTGCAGGCTCACACCTCCCCAGGACAAGCCCTGCCAGCCCAGCTAGAGCTGCCCCAGCAGAGGCAGTGGGACACACCACCCACCTCCCAGTAGCACCCAGCTCCTTCTACTGGTGTGACCCTGGGCAGGGAGAGACCTCTAGTGCTCCTCCAGGAGATGACAGGCTACCAGCCCCATCCTCGCCCAGCACAGGAGGTTTTGTGAGTGCTGCTCACCCAAAGGCAACCTGCACCCTGTGTAGCCTCTTTGCTGGTGACCTGCAGCAGGGCTCAATTCAGCATCACACCTCAGCGAAGTCTTCTCCACCACCCGGCCACAGAGATCAACCTTGCAGCAGCACTGGGATTCCCCCCGCCACAGCTGTTCTCCTGGGACCCCACCACCAGCCCAGGAGCCACCAAGCAGGGCCAAAGCCTTCACTCCCCACTCTGGGCAAGCTGAGCCAGCAGGCCATGATCCCAACAGAGATACACCTAGGGCTGACCACCATTGCTGGGTTAAGGAGGCCCAGTCTCTGTGCCCATGGTAGGACCATACCCAAGAGCCCCAGGACCACAGCTGAAACCCCTTCCAGCACCCACAAGCTGCCTCCAAGTGCTGTCCCTGGGGGGAGGCAGGCACGGAGACATCCCTTCCATCTTCCTTAATGCACCAAGGTGTGGAGGCCACAGCCCTTCCCACAGCGTCCAGGCACCCTTCTCGCCAAAGCAGGAGTTACAGGAAAGGGAGAGGTCCCCACACCGGCTGAACCTGGACTCAGATCTCCAGAAAGCAAACAGAAGCCGAGCCAGACCCAGCTTCAAAGCCCTATGCTTCCACCTGTCCCTCCCCAAAAGGGCAGCCTCTACCCTCCTGGTCACAGCAGGGGGAGGGACAGCAGGCACAGCGTCGTTCCCCACAGCAGTGATCCCAGAAAGGCTGCTGAGCCACACTGGGGCAAGCAGGGGTGCTGGTACAGTGCTGAGCAAACCTCGCCAGCCCAAAAGGAGCCAGGGCTGGGGTGAGGGATGATGGAGTGGCCATGAAGAGCCCTGGCAGCTTGGTCTCCAGAGGCAGCACACAGCTCCTTATGTGGCCTGGGCAGGGAAAGGGGCAAACGACCCCTTTCCACCTAAAGACCATCCACCCTGTGAAGAAGGCGGTGGGCAACATCCCCAAAGTTCACTTATTCCCACCCTAGTAGATGCTCTCCTACCTCTCTACAGAAGAGAAGCCACAAGCAGCTTTCTCAGCTTCTTTTATTGTCATGAATCATTGTGGAACACAGCGAGCATCTCTGCTGTTACTGTGATTCTCACCCCCATGTGCAATCCCACTACCACCAGTCTGAAATCAGCACAGCACTGGGTGGGCTGGGGGGACCAGCATGGACAGGAACCCGAGAGCAGGCGTGAGGACTCATCTGCTTTCCCCAGAAGATCAAAGTGTCAATCACCAAAATCAGTGTCAACCTTCCCAAGCAATAGGGGTGGACACAAGCAGGACACGGACAGACATCCCACTTCTTCCATCCCTTCTGGCACTAGGTCAGGACAAGGGTTTTCCTCTCACCGCCCCTTGCACCCCAGCACGCAGACATGCCTCACCCAGAACTCCACGGGGGTTTCAGGAGAAGAAACTCCCATCGCCTCCAGCATCCTGAAACAAGAAGCAGAGAAAGGGGCTTGCTCTGCCCAGCCAGCTCCCACCCTGCGGGGCAGCATCCCCCACCAGACAGGTCTCTCCCCACACCCAAAGCATCCAGGTCCTGAAGGCAAATTCTTCCAACCTCCACAGGGGTTGTTCTGGTCAGGGAAGAAGTTTGCAGGCACAGGGATGACCTCCCCTTCCCAGCTCTGCAGCAGGCCCTTCTGGTCAGCCAGAACAGCTTGGTTAGGACACAACTATCAGTATTTCCTCCTCTCCTCTGCTACTCAAAAGCAAAGCAGAGGAACTCGAGAGACCTTCACCACGAGCCTCACGTGGGTACATCAGTGCAAGAACAACCCCCCAGCTACATGCACCTAAACCAAGGTCAGTTGTGCTGGGAGTGTTGTGTCCAGTTCTGGGCTCCCTGGTAGCAAAAAAGACAGGGATCTTCTGGAGAGAGTCCAGTGGAGGCTACAAAGGTGATTCAAGGCCTGAAGCATTGGGGGTTGGACCAAATAATCTCTCGGGGTCCCTTCCAACCCCTACAATTCTATGATCTCCCCTGTGAGGAAAGGCTGAGTGAGCTGGGGCTGTTCAGCCTTCAGAGAAGAGACTCAGGGGGAATCTGATCAATGTTTATCATAATCTGAAGTGGGAAACACAGGGTGAAGTGTCCAGCCTCTTCTCAGTGTCTGTGGGGGACAGGACAAGGGGCGATGGCCTCAAGTTGGAGCACAGGAAGTTCCACACCAACATGGGGAAGAACTTCTTCATGGTGAGGGAGCCCTGGGCCAGGCTGCCCAGGGGGGTGTGGAGTCTCTTTCTCCAGTCCTGTCTGGATGCCAACCTGTGCGCCCTGTCCTAGGGAGCCTGCTTTGGCAGGGGGGTTGGACTCAATCTTTGGAGGTCCCTTCCAACCCCTACAATTCTGTGATTATGTGAGCAGCTGAGGATCTGCTGTTCAACCTCTCCAACAAGCATCCACCCATTCCTGGGGAAAGGAGGGAATGTAGAGCTGCTCAGATCACTTCCAGCTTTGAAGGGGTCACTGCAACATCACTCATTTGTGGTGTAAGAGGGGCAGGTAAGAGAGGTCTTCCACGTCCTCCTCATTTTCCCAGGCAGTTTTCTCACCTCTTCTGGGTCTCCTGGAGGAGGGATTTTGCAGCTTCAGGGTCATTCTTCATAAAGGCTTGATAAGGAGAGGCAGACTCCAAGTAACCAACCACACCAGCAATGGTCATGGGAATTTTGTCAAAGATATCCGTGATTCTAGAGGGGAGACAGGGAAGAAAGGAACATCATGAAGTTAAAACTCAGAGGCAACAGAACAAGGACAGCAGACTGAGTTGGTGGTGAATAAAATACCCAACACTAGGCACCCAACAGATGGGAACGACATCTGGTTGTGGCATTTGGGGGGGTCAGGAGCTCTAATTAGTGCCCTACTGGAGAAGCAGACAGGGCCCCAGAGATCATCTAGCAGAGTCTGGGGCTCAGACAGCCTGAGGTACAGATGTGCTTGCAGAGCCCATTCCCCATTCCAGCATCTCCCCAACCCTGCTGCCAGGGCATCCTTCTTGGCAGAGTCATCCCACCCTATGCACTGCTGGGGAGGCAGGTACTGGTTCCCTGGAGCTCTGGGGCAGATTCTCTCACCCTGTTTTCCCTTCCCCTCATCCACTAAGCAATCTGTTCGGAAGCCTCAAATTATTGTAAACCCCCTAACTAAAAACCCCCCAAAACCTAACCCAGTTCTGCCTGAAGCCAGAAGAGTCCTTGCAGCCCTGAGACCACACCTTGCAGCCCAGCACAGAGCTGCCCAAATTCCAAGGGGGCCAGGAGTGCAGCCCCATGGCCCTGCCACCACACAAAGGCTCGTGCTGGAACCCAGCTCCCTGGTGTGCTCACCAAGCCGGTGGCAGAGCAGTGGGGACACCACCTCTATCCCTTCCTGGTGCCACTCCAAGGAGTTCCTGCTCACCTCTTCTTGTCTGGAAATGGCAAGGCCTCAAAGATGGTTTTGTAGTCTTCCAAGACGAGTTTTATTCTGTTATGTGAGTACTTTAAGAGCAGGTCCCAGGACTGTGAAGACAGCAGATTAAAGCCCAGAACAAAACCACATGAAGCTCTCAGCTTCCACTTCACTTGGGGTCACTCAGCCCACTTCTGATGCCTTCATACGTGCACATTTTGCCTGGTGGTGGATTTCGTGGGGTTTGGGTTTACCTTCTCTTTGCATTCAAATCCACCAAGCCCCTTTTTCTACTTGCCATTCTTCTTGCTGGGATTAGGGCAACAGGAGACATCTCTGATGGTACCAGTCCCCCCCCAAGATGTGCTCCACAGCCCTTCTTGCCACACCAGAGCCTGCCCTGTCAGTCCCAACGTCCCTCCTCTCATCCAGCCAGCCCCAGCCCCATGTGGGAATCGCTGATGCCCCATCCCAACCTTGTCCTTCTATGTAACTACTCCTCTGCCCCATCCTCTAACAGGAGCCCTCTAGTCATGCCCCAAAGCCCAAGACTTCCCTCTTTAAGTACCAAACATCTCCCCCTGGCCAGACCAGGGGAGGAAGCTCCAAGGTTTAGGTCCTATCACCTCACCTCCCTGAAGACTTCGGTCAGCTTTTCGGAGCAGTTTCCATAGCGCAGACTCATGTCCACAGTGTAGGTGCTGATGGCCACGCAACCGCCCGGCTTAAGCACCCGGTTTGCTTCCCTCATGAACTTCTCCACATCAAACCAGTGCGCAGCTGTGAAGGACGTCAGGAGGTCCACTGAGGCATCCTCAAACGGCAGCTCCTCTGCAGGGCACACGCTGGAAGGAGGAAGGCAGGAAAGACAGGCTGTAACATGGGAATCAGGGAGCAGGACATGAAGTCAGTGGGCATTTGGTGGGAGTCAGCAGTGACCCTTTGGGAAGCAAGACCATGTAGATGCAGGATAATGCCCATTCATGCCAGGAATCCCATCAAACAGGAATTACTGTGGTGCCAGCTGGCTCCTGCAACAGTCATACTCACAAAACACCACCTCCACGCCAGGGCCTGAATTTTGCCTTCAACTGAGCTTGCTCCCCCGACACTCACAGGTAGGAGACGTTGGGCGTGGAGGGGCCATCCCTGGCCTCCTGGATCTGCGCTTCGCTGATATCCGTTCCCACCACCTTCTTGAAGTGCTCCGCAAGGAAGCGGGTGCCTTGTCCGGACCCGCAGCCGACATCCACCACCAGCTCCAGAGAGTTCACCCTCTGTGGGGAGGAGAACACACATCTCAGTGGGCGACCCCCCCATTTCTGTGCTTTTACCCTGTTCCTTCCCCCAGGATCCATGCAGAAACATCCCCAGCACAACCCATGGAAAGGCTCTTTGGTGCCCACAGCTTGCCCCAAGCCCTACTCATTCATTCTTCCCTGCGCAGCGACCGAGGTCGCGCTCCCAGCAGGATAACCACCGCTCCCCACAAATACTGCTCCCCGCTTCCCTGCGGCCTGGCCATACCCCACTCACCTTCTCCTGCAGGTAGCCCAGGATGATCTGCTGCAGCTCTTCGCCCGGTGCAAACCTGTATTTCTGGTAGACAGCTGCGTGCCCTCTCCCCTCAAACATCTGGGTAGCCATGCTTGGGTGACCCCACGCCTGGAAGGAGGCAGCAAACCTGGTTTGTCACAGCACGCGATCAAATTCCTCCTTAGCCTGGTAAAGCCTCCGGTTCCTGGCAGTGGCCAGGGGAGGACTTTGCCCGTGAGGCTCCCGTGAGGGAGCGCGAACCTGCTCCCCAGGCACCCCTCCTGCAAGCTAACTGCGGAAGCAACCTGCAGCCTCTGACAAGGAAAAGCTTTCTAGGTTTCTTTAACCCTCTTCCTCCTTTCTCCTTCCCTTTCCCCCACCCGCCTGGGCACCTTTGGAAACAAAACACCGGGACAGCGGGAACATCCGTGCGTCTGGGGGGACCGAGCAAAGCAGCAGAAGGACCAACAGCAGGAAAGCAGGCTTGGTTTAAACAAATCCTTTGCTATTATCGGCCCCGTCGCACCAACCCCGCCCTGCACTTCCCAACGCATCCATTGTATTTTTTCCACCCCTTTTTGCCCCGGAAATCCTCAAAGCCTTCCTTAAACCCCAAACTCCGTCTGCCTGGCCGCGCCTTGGGGCCAGCTCAGCCCTGTATCTGCCGGCTGCCCAGCCTTCCGAGCTCCTCTTGCAGACGCAGGGCCAAGCGCTGCCCCACTTCCCTGGGGGTTTACCCACCCCGGCTGCTATAAACCACGGGCTGGGCCCCCGCGCCCACCGAGCCGAGTGCTGCACGCCGAGGCCCAGCGCATTTCAGCTCTCTGCCCACCGCGCCGGAAGGCTCCGGGCCGTATCCTGTTTATCCCAACGCTCGAGCAGGCGCTGTGGGAGGCAGCAGCGACTTCACGCTCTGACGACAGATCCCCCAGAGCTTGCAGAAGGTCTCATTGCCTCATCTGATGGGCAACCACCCCCCTCGTGTGTTCGGAGGGGTGCAAAGGGACGGGAGTTGTCACGGCTCGGAAGAGGAACTGAGCCAGGCAGCGGCGTACCCAGCTCCAGACTAGTCATTCGCAGCAGCGAACAGTCCCCCCCACCCCCCTCCCCAATCCCTTTTTGGGGGGACCCTCTAGGTGCTCTCTGTGGGCTCGGAGAGGCTTCCCTCCTCCCCTCCCCGAGCAGCTTCACCCTCGCTTACCGCCACCAGCTCCTCACGTCCGGAGCCCCGAGCCGCTCCCGGCGCCGAGACAAAGGGGACGCTGGCACCGCCCCCGGTACGGTCCCGCCCGCCCCCGGGGAGA